>CM032231.1:78792500-79237500 GCA_019009955.1 Riptortus pedestris | reverse complement strand
TGTTCTTCTTATTCTGGAACCAATATTATTTATATATTCTTCATATTTTATGGCAAGGGTTTTTAATAAAAAACATTTTTTTTGGTGCAACTTTATTGAAGCTGCCCTATATGTTTCGTGGCTTACTTGCCACTCCTTCAGAAATGGATAGTCCCTGAAGAGGTGGCAAGTAAGCCATGAAACATGTAGGACAGTTTTAACAAAGTTCATATTGTGATGAGATTAGAGCACTAATGTTTTATATCGACACGTGAGAAATCTGCTTAGTTCACGCTGCCCCTGCGTGACGGACTTCTTATTTACTGAGTTCAGCACTAAATAAAAATAAATAACACTTTTCGCCATTAAAACAACTCATTTCAAATCATAAAATAATTTATTTAGCATAATTATAAGGTCGTTAGTCTGGCTAGAAAAGGGTGCTAATCTGTAGAGTAACACGTCCAAATTAGCCACAGTAGCTTAGAGTAAACGTAAATAAGTTACATTTTAACTGGATAAGTGTTGGTCTTATTACTAGAATAAGCGGGGTTTGCTTGTATTTGTGCATTAATCAAGCATGAGTGAACAACGTAGGGCAACGTTTACAAATTGCCTCCGTTAGCAAACATTGGTCTTAGCATAGAGAATCAGTTTACACATAGATACAAAAGCAAAGATACACAAAAGTGTTAGCACTGTTGTAACAGATTATTTATAGATTAATTATAATGTTGTTAATAGTCTTTTACACCTTGATCAAATCATATTACATTTACGTCTCGAGAATGGAAATCAGCTATTGAGGTTGTACTCATAAATGATGAATTTTCCTCTGTTACCGCTCTGGATTTTCAGGTAAAATCACATACACACACACACACACACACACACACACACACTCAACACGCACACAAACTTTATTCAGGGCGGAATAACCAAGTAGTTTCTCTCCCAAAAAACAATTAACCTAACCTAACCTAGTATCTCATATTTTCATTGATACTTGATACTATACAATATACGTTTACTTATATTTTGTAAAACTAAAAATCAAGTTCGTTAAAGGCTGAAATCGGAGCAAGAGAATGGGGAGGGGGTTCGAAATTTCAATTTTTATTCGTCGGGTAAAAAACATCTAGAATCAATGCCATTTTAAATTTAATGTCCTATAAATGTTCTTGTTGGTATTTTTTACTGCCTTGACTATTAACCAAATATTCCTTTAGAGTTTCACATCTTTAGCAAACCTCCACTCCGATTTATTTCATATAAAAAATATGCTGTTAAATCTTGAAACACGTTACGCGCTTAAATAAGAAATACTTTTTCCATTGTGCTTTTAGTTTAGAGCTGTTTTGATATATTCATACATTTTAGATGAGACGTCATAACGTTCTAAACTATATGGTTTTTAGCAGATTTCCCTTAAGGAAAATCAGCTATTGAGGTTGTACTCATGACGGAATTTTCGAGATTTTTCTTTAAATGTCCATCGATTCTACCTAGTAGATGACGAAAATGAGGTCCGTTCAAAACTGTATATATATATATATATATATATAGATCTATCTATCTATATATTTGTCTTTTACCGCTCTAGCGGTCGTAATTTTTGTTTGATCGTTACCAAATTCGATATTTAGTCGTTTTATGTAAAAATAAAGATCAAGTTCGTTAACGGCTGAAATCGGACCAGTGGGAGGGGGGGTTTAGAGTTGAGGATTATCGAAAATTCGAAATATCTCCGTTACTATACGTCGCATCGAAAAATTGTACAGAAACAATCTTATTGCAAATTATTTTACTATAAATATTGTTATATACATTTATTCTCTATCTTGAATATTAACCGAGATATTGGCATTTTTATTAAATTTGGGCCGATAACGGATTTTTGAATTTCCCGCCAAAAGCTAGTTCGGCCTTTGCCGTAACTGTTCGGCTCTCGTATGGAGATTTGTCTATTGTATATCTTCACGTGGGAAATCTGCTTAGTTTACGCAGCCCCTGCGTGACGGACGTTTTATTTGATCAACCACAAACTCGATATTTGACAGTTTTGGAGATTATAATATGTAATGGCTGAAATCGGCTTTGGGAGACGGGTGATAATTTAATTTTCAAAATATCGCGGATGCTATCAGTCGGATCGAAAAAGTTTGTTTTACCAATCTAGTTGGCATTTTAATTTTTCTACAAATATTGTTTTTTCTCATATATTCTCTAGCTCCAATATTAACCGAGTTATTTTTATTGACTTTTTTTTTGTTTTGTTTTTAGTTTCAGAATTTTGTAAAGCTCCACTTCTACTCATCCAGTTTTCATTTACCATGTATACAGTTTCGAGCGCCTCGGTCACCAGACATCTCGTATCCAGCTCCAGATTTTCATTCCTGATTACAAAGGCTCCTTACTATGGAGGAAATAGAGAATAAATACTGAGATTAAGATCATCATCGTGGTGGACTTAATATATTTAAATAAAATTGAAATGCTGTTTCCTACTTTATTTTTTATTTGAAAGACAACATTGTACTCGTGTGCTATTTTAATGTTCTCAATTCATATCCTCTTTATGAGTGTAGTGATGTTCGCTCATGAGTAGTCGCGGAAATACAGTAATACGGGATGTGCTTTACAGTTAAGCATGGAGTAAGCAACTCCAATCTTAGTTATGCGCCTGGCGCACCTCTAAAACAAATATATAGGCAGTGTATTCGATAGTGATGATTGTTTAATATGTTTTATTTTAAGGGATACATATATTTAACTATATAGGTAATTTATTCCATATATTATAACAAATCTTTGGAATAGTGAAAAACAATTTTTTCAATTTTTGTTACAAATTCAAAATATCTCTGTTATTAAGTTTCGGATTGATAAATTGTACAGAACCAAACTTATTAAATATGTAATGTTCTATAAATGTTGTTATGTATCTGTTTTCTCTACGTTGATTATTAACCGAGATATTTGTATATTTAAGTTTCCGGTCACATGTAAACCCCAGATTTAGTGCTCCTAACCTTTTTTTTCTTAACACAAATATTCTTAGAGTTATACGTTCTTTCTTGTTTTCTGATCTCAGTAAATCCCCACCACTTCTCATCGGATGTTTACATAGAAATTTGTGGTGAAATGAGATAGATGACTAGTGTGTCATACCAACACATGTGAAATCTGTTTAGTTTACGCAGTCCCTGCGTCATGGACTTCTTTTGATAACAATTTATAGTTTTAAAGATACACACCATTACTAGAAGAAGTTGAGAAAGTTGAAAAAAAATTCATTCTCATGAACCTTTTCGTTTTTCTTTTTGTTTTCTTTTGTTATTTCCCCAGATCACAAAAATTGGATGAAAAATTTCAATATTTAAGACTAAATATATTTTAAATCCTGTTTCCAATCATGAAAATATATATAGTCATCAAAACTACTTATTCGTGTTACTAAGGAGAACTGTACTACTAAGGAGTATTTCTGTATTTTTAGCAGATTTCCCTTAAGGGAAATCAACTATTGAGGTTGTACTCATGGCGCAATTTTCGAAATTTTTCTTCAAATGTCCATCGATCCTACCTAGGAGATGACGCAAATTAGGTCCGTTCAAAACTGTGTGTGTGTGTGTATATATATATATATATATATATATATATATATATATATATATATATACATTTGTCTGTTAACGCTCTAGCGGTCGCAATTATTGTTTAATCGTTACCAAACTCGATATTTAGTGGTTTTATGTAAAAGAAAAGATCAAGTTCGTTAACGGCTGAAATCAGGCCCGGGGGAAGGGGGGTTTAGACGGGAGGTTTCTCGAAAATTCGAAATATCTCCGTTACTATACGTCGAATCGAAAAATTGTATAGAATTAATCTTATTGCACATTAAATTTACTATAAATATTGTTTTATACATATATTCTCTATCTTGAATATTAACCGAGATATTTGCATTTTTATAAAATGTGGGCGGGTAACGGACGAAAGTGAGTTTCCCGCCAAAAGCTAGTTCGGCGTTTTCGTAACTGTTTGCTCTCGTGAAATTTGTTTATTGTAATACTTCACGTGGGAAATCTGCTTAGTTTACGCAGCCCCTGCGTGACGGACTTTTTCCCGTAAAGGAGATGAGCTAGTGAATGGCGATCAAAACAGATTGTTCACATAGCCTAACCAAATGTTATATCGTAATTATAGTCATTAATTTAAATAAGATAAACGTTATAAAATGTCTTGTAATATTACTGGTATAATTTATTAAATTAAATAAAAATGACTTCTTAATCATCACAAATACATGAGCATTTTTCATGGAACGAAGGAATTAGTAGATAATAAAACATTGGAAAAGATCGCAGTATTTTATTTTTAATTTATTATTTTTTATTTTTATTTTAGAAAATAGTATTTTGTTGAAAGTCAAAATGAATGCTTAGGAAAGCATTTATTGGAGTACCTTTAGCACTTTAAGTGGTTTTGGGAGTATAGCCATTTCTAGGTTTAAACCTTTAAATAATTGAGGTCTATAAGTGTAGGTCGGGTACACGCCGTAGACCATCAGGAACTGGCATTGTTCATCCATTTTCTGTGGATAGGAAAGGGATAATTATTGGTGAAGTGCTTTTAGCAGAGCACTCGGCTCTAGGGCAGCCCCGATAGTGGCGCGAAATGCCCCTTCAAAAGCAGCTGGTATTCACTGCTGTGTAACGACTTGGAGCCAATAGCCCAGCTGTGTTACTCACTCCCGCCAAATTTGGGCCTAAGTGCTGCTCAAAGGTAGTCAACAGCAACAACTAAATGGTTAAAAGGATTTACACCTCGTGTTAGGAACTGTATAGAAATGTTTCAAAAGGGGAATTCTTTGAGCTGTATAAAATTGTAGCCAGTAGTATTTGGTTGGTTCCACATTCGTCGTTTTTACCATACAGGGGAAAGAAAGTCCGTCACGCAGGAGTGGCGTAAACTAAACAGATTTCTTATGTGCAAGTAAAACACACTAGTGATGTTACACCACATAATCTGACTGAAAACAAGAAAGCACAAATTACTCGCTTAATATTCGAGTTACGAAAAAATGTATAGAACAGCAATTGAATCGGTGAGTGCAGAAACCACTTCAGTCAAAAAAATCCGAAAACTCGTTTTCAATGAAAATAAGCGTAGAAAGGGAAGATGCGTGTTAGGTGCAAAAACTACGTTAGTCTGTTGAGTAGTTCCGTAAATACAAGACGTTTGTTTCGAGTGTTGAGTGCAGAAATAACATGAGTCAGTGACTGACGTTGTTTCTGCACCCACCGTTAGATCGCGTGACCAGTCTTGCGTGAACTGTTTTGGAATAAAAAATCTAAAAACTGGGAAATCTGAAATATTCCTGTACCACGAAGGCGTAGCCCATAAAGGAGCAAATGATATATGCAGCATACTACTGAAATACATTGACACCAATATTCCATCAAGTGTAAAAAAACTGTACCTTTTTTCTGATGGTACCTGCGGACAGAATCGAAATCACACCATGATAAGATTCTGCCTTGCTCTTACAGATACAGGACGGTTTTGAACAAATTTTCCATTAGTTTCCGGTTCGAGGGCATTCATATCTTCCAAACGATCGAGATTTTGGTACTATGAAGAGGATGATACGTAAACATGATCGGATATACACAACTGATGAATATGAAGAATTGTGAGTTCAGTCCAGTAACTACTTTCACATCACCAAGCTACTCACCAGTGACATAAAAGATTTTGATGGTTGGTGGAAGGAATATTACACGAAACCCACTAGCCAGAAAATGCCGAGGGAGGAGTGTGCCAAAAGAAGCAAAATTCAAGTTTGCTCCCACCCGATATAAAGAGTTCCGCTATTACTCTGAAGAAAAGGGGCTAATAACAGCATATATTTTCATTGAAGGATTACAAAAGCACAGCTACCAACTGCTGAGACCTGCTTTCCGTAACGTCGATATTGATTTTCCTTCAAGTATTGCAGCCTACCCATTAGGGAAAGTTCCAATCAACATAAAGAAAATGGAAGACATCCAGAAAATGATTGTTCATATTCCTGAAAACTTCAAAGTTTTTTTATGATGAACTATTTACCTGGCCAACCACTGAACATGACAATGATACTATCGTCGAGAATGATCTATTTTAAGAGCGTTTCAGTTTGTTATATTCCTGTCTTATGACTTTGCAATACTGTAACTTCATTTCTCATGTAATATGGAAAAATATACATTTGTAAATTTTTTTGTGAAATTAATTAAAATTAATATTATTAACCATAATCGTAACAAAATTAATAACAAATACAAACTTTTAACGAATGGTTATCTTTTTCCAAGTTTCCTACTGTCTGTAAAAACAGTTGAGTGCAGAAACAGCATTAGTCAAAATCATAGTTTTAATTCTCCTGAGACTAATTTAAGTGGAAATTAGGTAATTTTTTTTATAACAGCAACATAAAAGCATGTTTTGACAAAGGAAAAAAAAGTTCTCAAATATTTTAAAATTTGGAGGAGTTATTACGTTTTTTCTACCTCCTGAAAAATTTGAAATTTGTGACTAACGTTGTTTCTGCACTCTCCGATTCAATTGTAGAGCATCATTATTTTAACAACATTGAATCTATAACATTTTTCGATTCGGCTCATAATAACGGAGATATTTTAAATTTTTGAATCCCTCCCCTCCTTATTCCAGATGCGTTTTTAGCCAATAAAAAATCTGATCTTTAGTGTTGTCTCAAACAGTTAAATGTTGAATATGGTAAAGATCAAATAATCATTTTCGAGACACGAAAGTAGCATCATAATTGATATCGTCATCACACAACGAATTCGTATGTGTCTCCCATAACAAAGGTCTCATGAAAACAATATTTGGTATTTAACCTTAGAATAAAGAGGTTCATGTTATAACAGCATATTGTTAATATGAGTTGTGTTGGAGTGGGGGAGATATTTCGAATTTTCAAAATTCTACCTCTCCCACTGGTCCAGCGTTTAACGAGCTTGATTTTTTTTTACATAACGTTTAAATATCGAGTTTGGTAACGATAAAACTAAAATTGCGACCGCTAGGGCAATATATACAATTTTGAACGGACCTCATTTTCGTCATCTCCTAGGTAGGATCGATGGACATTTGAAGAAAATTCTTTCGAAAATCGCGTCATGAGTACGACCTCAACAGCTGATTTCCCTTAAAGGAAATCTGCTAAAATCCGATGAGTAGGCCCGATGCGAGGGTTTACTAAAGCCTGAAAACAAGTAAGCACGAATAACTCGCTTAGTACTTGAGTTACAAAAGTGAGTAGCAACAACAATTGTAGAACATCAGTTATAGGACAACACTGGTTATATTGCATTTTTCTGTAATCGTTGAATAATGGTAACATTACTAAACTGAAATGAGTGAAGAAAGTGAAACATTTTGCAATAGAGTGAAGAAAGTGAATTGCCTTCTTAATTACTAATAAATATAAATTAAAATATAATTTGAAGTTGGAAATTAAATGCTTTTAAATGTTTCTTAACATTGTAAGAATTTATTTTAACAAAATAAATTGAAATGTGAATGAATTATTGGTGGAAATAATCAATATATTTTAAAATTTAAATATAATAATAATTACCTTTCTTGTTTATAACCTGCACTTGTTTATAACTGCACTACTTCACAATCATCACTAGTTGTTTTATAACTAAGCTTATAACCTTTCACAACCATGCTTATAACCTACCAACAACATACCATACATTGTTCATATTCTGGTTAGATCTGATCATGTATTACACGATTACAGAAAAAATTAATATTACACTCGTGACGAAAGTAGAATTTACAACTCTCGTAAAATTACCACACTCGCTTCGCTCGTGTGGGTAAACGTTTCACACGAGTTGTAAAATGATCTACTTTCGTCACTTGTATAATAAATAACTATTTTCGATCCGACTCATAATAACGGATATTGAATTAGCGAACTCCCCTCCACCTTACTACTAGTCTTACTCCGATTTCAATGGTAAACAAATATGATCTTTCGTGCAGAATGAGACGGTATAATGTAGAGTCAAGTACACATTTTCGAGTCAAGAAAAAAAAAAATTAACTTATCACACAACTTATTTACTTTTATCTCATTTAACAAATATCTGTTGAAAATAATATTCGGTAATTAAGCATGGAACAAGACGTTTGATGATTTATTCGGTTATAGTTAAAGAGCCATGACTAAATGTAAAAAGGGTCACAATCTCGGTTAATAATCAAGATAGAGAAAAAGTGTGCTCAATATTTATAGAAATTTGAATTTCAAACATAATTGGTTATATACGATGTTTCGACTAGAGTCATAGATACTTTTAGATATTTTGAAATGTTGTTTTTCTTTTTGAGAAATCTTTTAATATGAATAATGTATGACCAGTTAATGATTGGGGAGTTAAAATTTTTCACTATTATTTTTAATGATGGTGGTCGTGTAAAAAGAGTAATTAAAATAGCTATTTATTATACAAGCGAAACCAATTTTATATTATTTATATATATTTTATATTATTTTTATATTTGATATTTATAAGGAAAGATTAACAATGGCGGTGAAAGGCCCAGGCCCTTTAGGTACTGTATTTTTCCACTTCTTGGCAATAGCCCTATTAATTATAGCCTTATTGATGGTTGCTATAATAAGAACGGTAGTACTCATTCATAATGGTAGATAAAGACATTTAGATTACTGATTGTTTTAGAAATAAGTACTTTGTAATGGCATAGTACCTGTCATTGGGTTTCGTTTGTTAACAAGCACCTTTAGCGAGGGGTGAAAAAAAAAATGGAATTTCTCTTCCCCTATTACAGATACAATGTATGGTATAGGACTTTTTTTATTTGACATACTACATTAAAATATCTATAAATTATGCTCCATGAAATATTTCTAAGCAATGTATTGAAGCGGACATATCCCATGTTCAAATGAACAAAATTAAATTGAAATGCTACCAAAAATGTAATACAAGCGCAAGGAAGTCGACTGGTGCCCACAACAGTTTTAGCAGATTTCCCTTAGGGGAAATCAACTATCGAGGTTGAGTTCTAGATGCGATTTTCAAACATTTCCCCCAACATACATCGACCCAACCCAGGAGATGTTGGAAATGAGGTCCGTTCAAAATCTAGTTAGCTAGTTTATTATTATATACGTCCACTTTATGCTGCTATAGATAATCGGGACGGGTTATCTACAGGTTACCACCCCTTTCCCGTTCAAAACTATATATGTCTTCTAACGCCTTTTTCTCTCCATTATTTTGCGTTGGATCGAAAACGTGCGTAGAACTAATCTTATTGTTAATTTAATTGTCCATAAATGATGTTATATACATATTTTCTCTAAGATTAATATTAACCAAGATATGTGGGTTTTCAGTTTTCAGCCGTTAGTAAACCCCCACTCCTACTCTTGTCATATTAACAAGAAGCTGTTATATCATGAACCACTTCATTCTATGGTTAAATGCCAAATATTGTTCCCATGGGGCATTTTTTTATTCAAGATAGATGCAAATTCACTGTGCGATGACGTCACCAATTAAGGTTTTACGTTCTTGTCTCGAAAATGTTCATTTGATCTATATCATACTCGATATTTAACCGTTTTTTCCAACACTGCAATACATATTTGTGATTGGCAGAAATCAGACCTGGAATACAGGGGGGGGGGTGGTTTATAGAGGGGGAAAACATAAAATTTGTGTTATAAACAAGCATGTTACATTAACATTAAACAATGTTAAAGTTACATAAGTCAAGGGACTAGTAATCTTTTTTACCTACCTTTTAGTGAGTGAAATGTAATGCTTATTCTTTGTTTGTATCAGACTTTTCCTTCTACACAGCGAATACTTTTTCCATTTACAAATACTCATTAAAAAAGAAATCAAAAATATCCTATCAAATAATAAATATTAATTTTGTCTACTTTTCTTTTATCATTGGTGAATTTGTACCACAAATTTTCAGTGTATTAGGAAATAGCACTTCTGGTGAGAGAACTGGAGTCGTATAACGGTTTATTCGTGCGCATATCTGCTGCATATATGGGCGGTCATAAAAGGCAAGAGAGGGTACGATGACCACAGCAGGCAATGACACATGACATATGTCAAATGTGACGAAATAAAACTGCCGATGTATCCTGATAAACCATAAAGGACCCCTGGAACACGGGAGGTATATTCCGAGGGCACCGACCCAGACATCATCTTCGCCGCTAGAAAACAGGCCACTTACTTTGATCTCCACTTTATAACTTACTTCTCCTTCCGGCCTTTAAGAGCAGTCATATCCTTCTGAACAACGTACTTCTGTTTTACTGGGGCAAAACACCCCGATAAACAATAAGTCATCATGTGTTATAGGGTGGAACTATTTTTACAAGCTCACTTGGGTATGAGTACTTTTTATGGGAGGGTTTTTCACGTTTGCAATAGAGACTAGTAATGAAGTCACTATTGCCTGACATAATATCTTTTTGAACATAACGGAGAGGGAAATAATATAATTTTTTAGGTAATTGATTCACATTACTTTTAAATATCTTAATTATTATTAGTACAGCAACGTCGGGTCAGTTATTATGCATTGATAGGTACCTCATGAGATATACTAGAATCATTCTAATAGTTTTAAACATTTGCCCAATGGTGACTATTCTCAGGGATAACAAATTCACTAACAGCTACCGAAAGCAAAGTGGGACTTTTCCGCATTTCTTAGTTGTTATGAAGTACGCATACAATACTTAAAACGGTTTTACATATTCGACATACTTTGCTGATTAACTAAATGGAAAATGAAGTCAGTGTTTGGAAAAATAAATCTCTGATTTAATTAAATGTTACAATTATATGAAGAAGTCATATTCAACATCAGCAAAATTTGCAATTTTTACAGAGGCCAAAAGTCGCCGAAGAGATGATACTGAAGATTTTAATAAGAGGGGTAAGGAGAAATTTATTATTTTTTTTTAGCCCTGCTCTTAATCCTTTTCTTCCTTAGTAGATTTTGGTCAAGTGCACAAGCAGACTTTACGGTGGCCTCTAATATTAAATTTCAACGTCTTAAGACTAGCCATTTTGATTTATCCGTGATACAGACGTCACGTCGAAACTCGTCAAAATGGCTTCATTTTCGCGATTAATATACTTACTTCGTGCAGTGATGTAAAAGCATTTATTAAGCACTTTTGAAAATATCAATAAAAGTCATTTCGGTGAAAACCAAATTATGAACTACCCATAAAATAATTAGTAAAAGTGATAATACACTTTAAATGAAATTACATTAATTAAAGAAACAAAAAACCTGAATTTCAGGCATTTATATCATAACTGATGTACCATCTTGTTAAGAGATATTTAACCTACTGTAATCACACTTGACACTTTGGCTTCGGCGGAGATTTGATGAGTTTTTTTGTAATATTCTCAGTTGACCAATCTCAATAGCAGTTTTTTCAATAGAACCCTGATAAAATTAGCTATAAACTTCTTTTGATCGGAACGAAAAATAAGGATATACTTGGGAATGTACAATTAAGTCCTCCAACTTACCCACATTCTTGTCTAACTTTAACATTGAATATACTTCATGATAATTTTTTCAAGATGCGTTTAAATGTTGAGATTCGATAAGGATTGAGCCACTAGAGTTTCAACAGGTATATATATATATATATATATATATATATATATATATATATATAATTTTGTAGATGATTTCGACCAGGTTATGTTTATATGTAGTGTTGTTGTTTGTTGAGGTTTTCGGTCAATGTTGGTGAAAGAAGTTTTAGTTTCACCGGTTCCTAATGTACCACAGGTGCAATACCAAATGTATTATAGTAGTTAAGTAGTCATAGTCTAGCCTTGAAGAAGAGAAAATAAATATTCTCGAAATATTGGCATAAACTAAAACTACTTTCTAATAAAGGGAAATCAACATATCAGGCTGTGCTCATTACGTGGTTTCCACCGCCAAAGAAAACGTTGGTGCTTATTAGGTCCATCGATTCTCACAGGGAGTTGACGAATGTTAGCTAATAAATTGCTTAGTTTATGGTCTTGGGATACTGCCTTTTTATATATTTAATAAGTCCATTTGAGTAATGCTATTTTTGGATATTAATTGGGAAAATTATATAGATATTTTTATGGTACTGTATAGCACTGATGTTTATTTCCCAATCGTGAAGGAGTAGCCTATTGTGAATTGATTCTCAGCCCCACCCCTTCCTTTCATAAAATAATTTATAGGATAAAAAGACGCTTGTATAGTTATCTGCTCGAGAATCAAACCCAAGAGCGTGTTTACACTCAAGGTAGATTAAACTTGTAGTACTTTTCTTTAAGGGAAGGCATTCACGGTAAGACAAGAGAAAGTTCTAGGAAGTTGAGTAGATTATTTAGTAGCCCGAACTCTGGCGGAGACACAGCAAGTTCATGCTATGTGGAAAATCTCGGCACCCTCCCTCTAGATTCTAGTCTCGTTCCAGGTTCCGACCAAAGAGGCAAACTTAGCACCAGTTACAGGCAACAATTTATGACTGGAACATGCATAAACTCCCAGATAACCAACTATATGGTGATAGTGTAGTGCTGAGTGAGTTCCAGCCAAATAAATTTAAAAGAAATTAAAGAGACCGTAAACTCTTTATGGAGGTTTTTACAACGGTCGTCGGATAACTATGTTTTTTACAACACTGATTTTTCTCTTATGTCTAGGGGTACTCTGAATCCTCCTTCCAACTTTTTATAGTCATAATACAAGAGGAGTCTTCAAAAAAAGCACGTAACAAAAAAATGTTGCTTCAGAAAATATTAATTATTGATTTTTAATTCCTTGTACGAAGCAAAGGAAACATTGGAATCTTGAAAATTTTTGCTTTTCGGATTTCAACGGCATTATCCGTTTGTACATATCATAAGTTAGTACATGCCTCACACAAATCAAACAATTTCTTCACATATCTATCAGTCTTACTTAGGACATGACGAAAATCCTAATAAATATTTATTTGAAACAGTTTATTTGAAGCTCAAATTCTAGATATTGTTTTCAAATAACATTTTGTAAGATATATTCGAATATTTTCTGCTTGACGCTATCAGTTAAGGCTTAAGTTATAAATGACTTGCTTCTTATTATCTCTTGATATTGAAGCATTTCTCAGAAAACTAAGTAGTACAAGGGAATAATTGGCAATTCCAAATAACTCCGTTACTATGATTTTTTTTTTTAATTTTGTATTACTAATCCTGTTGAAATTATAATTTTCTACAACTACGTAAACATGTTTTCTCTAACTTGAACAATTTAATTGGTTTTTTTTTTTTTTTTTTTTTTTTGTTTTTTTTGGTTTCAGCCTTTAGTTAACCCACACTTCAACTCATCCAATTTTGAATTTAGATACCTTATGTACTAAACATCGTATGCCAAACTAATATTTCAATTCCTGTTTACATAAGCTTCTACTTCGGGAGTAATGGGAGAGATGAGAACAGCAGTATGTCATACAAGTGGGAAATCTGCTTATTTTCAGCAGTACCCTGAGTGACGTATTTTTTTATTTTTACACCCCGTGTTAAGCATTGGGACCATCAAGACGTTAAGAATTTAAGAAAAAATAAATGGTCAAAATATATATATATATATATATATATATATATATATATATATATATATATATATATATATATATATATTTATATCATTCCATTAGGAATCATTACACGGCATTAGTTTGAACGGACCTCATTATCTCCAAGATAGGATCGATGGACATTAGAGGAAATTTTTCAAAAATCGCCTCATGAGTACAACCTCAATAGCTGATTTAGGTTAAGGGAAATCTGCTAAAGAAAACACATATCTCATTTGCCAGTAGAGGCCGTTTATTGCAATTATATCCCGTTTGAATTTAGATTCATCTGTTCAAGAATTTCCTTTGTTAAAAATTGTCTTTATTTCTAATAAAAATTATTTATAACTGCTCATTTAACTTCATTAAAGAATGACATAGCTGTTATAAAAAGAGAAGGTAGGATAAGCCCGCATTTTAAATGGCGCCGGTCATGCGAAGGATCAGTTAAAGAGGCCGTCATGATGAAAGGTTCTTTAGGTCTGGGTTAAGTGGAACCATGAGGCTGACATTAAACTGAGTGCCTCATTTAATGCATGAAGTTTTCACATTTAAACAACGCATCGTATATAACTGCAACACCGAAAATATATCTCTTTGATAAAATGACCGAGCACTGAATACAGAATTATATGCTCATATATTTCTGGCAATTCATTACAGAGGTTAAATTATTAATTATGCTTACAAATAACGGTGGGAAAACATTATTAAAGATCTCAATATCAAACAATTAGCAATGTTCCCGATTGAAATATATTTCATTATAATAATATTACATTCTAACGATTAAAGAGCAAGGGGAATTTAATTGATTTCTTAAGGTTGGAATTCTATTAGGTGGCTGCTAAGTAGCTTGTTTATCTTCTATAGAAAATAGGATACTAATTAAAAAGGGAACACTTTCTAAACGAAATTAACTAAATAAAACATAAAAAAAAACTTCTAATAAGTATTAGTAATTGGTGAAATCAGCTATTGAGGTCGTACTCTTGCCTCGATTTTCGAAACATTTCTTCAAATGACCATCAATCCTACCCAGGTTATGACGAAAATGAGGTCCGTTCAAAATATATATATATATATTTGTCTGCCAGCGCTCTAGCGGTCGTAATTTTGATTACCAAATTTCGTCGTTAACAAATTTGATATTTAATCGTTTTATGCAAAAAGAAAGATCACGTTTGTTAATGGTTGAAATTGGACAAGTGGGAGGGGGGTTAAAAGGAGGATTTTCGAAAATTCTATACGTTGTATTGAAACCTTGTATAGAACCAATCATATTGCAAATTAAATTTATTATAAATATTGTTATATAAATTTATTCTCCATTTTGAATATTAACTGAGATATTTGCATTTTAATTAAGCGTGTGCGGATAACGGACGAGATGAGATCGGCTATTGTTGTTTCTGTAAGTGAGATTCCGCCGAAAGTTAGTTCGGCAGTTTTCGTAACAGTTCGGATCTCGGGACATTGGTTGGTGGACTCATGTAACATTGCGAGATATATGTAAATACTGTTGGTCTTTTGGCTTGTCCACTTTGTTTACCACCTGACCTGTTTCATCTACATTTGCCAAAACATTCCTTGCCCGTTATCAGTCAGTTATTCGGCGGGTGGAAGTCTGGAATAAGGAAATTAAGTTTGACGAAGTGAGAGGACTGATAAGGAGGGAGAAGGGTGCAGGAAGAAAAATCTAATAACGGAGACACTGGAAATCTACTGAAGGTTGGTGGTAGGCCGATACCTGTAGCCTGGAAGCCATCCTTATATGAATAATCCACGAACGAGAAGAGGAGAGTGGGGAGGAAAACCCAATAGTCGGCATGACGAGTCCTTGGATCTCGATCTAATAACAACAATGAACACCCTGAAGAAGGCAACTGAAGAGCAGCCGAAAGCTGGCATTCATTCGCTGGAGCAGATCGTTACAGTATATAAGAAGAATCACCTCTTCTAGTCACTTGTGTATTCAATCTTGGAGTTTGCAAACGATCGAATGAAAAAAATCGGCCAATGGGGAGTAACAGGCAATATATTTCTAAGAATCTCATTATTGACATTTGCAATGTATCATCGATGAACGTTTGAAAACATTTTTGAAATTCACGACATGCCTGCTGAAACCACGACGATGGGTTGAAACCGAAAGAAATACAAATACCTCGGTTAGTGTTAGATTTGGAGAAAACATCTAAAGGAAAACAGTTTGAAAATTTCAACAAGATTGGTTATATAAAATGTTTCGTTAGTAACCGAGATGTTTTGAATTTTAAATTATTTCGTTCTCTTACCGCCTCCTTGCCCCAAGGCCAATATCTACCATTACGTAATATAATTATTATTTTTCCCCGAAATCATTAAATATCGAGGGTTGAAATAAAAATACATGGTTTAGAAAACAAAATCTTAAATTCATAATATAACGCCGAAAATATTTGCATAAATCAGCTAAAGGTAAAGTTTAATGAAAGAAATATTTGTTATTTAAGCTACAAATAAAGTGATCCATCCTGTAATAGTTAATTGTTAATGTGGCACGAGTAGGAGTTGAAGTTTACTAAAGGCTGAAAACTAAAGGCTAAAATGTTTCTTATTATCAAAATTCCCAGGTCTAAACCACCATCCCCTCCCCGAGTCCGATTTTAGCCATTAATCATTTAATTTTACATATAACGTTCAAATTGATAACAATCATTGACGTTATTGATAAAAATCAAACTAAAATTGTGACATCCTAGTACGAGTATGTTCGAGACTGCATACTGTTTTTCTCATAATGTGATTCATGAGATATTGGAATTTCGGTATTCTGCTATGAGAAACTCACATATCCATGGAATGGGATGATGAAACGTCCGAAAGGATGTCCCTGGCAGATACGGAGGCGATACAAAAAGGGTCCGTAGTTGGCGAAGACAGATAGCTGGATTAGAGGAATGACAGTAGCGAAAGACCACTTAGTTCTAGGTTTACTTTATCCCGAGGCTTTTAGCCAGCCTCTGCTAGCCACGGCTAGCTATCAATCTCCAGCTGGCTTACCGCCTAATCTACCATATATTTAATCCTTTTATACCCACCATTCAACAAACGGAGACTGACAAAAAAAAAATCTTCATTTCCTTTGACTTGTCTTTAAAATTATATGACAATTTTTTGTTCATCTGGAGATTAACATCGTTTACTTTATATATTTTCTCAAATTACTGTTATTGAAGATAGTGTATAAAAATCTCAAATAATAATAATAATAGCAGTACATGGGTAAGTTTATACTCTAAATGGGAGCTCAGGTTAGCAATGTGAGTTAAAGCGGTGGCTTTGATCACCCCTGGTAAACCTAAAGTGGCTAGTTCGTTTTCTGCCTAGGTAAAAGGAATTTATTTTGTGACCAACTCATTAAATAAAATCCCTAGTCCCACCCTGGCTAGAAAAGAGTGGCAACCCGCTGATAGCCCATCCCAATAAGCCAAAGTAGCAATAAGTGGATGTAAATAAATTATAATAATAATATACGCTATGCAACATATTTAGTGATTTAATAGTTTAAAGTGTAAATAAAAGGCATTTAAAACTCAAAGAAGAAGCTAAATGGGCATATCCTGGCCACGACAAAGCCATTCTATGTTATGAGAAAGGAAATGGCTAAGAGAGTCGTTTTCCCAGGACTAACGTCTGTGGACCAGGTAATATCAATCTCCAAGAAGGGAAGTACAGGCCTCAATCCAATCTTTAATAAGATCCTTTATTAATAGTTGTTAATCTTATAGAGTAGTCGCTAAGATCCCGAAGCCAACAAGATCATGACACAAATAATCCTAAAGAAAATGAGAGACTGGGCTCTTTCTACAAACTAGAGCTAGAATAACCCCGTTAACATAAGAACAAAAACCAAACAAACATAAAAATTGGATAAATGATACCAATTATAAAGTATCAGATCCATACCAAAGTGCAAGGAGTATACAGTATACTTTGTAGTAGCTCGGAAAACGTCAGCCAGATAAGCATGTTGATTAGTACCCGGATTGGGGAACAAGTAAAGAGTGTGAAAAGGTTTTGGACAGATGACTCAACAACAGCAGAACATTGTTGGCAAAATATCGAATTTGATGAAGTGAAGGTGTAGGCATAAGTCGATCGATACCAGGAAAGAATCGTACAAGAAATGGTTAAATGCCCAATCAATGGTCATAAGAGAAATCACAAGAGAACAGACGCCAGAGAAAGAACCCAAAAATACTTGGATGGGGAAACTCCGACTACGGCAATAAGACGGATACACAAATCTCCCGAATAGCAACACAACTCCTCAGTCTCTGAGAATGCTTAGAGGAAGCTAGAAGTATGTATAGCGAAACGTGGGCCAGAGACATGAAGTCACAATCAATTCTCCAAGGCCTCGATTGTAATATATACCACCAGTATTCAGTGGCTCTACTTATTGGGTGTTCAATTTAAGAACCTCAGTATCTAAATATCTCCATTTCTAGTTAATAGGTGCTTGCAACGGGATGAATAGACAGTAGATGGTGAGATGATATCTTCCAGCCCGCTGGAAATCTGGTTAGTTTATGCAGCAATTTAGGTCAGTTTAATTTATATTGTATATTTTTGTTTTTTTATAATGTGTGATTCATTAAATTTTTAGTGTCTGGGATTTCGGCGCGAGTTATTCGGCAATCAGCCACTAGACTTCGTCTAATTTCGGGAGTCGTCGGGTGACCAGCTATTTACAGATTTGCACATGGGTGCTAGGAATCGCCAATTGCTCAGGGCAAGAGCTCCTTTCCCACCCACTTTTATTCTTATTTTGAGCCAATCTCATCGGAGTTCAGAACTGCAGATTCCCTCAAAAGGACTCGCTCCACCGCCATCAAGAGCAACGGAGCGGAAAGGGGCTACAAGTGTCGATTTCGGATTTGAGCTGTGAGGACGAACATTTGTATATTTGACTCTACTTTTTCTCGTTGGTCCGGGACTTGAGGTATCAATAGACAGAATCTAAAGAGACAGGCCTGCTGACACACTCTGAGTTGCAAGAAGAGTAGAATATATGATTGTGAATAAAGAAAGACTCTTCTTTAACATGTCTCAAGACGTGTGAGAGAAAGATTTCATTTACTAGGTCGAGAAAAAATTACGTCAAAGTCTTCCCCAGCTACCCATCCACGCCGTTGCCTAGCAACCCGTGCCCCGCTGACTACTTCCAAGGCCACGTGGAGAAGAAAAAAAAAGAACAGTCGGAGAAAATGGCGACAATGGCATAAAGCCCACCAACAGTACTCGTTGCATAAATAAGATAATACCCGCTAAGGAGTGAAATTCAAGAGTGTAGCTGAGGAGGAGAGTAAAGCGGGGAGCGACAATCAATGAGATACCTCATTTTTTGAAAAATATGTTCAGAACTAAAGGAGAAACAACCATCAAGTCCAGCCATCATCGGCCATGATGTGTGGTCCTTGTGTGACAAAATGCAGCGTTGTCTTATATATACTTATATCCACCATGGCCCTTCAGGCAATATTAGTTGTGGTCATTAAAATATATCATGTTTATCCATTAATTATATTTCAGTCTTTCTTTATACAGTTCACTTATATCCCATTTATAATTCGTTGGCATATCTCCCTTAAAGAGAAGCCTCGAATTACTTTGTTCAACGTCTGTATCTTTTACAACTTCAAATACAATATATTAAGCCGAAGAGTTTCTAGTCCATTACTATTACCAAAATAACTACAAATACTGAAATTATATGCCTTCAGTTTTAATACTAATATAATATACTACTAGATCCATATAGGTATAATGGAGACCGACAGGAAGATGTGTTGATTCATTGGCATGTTACTCAAGTCTGATCTGCTACGGCGTATTACGAGATTGATTGGAATGGATTTCAATTAATTCCCCATTAGCTAACCTTACTTCATCCCCTTCGGAGAAGTAATTCCATTTAGTAATGGCAAAGCATCAATTTTCCCTTTAGAATTAACTTTAAATAGATTTGAACTTAACTTTTTTTCGTAAAGACGGAAATTACAGTCAAGTCCTTAAAATAAATTTGTTAAATAGCAGTAAGGCTTTCATTGATTTTGACCTTTATAGACAGAAGAGCATATGTGTACGAATACATATATTACTCAATGGAAGGATAATAAGGTCCAAACACCTCTTAATACTTCTTTTATTAAAGACAAAGTACTTTGGGGGCGAACCGTCCCATCTTCAGTACTCTAGAGCTGGTCTCAATTAAGCCGACATCTCCGCCGAGACTGTCGGGGTATTAAGAGTGGAGGTGTTTTGACTTTATTATCCTTCCGTTGATGATGGACCTTCAACAGCCAGCCCAAATCCCGACATATATTACTCTCTATAAAAATAATATTTACACTACAAAATTTGATAATAATCCATAATGTTGTTTATTATTTTATTATTATAATGTTGTCACCCAATTCTCTTTATATTTGTCAACAGCATTTCATTGTTTAATATTGGCATATATATATATATATATATATATATATATTTATATATATATATATATATATATGAGTTTTAGATTCAATAGTATTTGCAATTCTACTACATAGATTATAACTCCTTTTATTCTGAACGATATATATCTTAGTCACAAAACTAATTATTCTTATTATAGTTATGAATTCACAGTCTTAACATTTCGTCAAGCGAAACACCACAGGTGAGATAAATGTTTATCATTCAATACCCCAAAACATAAAACAACATACACTTCAAATCCTCCCACAAGTTCTCCGGGCCAAATAGCAACGTCCAGTTTCCACAGCTGGTCATGGGATCAAGTTTAGCCACGCTATTTTCTGTATCGAGTGCCCTTTGACGCCTACACTCCAAAATTACCTTTGATCTTAAGGGTTTACCTGTAAATCACTTCAGAATATTGCGAACATCCTTTATCGCTTCAAATTATTATTTTTTTAATACATCAGCATTACGAAACTAGCTAATAGGAACGGGCTATCAAAAGTTTAAAAAGTCCGTCACGCAGAGGCTGCGTAAACTAAGCAGATTTCCCTCGTGAAGTTTAGTAATAGATAAATCTACATACTGGTAACACAACACCACCGTGAATAAATACAAACGGAAATAAGAAATGGTTCATCCAATTTCAATAACCTGCCAACAGGAAGCGTTAGGTTAGAAATGTAAACAAACGGGTCTGCCCGCTTCACACCGGAAAGAAAAACTAGTACTGAAATATATCAGAAAATAACATATTAATTTTATTGAGAACTATTTACTATATTGAGTAATGTAATTAATAATGAGTCAGAATAATTGTTATCCCTATCAATCAAATTTTAGTAGTCGAAAACCTTAAGACTGGGGGGGGGGGAATCTCCAGGACATATTTGCATGTATCTCGTATAATAAAGGCCTCTTGAATACAATTTTTGGTATTTAAACTTCGAATAATGTGATTTATTATGTAGCAGAGTATTGTCTATGTAACATGAGTAGAAGTGGCGGTTTGCTGGTGGCTGAAAACTGAAAAATGGAAATATCTTGGTTAATTTTCAAGATAGGGAAGAAATGTATATAACAATATTTATAGAAAATGTAATTTGCAATAAGATTAATTCTGTAAAATTTTTCGATCCGACTTATAGTAACGGATATAATTTGA
Organism: Riptortus pedestris; assembly: GCA_019009955.1. Lineage (NCBI taxonomy): Eukaryota > Metazoa > Arthropoda > Insecta > Hemiptera > Alydidae > Riptortus > Riptortus pedestris. The sequence goes on along the minus strand of CM032231.1, from coordinate 79,216,120 downwards.
ATTTTATAAAATCCTCCTCTCTAAACCCCCCCCCCCTCTCACTGGTCCGATTTTAGCCATTAACGAACTTGATCTTTTTTTTTTACATAAAACGACTAAATATCGAGTTTGGTAACGATTAAACCATAATTGTGACCGCTAGAGCGGTAACAGACAAATATATATATATATATATATATATATATATATATATACAGTTTTGAACGGACCTCATTTTCGTCATATCCTGGGTAGGATCGATGGACATTTGAAGAAAAATTTTGAAAATCGCATCATGAGTACAACCTCAATAGCTGATTTCCCTTAAGGGAAATCTGCTAAAAACAATCCGTCACATAGGAGCTGGGTAAGCACATAAGATTTCCCGCATGCTCCTATGACACACTTCTGATCTCATATCACTATATATTGCCTACTTCTTAATAAAAATCCAATGAGATCTAGTGTCGGTTTAATGAAGGCTGAAAATAATAAAATAGAAATAAATCGCTTAATAATTGAGTACCGAAAAACTGCACACAAAAATTGCTATATCGATAATTTAAACAAAGTAGGAAGATCTGTTGAAACCAATATTTGATATTGAAGCTTAGAATAAGAAGTTTCACTTATTATTAAAGTTAGATGACTAAAAGTGGTGGTGGTGGGGAGGGGGGGGGGTTACTGTAGTTAAAAATTATAAAATGTACAAATCTAGGTTAAATTCTCTCTTTTCAGTCCGTTCAGCTGTTAACAAACTTGATCCCATGCATTGTGACAATAATGAAACACCTCCAAGAGACACACCTTTACAACCAGATATAACACTAAATGATCAAGCTTTAGACTTAAAGAATTGGATTTCTTCTCCTAATAATATCCATAATAGAGAAAAAGTACGAAGTACCTAAACTATTTTAATTTTATAATAAGAAAAAGTGCGACATTATGTATGTAAAAACAAAATTGCAAATCTCTAAAATATAAAGCTTTTAAACCAACAGAAAAGCGCTGAATAAAAACACAGCTAAATGAATTGAATATTATATTAGTTGTGTGTTCAAATGTTAGCGCAAATAGTTTAAATGTAATTAAATAACTGTTTTAAAACTATTTTTAACTATAACACTTTTTTCTGAAATTTGCGCCAACTAAAGAATAAAGTTAAACTATTCTCACCGGAAGAAAATGACATTACAAAAGTAGTGCGACATATAAAGAAGAATGTATGGATAAACGTAACTCGTTTAACCGGATTAAAACTCGAGTGCAGATATTTTTTTATGTATACGATTCTCTGATGTACGCTCAATATGTACTCCAGGTGTCCACTGAGCAGTTCAATGAAGAAAGGTCTTCAATGAAGAAAAAGCTAACTATGGCTTGTGGAATGTGAATATAATAATCCAATGTTCTCCAACCGTAAACTGAGTGTCTTGACAATGCCATTTTATAGGCATCTGCCGTTTGTTCTTGAAATACCTTAAATAATTACTCTCAATTGGTAACGAAGAAAGCGTCAGAAATAAGTAAAGTCGACTTAAATAGCTTTCTTAGGATTTCCTCTGGTAGAAGAAGGAGAAAAAGTAAAGTAAAAGTGCTCTTACTTTTGGTTAAAAGCAAGATATAAATGGCTTTCAAAGGAATAAAATGTAAGAGTAAGTAAACAGCCCTTGTAAATGGCTACAACAAAATAAGATGTTCTTGACAGAAACGAGGAAGAAGACGGCGCATGGTGAGCGGGCTTTCACGAGTTGTAAGCTGACGTGTAAGTGTGATGCAGGATTCATGACCATATTTAGAACATCACAATTAAAAGAATTGTACTCAGTCAGGGCGAGCTAGAAGTAAAAATCCTTAGTCAGGGCAAGCTGGAAGTAAACATCCGCAGTTTCCGGGCAGCTTTTCTTCAAGCGGCACTGATGCTGAGGGTTGGTCTCAGAAAGTGCCCTCTGCATTTCAAAGAATCTAGAGGATAAGGACTTCTATATTGGTCTTGAGTAATTAGTTCCTCTTCCATCCACCATTTCAGGAGAAATCTAGAAGTGATAGGTGAGCTGCAAGCGTCCCTAGAAATCCATTTTTTTTTACGAAAGTAGTCGGGGAAGGTTGAGGGTGGGACCAGCATTAGCTGTCACAAATTTAATTTTGAGTTTAAACATTCGAAAACTACAAAAGAGTAGTGCAGTTACAAAAGCACTTTTAAAATTATAAACCAGCAACAATACCACTTTGAATAGTCACGGCCATTGAAGCCTTTGTTATTTGGGATATTTCCATAAGACCATCGGATAATGGGATATTAAGGATATTGGGTTTTGTGACTCGTCTAAATTACATCAAAAATTTCTTCAAATCTTTACTAATATTATTCAAAAATCTAGTTTAACTCTACAACATGCAAGTTTTATTCCTAAATTTTAACTTCCCGGTATATAGACTATTTAAGGCTATCGATGAACAATGAATGAAAGCTAAAACTGCCCTAAATACTGGTAACTGAGATAAATCGTAGTTGTTGTGCGAGGAATATTTAATTAATTAAACTTACTCTAATTATCTTTAGAGTTTATGGTGGTCTGGAGAGTAATGCAATTTACCTTTTTGCAAGAGTTACCGGGTTAAAGACCATCATCGGATATAAAATTGAATTTAACTCCTGTTACACACAAAGAATAGTCGGGAGATAATTAATTAGTTATTAGAATTAAGAAGAGGCAAATGTGTACATTTTGCTACAGTACAAAGGCCTACTGTGTACGTCCAGACTAATTCGTTCCTTTATCCCCAGCTAGTCCAGAAGCTTTAATATATCCGTTATTACGCATCGGATCTAAAAATGAAATCGAACTAATTTTTTGCAAATGTGATGTTCTTTAGATGTTGTTATGCTCATTTTTCCGTATTAGCCGAGATATTTGCATTATTTTAATTTTCGGCCTTCAGTAAACCCCTACTCCTACTCACTTCATATTAACAATAAGCTGTTATATTATGAAGCACATTATTTGAAGCCTAAATACGAAATATTGTTCTCCTTGAATTCTTACGTTTATAGATAAAAAAAGTTTATAAATAAAATAAAATAAAATACGTGGGAAATCAGCTTATATAACGGAGCCTCTTCGGGACCCACTAATTTTTCTTGTGGTTTGTTATTAACGAACCCGAGATTTATTCATTCGCCATCGTGGGGCTATTAATACGTAAGCACCATGAAGCCTAGCCACGATCTTGAATTGATCTTTCTTGGCCTGGAGAGCCAGAGTATTCTGACGAAAAATGAAAAAAAGTGATTTTTTCTTCTCATGAATATGTACTTTAAGAGCAGATTACACGCTCAGTAGGCTTTATAGCTATTATGCAAATAATCACAGGTCCTATTAGGCCATGATAACAATTTATCACAAAGTTAAACAAGGTTTGTAACACGTGCGGTCAAAGTTTTAATTAGTTCATCCATATTGCGGCCGCCGTTCCCCCGGCGTTCTCTGACACCACGTGTACAATGCCAAATAATGATTTCGAAATATGTCTTACGAAAACAATTGTGAATTAGTTTCATGTAGTTTGTTTCTCTTATTTATAGATAAATTTACAAAACTCTAGAAAACTTACATAATATTTCTCGTGTATGTGTTAGACGACTCAAGTAATTGATATAAAGTGTTATCGATCGTATTAATTGAAGTTTTCATATTAGATTTTCAAAAGATTATGAGAGAGAGAGGGGTAGAGAGAGAGAGAGAGAGAGAGAGAGAGAGAGAGAGAGAGAGAGAGAGAGAGAGAGAGAGAGAGAGAGAGAGAGCGAGAGTGAGAGAGAGAGAGAGAGAGAGAGAGAGAGAGAGAGAGAGAGAGAGAGAGAGCGAGAGAGAGAGCGAGAGAGAGAGAGAGAGACGTTGAGGGAGGGAGAACGAATGTATTACTATTCCCATACTCTATAAAAAGAAAAACCTGATGTTGACACTACATGACTTCTTTTTAAAATAAATATAAAAAATGGCTGCGTTTCATTTAAAATTATTTCATTCTGGAATGACATGCGATATCTCCGTTCGAAAGCTTTTTATGATAGAGAAAAAATGGCCAGTACAAATATCACGTGTCTCTAGTAGAGAAATTTGATTCTTTTAATTTTCTAACTCTGACCACCCCACCAACCTTCCAATCTTCGTCGATAACAGTCAAAAGCAACAATATCAAGATGCACTACTAGAAACAGCAGTTCTAAATATAAAATTTTAATTATTCAAAGGCTACTCTTTTTGGGATAATGCGAGATAGATGAGAACAAACGTGCAGAAGACACAGTGAAACCATTGAAGATACCAGTGAAACACCCAAAAAAGGTAATTTTAGGCAGTGTCAAATAGGATGACTACGTTGAAATCTGATAATCGAAATTTAACACGGTTATATTTTTTTATTTATTTGTTTTATGCCCCACATCGATGGCGATTGGCAAGATTTCTGATTAGAGGGTAATTAGAATAATATATTTATTCCTTCATTTACACATTGGTTGTACTTTATTTATTATGTATGGAAAATATTCCTTAAATATCTGAGTGTTTCTCATATCCCTACTTTTTTTTAAATGAATATAGTAAAAGTTATACCTTTTAAATATTTTTAAGTATGCTGTAAATCTATTGCATTTTATTTATATGTATTTGTAAATATTTATATGTTTTAGATATGTGTTAGTATTTTTGGCTGCTTTCAGTTAGTAGTTCTGTCATATCATAGGGTATGCGAAGGTTTTTTATTTGTATGCAGCCTGTCCAGTATGTTATAGCGTAAGGTGCTTGTTGCAGTATTTGCATATAGGGTTATCAGTCCTTGTCATTGTGTATGTGTCAGGTATGTGAGGCCGATCCTGAGTCTGGCAAGAACTACTTCCTCCCGTCTAGTACTCCTATAGTTCGATGGCCACTCCTTAATAGTACTTATGATACTGCGGAGGTGGTTGTTTACTTCCATCCATTCTGATTGCCATTTGTTTAGGATTCGGTTATAATACTTACTTTACAGTTTAACAGAAAAAGTTGAACCTGCAGAAACAAATTAACTTGTACACTGGCTACATAACTAAAACTTGAAATGTTAACGTTAAGTGATGTATAAGTACAAAAAAATTGATTCCTGGAGGAAAAAATAAAATAAATAAAAACAATCCCAGGGTGGTCAGGGTTATTTAGGCCTTTTTTGTCTAAATTGCCGACTGTTCTCAGATTATATTTCAGCCGATTTTGTCTACTTTATACAATTTTTCGATCCGACCTATAGAAAGGGAGATATTTTCAAAATTCCTCCCTCTATGACCCCCCCCCCAGAAGCTGATTTTAGACATTAAAAGTTGCCTGCAGCCGGTGGGCAACTGGTTTCGGGCCGTAAAAAAACCTGTGCGAATCCTGAACTAACAGAACTCCTTTACTCTGGCGGAGGAAGGAATCGTCCGATGAAAGAGAAAGTTAAGCCAGCTGGAGCTTAGGCACTCAGCTGAGAGATAGTTTATCGAATTAAGCCGCCGAGAGAGAATTTCCGGAGATACTCTGACCCCAGGGGAGCATTAGCTGGCGCTAAGACGAGATTAGCAAGGTTAGCATCACAATCATCGCTCGAAACTCGGTGACCGCAACGCTTCACACCAAAGCACTCAAACGGGTTTGTAGCTGTATATGTTGTTGCGGATGGGGGTGGAGTAGATACCTACAGAATCAGGCTTTAACCCCCGCTTTCTTATCCAATCTCACTAGTCAGCTTATTGTAGGGGAGGACATAACGCTAACTTTCCACAGAATTTCAGGAAACCCTAAGATGAGATGATATTGTTACGTTTTATTACCAAAACCAGTAATAAACGTTTTTAATAAGAGTTCTTTTGGATTGCAACATTAAATACTCGCAAGTTTCACAGTTTTTATCACTGCACAATTTATTTCACAATGCACAATAAACTTGTGATTATTCTTAATTACTACTCACAGTATACACTGATAGCGTTACTGTTCTTCAATGAGTCACAGTCCAATAATTCACTGAAATTCACAGAAAGACGGCACTGCACTGTCCTTTACTTCGCGGCACTGCACTGTCCTTTACTTCGCGGCACTGCACTGTCCTTTACTTCGCGGCACTGCACTGTCTTAAACACGGCACTAAACTGTTACTTACAGTCACGGCACAACACTGTTCTTCTTTTAAAAACACTTTACCGCACTGCACTAAGTCGCACTGAAGCACTGATGTGAACATCAAGACAGGTGACAATAAAACTGACTGCTCACGGCTGGCCCGAGCTTCTTTTTATAGGTTGTCGGCATACATCAAAGGGGAATTGTCTAGTTCATTCGAGACTGGGCTAGACGAGCGAAGAAGCGTCGAGACGACCCTCCGTCGGTCTCTTTGATCTACGTCACACTTTCCAAATACGTGACACTCTCTCTCTCTCTCTCTCTCTCTCTCTCTCTCTCTCTCTCTCTCTCTCTCTCTCTCTCTCTCTCTCTGAAGGATTATTTATCTATTTAATTTTCGCAACAATATCATCAAGTGTAGCTGAGACTCTTAATAAGCACTTCCCACATCACTTCTATTACTCCCACTCCAAAGATTGAGAAACGATCGCCACATCTGTAGTTACTTTTAGAGAACAACTCCGTCAACAGTTATTTCATTTATAATGTCTTGCTTTTTCTCATACATTGCCATTGCCCTAGTAGCTACCATACTAGGTCTACCATCACTCTCAGTATCAATCTTCCTTTATACCTAATTCGCGACTGGCAAACACAACCGAATTTCGGTCACCAACAGTCAGTGGCTGGTCTCACCGACCCCGTTCTACCATTTAGGCTTAAACCTCGAATGGTGATAGATAGCAACGCCGACAAATGATTACGGGATACATCAAAAGATTATTAAAATAATTTCTATTTGTCAAATTGTTTTTGACCGTATGACAATCAGGAGAAAAGAGAAGACCCAGATGCAAGTAAAACAATGACTACACCGTCACATAACACCTTCCACTAGCTAGTTGTTTTCGTTAACACTTAGTGTTCTCATTTCTACCGACGAGGTTTCATGCGGTCGTAAAACTATAAGTCAAATAAAAATGATTTTTAAAATCATTTGATGTGTCTCTTTTTTGTTTGTCTTTCCGCCTATTAGGTTAATTTCATAATACTCTCCCCACAGTTTTCCTCCCATGCCGTGCGCCTCCTGCAAAGCAACGGAGGATGGTCTCCAATAGTACTGAGAGTGATCCTCTTATATATCCCGAAGTATCCACAAAAATGAGCATAACTAAGACTCTTGTGCAATCCAACCTCTCTCGCAGAACTCATACAAATACTACAAACGTAAAATACATATAACACCAAATAAATTCCAAATTGTTATATCGGCCTCTACATTTACCACTAGCTACTTCAAGCTCTCATTGATCCTATGACATTATAGGCAATTTTTGGACAATTCAACACAAGCATTAATAGAGCTCGTACATTGCATGGTAATTTTATTATTATTTATGTCGAGTTTATTAGTTATCTCCCCGCCATTCAATTACTCTGATTCATTTCATAGTTTTGTTTCATTTATTAATTTATTGTTAGTGGTAGCATTTGAGGTAATATGTACGTGTCATCTATGAAATCATAGATATAAATAATATTTTAGATATAATGAATATACGACTTACGTGTCCTCTATGAAACCATATTATTAAAGATTGCTATCTTCTGTAGTAGTTACTATTTTAACTTGCTGTGATAGCATAGGGAGTTCTCTGTTGAAATTTAAATTTGATTATAGAGATATTCTATTAATATTACTACAACTACTCTTCTTGGGCTCAAATGACCTTATATGGTCCTGTACTGGTGTGTGTACTGGTTGATATAGATATTTGTGTATATATATTGGCTATGATCACTCAGCTGTTTTGTAATGTCAATGTTGCCACGTTTTCTGCAGTCAGTCCGGAGGTGTCTCATGGTAAATTAAAAAATACACATTTATTATTATTTATTAACGTCCGCTTTTTTGCAACTTAGGCTAATTGGGTCGGGTTATCTACAGGTTACCACCCTTTTCTAGCCTGGGTCGGATTTTACGATGTTATTTAATGAATTTCGTCACTAAATAATTTCCTTTGCCTAGGGGGAGATTCGAACTCGCCACTCTAGGTTTACCACCTTGTGAGATAAAGATCAACGCTTTAACTCAGATGGCCAAACTGAGCCCCAATACACACATTTCACAAAGTGGTTTTTCGAAGTTATCCATTGAACAATTTATCATTAACTAGAGAACTATCTGCAGTCTACAATCAGCCCATTCATTAATCCCGAAATAATTTTGACAGGTGATTTTAACTCATTTGAACATTAGTGATTATATCTGAAATGTATTTACACCATAACTCTGTCCAAATTCAATGCGTGTTACAATAATTTTCATCTAAAGTGTTACCAATGATCTTCACAACAAAGTCCAATTCGTGTAATAGAGTAGAAATCCGACATATCTTTAAATTTCATTGTATTTATAATCCTCTTGAAAAAATGCTAAAACACGTAAAGAGCATCAAATAGAAGAAATAATTAATATTAACGATTTCTTGTGTGTCTCAACGGCAGTGGCTATATTAATGTATGTCGCATCTGTAGAACTAACATTTACAAGAATTGTCAAACTAACAATCGTGCAAATTTTACAATTTCTTTTAAAATAAACGTGGACTTTTTTCTAAGTCTATTCTAAGACAGTTGAAGACTAAAGGTTTTATTTAATGAGTTCGTAGCGACGATTTAGTGAAATAAACTACTATATACGAGTGGCTATCATAAGTATATTGGTATCCCATTATAGGTACCCAGAGCCCCGAAATAACTATTCGTAACAGTAGACAAAACGAGTAAATAACAGAAAAAATATTGGATCTTTTCGAAATCTTACGAACAAGTGGCTTTTAGAGCCCTTAAGATTTCCCTTTGTCTCAAAGAGAATCTTGTTGAACGTAAAGGATGCTCCAAATTCTGAGGTTTATGTTTTAATGAGTTGAGTAATAGGGAAATTGAATTAAGGGTTCTTTAAAGGGTTTTCCCTTCTATAGGAGAGCACAAAGGAACACTCCCTAAGCCTATATCAACGTCTGACGTCACTCTGATAACCACGTGCTTTATCATATCTACCTTATCAATGGCGGGAAATTTAATTTCCATCCAGAATATTGTACAATATTAATAAACTAATCACGTAAATCTATTTACACACCAATGTACTGGCTAACCTACAAAAGTAGAATTTGAAAAAGAAAAAAAAAGAAATATACTGGTTTACTAAATGTTATTTAAATCCGCTATATTATTCCCCCACATTCTAGAAGCAGAACTGATCTACCACAATGTATTCTCCATTTCTACTTTAATATGAAGCCTTTGTAATGGAATTTTAAGTTGGGTATGAGATGATTAATGGCTTGGGTACTCTTGGTTGTCAATAGAAACAAAAAAAATTAAATTTATGGATTCATATTGTTATGGGGCATAATATTTTGATTTTCAACCCCTTTCCTAGTCCCTTCCCAGCCGCATGAAAACTATGTGAAACAATTGTAGCAATTAACGAATTTGATCTTTCATTTTACTTGAAGCTCAACAAAAACTACTGTCTCTAGAGCGATAACATTCAAGCTAAATATATTGATTGAAATGCAACAATTTTCGTCATCTCCTAGGCAAGATGCATACTTTAAGACATTTTTCGAAAATCTCGTTAAGCCTCAATTGCTGACTTCAATTATTTTATTTATATATTTTAAGTTATTATCAATATTCAGAACAGCTGATTTCCCTTCAGAATCCATCAACGAAAGGTAAGTCTATGATGAGTCATGAGAAGTCTACTTAATGGAAATCTAAAATAGCAGGTTTTTTGGGGGGGCTCAGGTTAGCCATGTGAGTTAAAGCGTTGACCTTAATCTCATATGGTAAACCATGAGTGGCGAGTTCGATTCTCGCCTGGGAGAGGGAAATTATTATATAGTGACGAAATTCATTAAATAACATTCTAAGTCCCACCCTGGCTAGAAAAGGGTGGTAACCTGTATATAACCCGTCCCAATTAGCCTGAGTTGTGGCAAAGTGGACGTTAATAATAATAAATAGCAGTTTCCCGGGCAAAACAGATGTGACTGACCAAAGTGACATGACAATATGTGTATGTTGGCCAAATTTTATTTTCAGATATATTAAAATTATTCTATTTTAATAGTCAACCATCCACTGTGAGCATATATTTCACAGGAAATGGGGCTCTTTATACTTAATAATAACAAAATAATTATTTTGTAAATACTGCGTTATCTACATCTTATTATTAATAGAAAAAATTTATTAATACTCTCAAGAAAATGTTTCCTGTAAACTCCATTTTAAACTCTAGGTCTTTAGCACAAATGCATCTTTTTTCTCCCTCAAGTTTTTCTCAATCTCTCTTATTTTTTTAAATCTCCGCATATGAAGAAAAATGAGTTTTTGTTACAAAATATACTGTAATGACAAAAAAAAAATTCTATACTTCTCACTTTAAATCTAAATCAATACACGGTCGAGCCCCTTTTTTGTTGTTTTTGATTTGAGTTATGGTTACTCTAACTAAATATGCAACAGAATGTCTGAACAAAAATTTGATCATGTTTTCTCCAGATGCTAAGAAAATACAATCGTTTTATTTTTATGAGAAACTAGATTTATGTCTTCCTAAGCGCTATGATAAATACGTCAATATTCATTAACGGACATATTACACTCATGTTCAAAATTATAAATGTGAGTAATTTGAGAGCAATAAATGGATTAATTAGTGGTTCCGTTAAGCAGTATCTATATTTGGAAGGGACATCATTATTATAACAATTGTTTTCAGGAAAACAACAATTCGAATTATAAATGGTTCTATCTCGGTTGAATAGAATGAATGGCACCTCTTTTACTGTTCATGTTAAAGGGTTATTTGTTTTATTAATGAATATGACGGGATGATTTTGTGTATCCTCTCTTAATATTTCCACGGGAAACTATTTCTATTCCAAACCACTAATGACAGGAACCATGGCTATTTAATACATAAATATATTAATAATCAATAACCTGTCCTTTTGACAGTCATTGGATCATTTGAGGTACGATTTTTCGCTCATTGAATTCTCTTGCGAATTTTTTTAACAAAAGAATTTGGCGTATGAGATCATATTCAGATATAGGAAAACAAAATAAAAAAATATATATTTTTAGGGTGTAGGAAGTCCTTTATTTCTCAACGAATGGCGAGAGATAACACTAAAAAAGTGGTTCAATATTGGGCTAGGGAAAGGGATAAAAATATATAAAGGGAAGAAGATAAGGAACCTTGGGCTGGGTTCTGGATGACTTTAAGGATTGGTTCGGTTATAGGCTATTTACATGGGAAATCATCCAGCCACCCCTAGCTATTGTAGTCCTGGGTTAAAGTGTTAGTAAACATCCACCCCCCCTACCCCTATCAGCTGAAGGCGGCGTGAGTATGCTTAGCCCGCAACACTCCCGGGTATTTACAAATTGCCTCAGCTGACTGCAGATGTTCAGCTCATAATGGAGACACTGCCTCCCGTATCTGAATCTATTTCAACCTCTTTGGGAAATTCTACATATAATTGAGTATATGTACATACATACATGAATATATGTAGCATTTAAACATTTTAAAAGATTAATGCTATCAGCATGTTAATTTGACTATGTCTCCAGGACCAGATCTCAGCATTAAACAAGGGAATATTATTTTAATTATATTTTTAGTTCGATGTCTGTTGTTGAGCGTTTTAGTTGATTTCCCTTAAGCTATTGATGTTGTGCTCATGACGGGATTCTGAAAAATTTCCTCAAACGTCCATCTATTCTGCCAAGGAGATGACGAAAATGACGTCCGTTTATATTTATATATACGAGTACATTTGTCTGTTGCTGCTCTAGCGGTCGCAATTTTCGTTCTTTCGTTTTATGTATATATATATACAATGTAAAACTAATGACGAAGTTTGTTAACAGTTAAAAACGGACCGGGTTGATGGGTGGGGGAGTTTATAGGAAGGGAATTTTGAAAATTTAAAATACCTCCTTTATTATACGTCGCATCGATAGATTTTATAGAGCAAATCTTATTGCAAATTTAATTGCCTGTAAATGTTATCATTCAAGATATTACGTTCTTAACTGGAAAATGTTTATTTGACCTACGCCATATTCGATATTGAACTATTTTATTCAACACTAAAGGTCATATCACTAAAACCAGACTGGGGGGAGGGATTACTGGTCAGGGAATTCGTAAATTAAGAATGTTCTCGTTATTATGAGCCGTATCGAAAAATTTTATAGGACCAATATTGTTGAACCATTGATGCTCTTCGACTGTTGTTCTATACATTTTATCTTTACTCAATTTTTAAGAGAGTTATTCATACTTTTTTGTTCACAGCCCTTAGTCGACGGGTTTTATGAATCGAGAATGGGGTCAGTATTCTTTTATACCAGCTTGTGGGAAATCTGCTTGGTTTACGCATTCCCTGCGAGACAGACTTTTTTTTACTTTACGCATACTTTTGATGTTCAATAAACTTTGGTTTATTTTATATATCTCAATTATATGATGGGTACAACATTGAATTAGAAAATCACTTTAATTTCAAATTATTCTTACTACTAGAGAATTGAGATCATTCAATATAAAATTCCGGAATAAGATGACCACTTTTTAAATAATAACATACCATAATGCAGAACAAACTATGAGCGGAAAAAAATAAGTATATATTAATCCGTTAATATGTGAATATCAACAAATTTTGTACAATGGCATACATCTAACTGATAATTACCCGACGATGTAAAGTATGAGATTTATATGTATTTATACAATATATCGGAGGTATTTACCATTTAAGCAGATTTATCTTAAGCAAAATCTACTATTGAGGTTATACTCCTGATCCGATTTTAGAATGATTCTTCAAATGACCGTCGATCCTACCAACGAGAGGGCGAAAATGAGGTTCAATCAAAATATATGTATTTATATAAACACACACACACACTTGTATATCGGGGCTCAAGTTGGCCGTGTGAGTTAAGACGTTGGTCTTAATCTAGCGTGGTAGACCTAGAGTGGCGGGTTCGATTCCCGCCCTGGACAGTAGAAATTTATTTAGTAACGGACTTATTAAATAAACTCCTTAGGCCCACTCTGGCTAGAAAATGGTGGTAACCTGTAGATGACCCGTCCCGATTAGCCACAGTAGAATAATGTGGACGTAAATAATAATAAACAACTCACACACTTGTCTGTTGCCGTTCTAGCGGTTGCTATTTTTTATTGATTGCTACCAAACTAGATATTTGAATGTGTATGTATAACTAAAGACTAAGTTCGTTAATGCCTAAATTCGGATCAGTAGGAGAAACGGTTCATAGTGTCGGATCGAAAACTTGTATAGAACCCATCTCATTGTAAGTTTAAATTCCTATAATTATTTTTTCGAATACTAGCAAAGATAGTTAATTATATTTATTTAATTTTCAGCCTTTTGTAATTCTTTAGTTTTAGACATCGCAGGTTACCCAATTAGTTGCCCACAGCTCCAAGCTTCTATCAACTGACAGTAATATTGGAAGTAATAATTGCTACCAAATTAAATTAAGTTATTCTGGAACCCCTGATTGGAAGATGTGCTTTAAAACGGAACTTATTTACTCCGACGGAAGGAGCGAAGCTTACACAAGCAGAAATTTCCCTCCGACTTTGAAAGAAAACTTAGGTGAATCTTGTAAAGTTTTCACATGGAGTAGTTCAAGAAGGAGAGTTCTTTATTAAATATTTAATGAATTAAAGCAGGCCTACTTTCTCAGCTTTTCCCGAGATTGTTCACTACTTCAGGCGGGAGGAGCTAGCTTTACTACCTTCTTTAAGCCCCAGGCTTGAGGGGCTTTGCACGCCACCATGATACTTACCACAACCTTCCCCTGCCAAGATATCTCATATCTTTCTTTTGACATGCTTCAAACAATTTTATGAAATCAAAGTAATGGGACCATACTCGGTTGAACATATTTTCCATAATGTGGTGGCAAAATGTCCATACCAAGTTTTTATTCAAATGGTTTTTCATAAAAAAATGTTTATAGTTAATAATGAAATGAACGCCTAGAAATTTTACTGTACTAAATAAAATAACAAATACTTTACCGTGTTTAACGTGGCATAATATGAATACAAAACTTAGATATACTTTTTAGATAATGTTATTAATCTTTTCAAAAATAACAAACCTAAGATTAAATGAGAGGGGTCAACTCATCGTGAGCTTGGTTTGAGTTTTTTCAATATCTGTTTACGAAGAAATAAATTGAAGCCTTTTAACAAATTATTTGGGATATTTTGGGTAGTATTTTCTCCAATTATTACCTATTGAATGAGGCTTATTTATTGTTAGAATTTGATATCAAATCATTTAATTTGATTAAATAAAAGAATTAAATATTCAAAACAATTTCTTAACTGGTATCAAAAATAGATTAGCAAAAAGAAAACAAATATAAATTGTGTTCACAAATATATGAAATGGACGTAGAAATAAATTCTGGATCCTACTATCCGTATTGAAATTAACAAATATCAAGCAGACGAGGTGGACCAGGAGAAGAAAAGCATATATGAACCTTGTTGCCCCTATTTCATAAAGAAATACGAAATCCAAGACTGGACAGTTATGGGGCTACTGTTCGGCTCAAAAGGAGTCCTCCATCAAAAAACGGTGAAGATACTAATAGAACAAGGGCTAACAAACGATGATCTGAAGAATTTATCCCAACTTGTTCTAAAATCATCAATAAGAATTATCCATCATCATTTATATAAAAAATAAAGATAAAAATAATAAGCTGCACTCTCACCTCAGATACCCCCCTAATTTGCAATATTCAATTTATTCCAACTTTTCGTATACAATTTAAACAAAATTAAAAAAAACATTATTACCAGAAATTGGCAGATTAGGAGGCTGACCATACAGGTACCCTCAGAAAGAGGGCAGCTTATTTTGTTGTTGATTTATGGAATTCTAGAAATAAATATTACAATTATTTATTATATGTATTATTATTATAGTAACACAAATTTTACTACCTGAGAAATCAGAGGTCTCAGGGGCTCAGGTAGGCCGTGCGAGTTAAGGCGTTGGTCTTAATCCCGACTGGTAGACCTAGAGTGGCGGGTTCGACTCCCGCCCTGGGCAGTAGAAATTTATTTAGTGACGGACTCATTAAATAATCTCCTGAGGCCCACCCTGGCTAGAAAAGGGTGGCAACCTGTAGATAACCCGTCCCGATTGGCCGTAAATAAAAGTAATAAACAAATCAGAGGTCTAATCACCACCTATTGAAAGAGTCCATTTTGCCTTACAATATTAAATATTGCCTCACCATTCAGCAAATTCTATAAATGCCGACACGCAGGAAATGCGTAAACTAAGAAGATTTCCAAAGTGCTGGAATGATACTCTTGTAACGTCAACACACCGTGTATTCTCTATTTCTATGTCAAAATTCGATGTGAAGAAGTAGTTCTGAAGTCTGAAAACAAGAAAGTATGAATATCTCCCTTAATATTTGAGTTACGAGAGCATGTGTTAAAGAATAAATGTAGAGCATCAATAGTTTATCCAGCAAGATCAGTTCTATACAATTTTTGGATCCTACCCATAATAACGAATATATTTCGAAATTTTGAAATTCACCTTTAAATTCCCCCATCCCTTACACTCGTTCGATTTCAGGAGACAGTGAACATGATCTTTATTTTTATATAAAACGTTAACAGATAAATATATACAAAAACATATATAGTTTTGAACGGACCTGATTTTCATGGTCTCCTGGGTAGACATTTTAGGACATTTTTCCAAAAAATAGCGTCATGAGTACAACCTCGATAGCCTATTTTTCAGTATTACGTTGTTATAATATACATAAAATAGTAATTAAGTGTTGCATATAAGCCGATTTATGTTACACCACCTTGTTTATATTCTGTATAGATCACTACGAGGGGGATTACCACAAAATAGAGTTGTCAATGTCTCAGTTATTATTGATTTAACTGAGAGCGAGAGAGAGACAACGCTGAGTGGGAGAGAAAACACTTAACAAGGGAAGAGTAATCAACTTATTTAATGAGTGTGTTAATAAGATTAGGGTAAAAACGAGGCAAATTGTAAAGAAATATTTTCCTCTTTCGTTTAACGAATTCACCTCGCCACTTCTTTAAAGAATTATAGGTAGAGCAAGGGTTCGGATCCAAGAGAGCTTTTTATATTCAAGTTCTTGGATGGGGAAAACCCCAAATGTGTGTGTGTGTTGTGTTGTGTTGTGTGTGTGTGTGTGTGTGTGTGTGTGTGTGTCTGCGTGTGTGTGAGTGTGTCTGCGTGTGTGTGTGTGTGTCTGCGCGTGTGTGTGTGTGTGTGTGTGTGTGTGTGTGTGTGTGTGTGTGTGGGGTGATTTTTGTCAACTCCATAGGTAGGATGAATGGGCATAATAAAGAATTGTAAACCGGGTTGAGTTAAATTTCAATAGCTAATCTGTTACAATGAATTAACTCTCAAACGCCCTTCTACTTAATATGACATTTTACATTATAGAATAATATGTGATAGAAGCCATTATACAACATTTATTTTCTAATATCTGAAGCATGGTATGAAATATTTTAAACGAAAGAGCAGGGAGCCATTTTATAAAATCAATTTATAATTGATTTTTATATTGATCAACATTGATTTTTATATTTTTTCCATATAACTAAATATATAAGCTAAGGATAAAATAGAGAACATAATCGAATCGAGTGCTACTGTCCCCGTCGTTGCAGCAATGATACAAGAATACCACTGGAGTGAACAGAGAAATATTCTATGTTTTTGCAACTTCTGGGTGTTAAACTTTATTTTTTTAGTATGAATATGAACGCATTATTTTGTAGATATTAGGAAAACAAACAGTCAATAGCACAGTCAAAAATGGTTCCTTGTTGACAAGAGTGAGTTTCTGTGAGCGAATTGCACACACATATCAAGGAAATGTAAAATTTATTCGGGCACGCTTATAAATTATTCCCTGCCTCCTATAAATTAATAAATAAATAAAAAAGAAATAAACAAAGCAATATAGTTAAGGTTACATAAGAAGATGTTTCTGAAAGGCGGTCCCCAGCGGACCAATAGCTGAAAGGGAATATTGACCCCAGGGCTGTCTCTATGGGAGTTAATGGTGTGGACTTAGTACCACATCCCTTCCAATCTCCTCGGCCCTCCCCTGTCCTCTTACACCAACAATATTAAAACTGTTTTCTTTTTATTAGAAAATGTGTCGGCTAAATATAATATTTAAAAAAAATATCCTTTATTGTAATCATAGAGTATCTCCAGTAATTATTATTATCACCCATTTCCCCGCTTTCCGTAGCTGAAAACTATTGATACTTGTTTTCTGGTTTTAGAGCCTCAAAAATGATAGTAGAGCTGAAGTAGCTAGAATGCAGGCACTTGCTAAGCAAGCTATTCAATGAAAATGATTTTAATTAACAACCATATAAATATGGATACCAAAACAATGTTTCATATGTCAAACTTTTAGAGTCTTCTTTTACTCCGTTAAAACTCATTGGAACCAATGGAAATGTGTATTAGTCAAGATGATCACCACAGTAAGTTGGACTCAAAATAAATACAATGTGGAAGCTCTACATGGAGAAAGTGAAGGTAGAAGCTACAGCTCTCCCTAGCTGATGTATTAAACATTTTTGAGTAAAAAACGTTGTCTTAATTGATGACGTCATTACAGAACTTTTTTGTAAGTATCAAAAAAGTACATCTAAGAAGTGCATACCAATATCTCAGTTACTATTCGCTTCAGAAAAAAGTGTATTGAACAACATTCATAGAAAAAGTTTATTAGTAACGAAATTGTTTATTTACCAGTATTTGATCGGAGACATAATAATGCAGATTTTATGAATTTTAGATTTTCTCCTCCTCTGAATCCCCCTCTGCTTTTTTTTTATATTTTTTGTATCCTTCTCTTCCCCCAGCTGTACATTAGGCCAGCCCCATACCAGTGGTTCATCCAATTTCTATAATCATTAAATTTTGAATTCGATCTACCATAGTCCACGACCCACGAACACCCACATAGTGAGTACTTGTACCACCTTTGACCTCCTCGCAGGCATTTGCTGCATATTTACACCGCGGGCCGAATGTTTCCTGTCACTATTCAGTGAAACTCCAATACTTGCCTAATACCCTAATTAAGCTATATTGGCTATATATTTTACGTATATCCTATCTTACCTATTTACTTGTAACCTATCTTACCTATTTACTACAAGTTCTTTTGACATTCAGCACTTTTCTTGCGAATTTCACGAAAGCCTTCAAAACGTTGTCGAACTGGATCAGTTTTTTAAGTGAATTCGGAGGCTAATCGGGCAACGAGTATTCCCCTCTGCCCTGTACGATTTGATTTCAGTAGCTAACGAGCATGATCTGTGGTTTAGCATGGAACACTTTTATATCGAATTTCGTAAAGATCAAATCAAAATTACGACGACTAGAGCGTAACAGAACGGAATATTTATAATGTCGAATGGATCTCATCTTTGTAACCTACTATGTAGGATCGATGGACATTTGAGGACATTTTTCGAAAATCGCTACACGAGTACAGCCTCAATAGCTCCCCCATTTACCTTAAGGAGAATCCAATTAAAGGAGGGTGAAACTCTTGTACATATCATAAAGCACAAGGGCATTATTACAAATATATTTGAAGGTAAAGTTATATATATATATATATATATATATATATATATATATATATATATACAGTTTTGAACGAACCTCATTTTCGGCATCTACTAGGTAGAATCGATGGACATTTGAAGACAAATTTCAAAAATTCCGTCATGAGTACGTCCTCAATAGCTGATTTCCCTAAAGGGAAATACGCTAAAAGAGTAAGAATCCCAGTCATTGTACTCACTGCAAGGCGAACGCCTTTATACCATTATGATCTCACTACTTCATTTCATTCTTGATATCTGAGATAAAGCATTATATCTTAATCAAATTGTGAAAGGCTCTGAGAAGCTTTATGTATTTGAGAGCAGAGAAAACGTCTAAATGATTAAAAAATTGGCAATATAATACTTCCTATTTATAATAACATAGGTGAATATTACATCAATTGACACAACAGGTAAAAAGTAGTCGCTAACAATACTCAACATTTTTTGAACTGGCATCATATATAGATTTTCGAGATAAGAACATATAGCTTTAAACAGTTAGCTACAAAGATCCCTGACTGACATTATAAATAGAAGTAGTCAGTAAAAAAAAGCCCACAAATACTAATTTTTAAATAAAGTAATCCCTGTGAGTAAGTAAAATGCCAGAAGAAAGAAGAACGTGATTTACATGCCTGCCGATATTGCCATGTTTTTATGTGGTAATATAACAACATTTTACTTCCTTTTCATGGCAGCAGCTACAAAAATATCTCACGAAGTTGTCTTAAGAACGCCATAACTGCCTTCTACGTAGAATATTTGACACTAAAGGAGACTAATAAATATTCTATAATTTAAAGCCACAAGCCCGTTTTACACCTGAATTAATCGGGCAGAACCGCTCGGTGGATTTTTGAGATCCGGGTACCGTTTTGTTCGTCATGGTCGCTTTTTGCTTTGAAAAATTGTCGGATTCGAGGTAGCTCCCTCTCCCGGCGAGATAAGCCCCTCCGAAATTTTTTATTCCCAGCCTCCCCCGCGACGCCTTAAATTCGCTATTTCTCTGCCCGTTCCGAGTATCGCTTTGCCGACCGCTATGGCGATGTTGGTCGGGGGGAAAAAAAACTGTATAAAATTAAAAAATAAAAAAAAAAACGAAACGAAACAAAATTAATTTAAACGCACATAAAACAACATAACAGAAATGTAACATGAAAAATAGAAAACTAACACGAAACAGAAATGGAACACAAAAAACAGGAATGGAACAGAAAACAGAAACAGATAAACAGAACTGAAACGAAAAACAGGACTGGAATGGATCACAATACCAAATGGAAAAACAAAACACAGAAATGGAAATCAAAAACAAAGTGGAAAACAAAAACCAGAAATGGAACATTACTTACGTTTACTTAAGGCAATTGTTGACATTTAAATAGTCTTTTCCTACTTCCCCTTTTTACAAAAATAAATTAAACGGTTTATTGTAATGGATATTTTTAAACGTAATGTACTTGGTAACGATTTCATAATATGTAAATTTAATTATACTTTTTATATCAATTTTTATTCTTATTATAAAGGTTTTCGTGAATATAGGTCATTCATTTTTCTTCAGGTCAATAGTACAACTTTTGTCATCTTCTTTCTTCTTGAATGACATGAAATAAATTATTTACCAACCGAATGGGGACCATTTCTCACAGATGAAATTTACAGATGTAACGTTAAGAATTACGAATCTGGAAAATACATGCATAATTAAAATTTTGAAATCATGATGGTGAAGCCCGAGTCGATTTACGGCGATCCCGAAGGGATCGCTGTGCCAGTTGTGGCGCTGCCGAAGGCAGCGCTTTATTAAGGGGGTCAAGGGGGCGTAGCCCCCTTGCTGGCGTGAGCTAGTTGTACTTAAGTTTCTGATCAAATATTTCATGAACACTTGGCTATACTAGAGAATACA
The DNA here is from genome assembly GCA_019009955.1 of Riptortus pedestris. NCBI lineage: Eukaryota > Metazoa > Arthropoda > Insecta > Hemiptera > Alydidae > Riptortus > Riptortus pedestris. Next base: position 79,195,287 of record CM032231.1, on the reverse strand, counting down.
ACCATGTGTGCGAGTCCAGAGTAAAATAATCTTAGTGTTGAGAAGGATAGACACAATAATAAAATTGAATTTTGTATTTTTAAACACTTATATTTTTTCTGCAGAATACTTAAGGTACAATATCTTCATGTTGTGTGCTGCATCTTTTCTTTTTGAATAATATCTCTTTTGAGTACCTCATGATTTCCTTGTAATCTTATTAAATTAAATAATATATTTCCCTGGACTTCATTAACAATAGTTTCATATTACAATGACATAAAATAAGATAAATTCTAATGTGTCAACCGGATAATTTATTGTCACAGAACCTAATTAATAGATAGTTTAAATCTAAATAAATAAGGCCCTATGTAAATATTCTGTGCCTCTAATAGGTAAGGTAAATTTGGCAATTTTGAATTTTTGTTCTTCTCCAACCCCCTCCCCTCCTTAATTTACTGTAACCGGAAGAGTTATTTCAGTCTTAATTATTGAATTTTAAAATTGTAAGACTTGTCGTTTTTGAGTTATTCAAGATAGGTACGTACATACCTACAGGCGTCATATCGAAATGGTCAGAACGTCTTATGTTAGTCCAATGAAAAGTCCAATACTTCCTTTATTTCGTACAAGGAAATAAAGTTTATCAAAACATTTAGGTTGAAAATGCTTAACTAGGAAACCTGGAATATATTTGTGTATATTTATATACGGTTTATATTAAGAAACTCTAAAAGAAACTCTTTTTATTAAATATACATTTTTTTTGTATGCATTAAACGTCAAAATCATTTATTTATTTCATTCATTGAGGTTAAGGGGTGTAGCTCCTGTCGAGAGTGATGGAGGACGATTGAATTGTACATTATATCACATTACCAAATGCAATTAAATGCAGACTGTAATATCCTTAATGAAATAAAAACAAATATTTATTTCATTAAATATAAAAATAGTTCACTTTGACTTTCTTTGTGCGTATAAAAATGAATTATTTTATTTTCTTCCGTTCGTTTTATATGTTCTATTGTGATTAATAATTGAGAGAGTTTAAGTTTAGTATATCGCACAAATGTTTTTTAAATTAGAAAAAAACTAAATAAAACAAAGTGGAGTAGTGATATAACAAGAGGCGTGAATTTAAAAATAAATTCTCTCGGTATTCTCTCGTTAGTTGTTCGACAAATATGCAAATAACAAGGTTATTTATTTTCATATGTAGTTTAACTTTTGCCATATATATATTGGCGTATATAAATGTACAAACAAGACACATTGTGTATTCTCAGAACTCTACAAAAGTTCTAAGGTCGTCCTAGTTTCCAGAGGGAACAAAACGAATGTTATGTTTTAAATAAATGATATTCAAAATTGCAATAAGGGTTTGCTTTCAAGGGGCCTTTATTATGTGAAGTACATGCTTGCATCTCATGTGTGACATTAATTAAAATTTAAAGTTCTAGACTAAATCTAATCAAATTTTTATTATATAAATTTTTACTTATTATAGAGGGCTCAGATTAGTCATGCGAGTTAAGGCGTCGGTCTTAATCTCAGTCGGTAATACTTGAGTCATAAGTTTGATTCTCTCCTGGGCAATAGGAGTTTACTTAGCGATGAACGCATTAAGTAAAATCCTTAGTACTTGGTTTAGTGGTTACCTGCAAATAACCCTTCCTGACTAGAGTAAGTAGCGCAAAGTTTATGTTAATTAATAACAATTTTTGTTAATAAATTATATTATTTTAATTGGTTGAATACCAAATAATCATTATTTAACCGTTTCGTACAACAATGAAGATTATATTCTTTAAGGACGTTTATCCTGAAAGAGGGGGGGGGGGTAGGGGGCTGTCGTATAGAAAGTTCTTGTTGCCAAGTTAACTTTCTACAACTGTTGTTTTTTCTAACACGTTCACTTTTACTCATCCAATTTTTACTTCAAGCGACTGAGTCACTAACATCTCATGTTCAGCTTATGTTTCATTCATTGTTTACCTGAGTTCCTTACTACGGAAGACGTTGAAAATAGAAGATGAGATGAGGACTGCATGCCATTCCCGAAAATTTGCATAGTTTGTGCAGCCCCGCGGACTTTTCCTATTAGATAACGATTATTTACTGCGTAAATGAATTTCAACCATAAATTGGCAGTCAGTAGGTGATAGCTTCTGCTTCATTTTGACATAGTGTGTCATTCTTTTTATTTTTTTAAAACTGTTTCACTAGGGTTGAAAGATTGAACCAGAAATTGCATTTCCGTCATTATTTATTGTTTCACGGAAAGAAAAGTGCGCTTGATGGCAGCGTAAAGCAACGCGAAGTTTTCATAACGATATTCTTTAGGACTCACTGTTTGCAATGGTTTACAACATTTTAGCTGAATGATTTTGTGCTTCTTTCTAGCTGGGCTGAATGTTCTTCTTCTCCAACCGGCTTTCTGATCAGCGGTCTTCTCCGCTACGAGAATTTATCCTTCCTAAAACGTCTTATCCTTTTCTCACCAAAATGCCAGCTTTCAAATGAACATTCCTTAAACTGAGCTTGCTATAAAGGTATATAGCAATAGACAGTTAATCCAACAGATCGCTTAGATCAGAAAAAGAAGTCTATCAGAACAAACCCAAACGCATTTGCGTCGTAATCCCTTTTTTAGAGGTATTCTGGACTCAGATAAAAAGAAAATGTTTCTCCAATGCTTCGAAAAGTCGTTTAATTAATCTTAATTCCATGTGCAATGATGACAAACTTAATTTGTCACTGGGTATCAAAGGTGTGTCCTAATCGTTAAGACGTCCCTTAACATGGGTCTCAAGTAATATGTATCTTGAAAAAGGTGAAGTACGCATTTTTCTCAAATTCATATATAGGTTTTCAACATTTTGCCACTTATAACCACAGCAAATGTAACAATATGTACCCGGGTAATATATGCACTTTTCACTGACAATGACCCGGTGAAAATATTAATTGAAGAGGTGAATTTTTTTTTTTTTATGCCCACTTTGTGCTTCTAAAGTTATTAGGGACGGGGTATATTCCTAATTAGGATAGGTTACCTCCCTCTTTATTAACCAGGGTGGGACTATTTAGCCAAGAGGAATTTTATTTAGTGAGGTCGTCTCCTACTGTCCAGGTGAGTATCGAACACACGACTCTAGCAAGTGAGATGAAGACCATCGCCTTTACTAACATGGCCAACCTGATCTACTTATTGGCTCTTGCAGGATCTTACTAAATCCTTTATCAGAGATTAGCAGTCTTCAGAGATGAGTAGTTAGAAATTTATAAAAATGATTAAGGGAGATAGTATGGATTATTCGACCATGTGCAATGTTTTGATGTTTAAGTGCCAATTTTTCTATTCCAAGGCAGAAAAGATTGAAGTTATAACGCGATTCTAGTGGGACTAAAAATAGAATACTATTTTAATTAGTGATGCATTTTTCCTTTATTTATTATATTTAAAACGAAATTTAAATATTAATATTTTTTTTGTTATACTTTTAACTCATTTGTCTTAATCATATTGATTAATGTTGGTTTTATAATTATAATTATAGTGGCCAATTAATTTACCTTACAAAACATTGTACAAAGAACACTATGATTTTATAAATTGCTGTTGTTGTGGGTATTACTTGGGCTTCATTTTTTTGCGTTTATTTACTGGTTCTTTTTCTATATTTTTGATTTTGGTTTACTTAGTTGAAGTTTGAGAAAAATCTCCTAATCGTGGGTGGTTTATCCTAAATAAATACAATTAAAAACATATATAAATATGCTAGTGATACGGTTAATATATACAAACAACTACAAATTTTGTGGCTCCACACAATATTTATTTTTGCCTACTTTGTTCAGCAAGTATTTACGAATATTTATAAATATCTATAAATAGGTAATATAAACTTTATTGGCCGGGAGTAGAAGTTAGGCCGGCGATCGAAGTTTGCCCGAGGTCAAAGTGCAGTATTCGAAGCCCGGTTTGGTAGCTTTTGATAATAGTTGTTTGTTATTGATTGAAGTTTCCTGTTCTTCAACAACAACTCCCTAACTCACTATCTCAGAGAGGCATCCTTGAATATTCCAAACCAAAAACAAGGAGATAATATTTTTACAAGCCTTAAACCTCTATGGAGTTCCATAGTTATAGCTGAAACAATTAATTTGTTTAGTGTAGAAATAGTAAGGCTATAGAAAGTTCTTCGCCCTATAATTTATTCTCTTGATAATTTTGAGAAAAACAATTTAATTTCATTTATATTAGCTTCTTATTTTTGTATTTCATTTTCTTTTGTCAATAACTTGAGAATCTTAAATTTTATTTGTTGATGGGATTTATTTATCCCTTCTTGATTGGAAAATAGAGCATTTTTAGATACTGGAGCGACATAAACATCGAAGAATCTCAATTCACGATTCCTTAGTTAGTGGAGGCCCGTTGTAAGCATGACTAACACCTGTAACACACCAAAAACCATGCAGCTGGTAATGTGCTGTTTTGTAATATAACTGCTTAAAATGGTAATAGCATGAGTAGGAATGAGAAACAATAATAAATCATGAAAACTATAAAATGTCTCCTTTTACATTAAGAGTAAAATGTGTAGAATAACTCACTGATAACACGACATTATGGGCATTATTAGGTATATGGATGGCATTATTTGATGTGGCCCACAATAACGAAGTTATTTGAGATTTTACATGGTCTTGGCCCGATATCAACCATAAATCCTTAGTTCTGTATGAAAAGGTTAAATATCAAGTGAGATAATGATTAAACGTGAAGAGCGGCCTAATAAATAAATGAATATATATATATATATATATATATATATATATATATATATATATATATATATATATATATATAGGTCGTAATTTGTGTTTGATCGTTGCCAAACTCGATTTATTAACGTTTTCACATACATTTCGCATTGTCTGAAATCTTGATAAAGCAAAAGAAAAACACGAATAAGTGAACGATTAAGGGAACATTTGAAAGTAATTAAAGTATGTTTTTAAATTAACAACAAGTGACTGATTGTGAAGAACTAACTATCCGCCGCTATTTTGCCAAAGTAGGAGGAGGCAAGAGAAATATTATGTAGTTAAATAGTCGACCATGCCAATGCAAATAATCCTGATAGGAAATCAGATAGTGTATATCCGGTAAAACCTAAAGGATATGAAGTAAAAGTTACGAGTTTTGGTTTTATTTTGTTTTTTAAATTTTGCCCGAAATCCTCAAGATAGTCTTAAATAAATGATTGAGTGGGGGGGGGGGAGATAGCCATTTTATCATATTTCTCATAAGGGAAATCAGTTATAAATGTTGTACTCTAGACGGGATATTCGAAATATTTTTATCGATCGAACCTAGGACATGACGAAAATAAAATCCAATTTAAATATTGTGTTTGTGGTTTCGGCCTTTTTTAAACCACTCCCCATTTCTTCTAATCAGATTTTAACTTTAAGCATCTCAGAAACTAAACATCTCATGACCAGCTAGCGCATTAATTCCTGTTTTCATTGATCCCTTAATATTGACGAAGTAGAGAATAAATAGTGAAATGAGACCATCGTCATGTCATACTCCAGCACGTGGGAAATCTGCTTAGTTTACGTAGCTTCTTCATGGCGGACTTTTTAAGTAGCGGACAGTCTCTTGGGACGTAATTAAATTTGAGTGCTCAGTTCAGCCAACTTTACGGACAAATGTATTTTCATTCTAATTTACATAACTATTAAAAGTGAAAACGATACCATTTTTAAAGGGCTTTATTTAGAATAAAATAGATATTTCTTATGACGAATTAAAAAGAAATAAATTAAATGGATTTTTGCATGCTTTAAAAAAATATGAATTTAAATAAACTACTGTATGTCGGATAATTGCTGCTACTGTGTCGTTCGTTAATTTTTAAACAGAATATTTTGAGCATGAATCCCCGTAAGGTTGACAGTTTGATAAAAAAAACATTAAAAAAAATTTGCACGTTGGTTATACGGCTTGTGTCATTACTTGCCACATTACAAGAAATTGCCTGTTCTATAAAATGTCTGTTTAAACGGTTGCGAGATAAAATGTTGTTTTATCTGTAAAGAACCTGACCTTAGACTTAATGTGTTTTCCCTCTGAGTTCCCATTTGCAATGTATCATTTCTAAGATCTCTTTCAGTGGAAGAGCACTTTCATCCATTTTAATATTTATGAGTTGATGTTTGTCCTCATAAATTTCCCTCAGCGTTTTCAGTAGTCATTATTAACAATATGAGATAATATCAGCTACATTCATACATAATTACTTCTCCAGGAGTAATGAGTTAAATCCAACTTCCTCGGTGCTTTAAGGGAAGGTCGACGGCTGTTTTGTGTTAAATTTACAGTAGTGAAACTCGGTATTTGGAATGAAAATACTTGATAGGTCAGCCGGGTTGGGGGGAGCGGGGCTGGAAGAAGAGACTGGCTAAAGAAGTGATGGATAGATAATATTCTTTTTACAGATTAATGAAAAATCTCCGTCACGTGGGGCTGCGTAAACTAAGCAGATTTCCCATGTGCTGGCACAACTCTTAACCGATTTTATCTCACCATATCTATCCCTATATCTCTATTTCTAAATAAAAATCCTATTATTTATTAACGTCCACTTTTTGCTACTATGGCTAATTGGGACGAGTTATCTACAGGTTATCACCATTTTCTAGCAAGGGTGGGACTAAAGAATTTATGTAATGAGTTCGTCCCTAAGTAAATTCCAATTGCCCAGGCAGCAATCGAACTCGCCACTCTATCTTTATATTTTAGTTACAAAAAAAAAATACGTATGTAGAGCATCAATGTTTAAAAAAATTTAATTCATAACATTTTTTGATCCGACTCATAATAGCTGAGGTATTTTGAATTTGCATATCCCCCCCTCTAAAGCCCCTCTTTTTCTGGACATATTTCAGCCTTTAACGAATATTATCCTTAGTGTTGAATGGAACGTTTAAGTAAGGGAGTATAGCATAGATCAAATAAATGTTTTGAGGCAAGAAATAAAATCTCAATTGGTGAAGTCATCATCACACAGCGTATTTGCATCTCATCTTGGAAAGAGTTTGTTGAAAACAATATTTGGTATTTAAGTTTGGATTAATAAGTTTAATAGAATATTCGATTATCGTTAACATAAAATTAGAAGGAGTGGGGGGGGCAACCCAGTGGAATATAAAAAAAGTCCGTCACGCAGGGGCTGCGTAAACTAAGCAGATTTCCCACGTGAAGTTATACAATAGAGAAATCTCCATACGAAAGTCGAACTGTTACGGCAAAGGGCCGAACTAGCTTTTGGCGGGAAACTGTCATTCGTTATCGGCCCAAATTTAATAAAAAGCAAATATCTTGGTTAATATTCAAGATAGAGAATAAATCTATAGAAGAATATTTATAGTAAATTTAATTTAGAATAAGATTAGCTCTATACAATGTTTTGATCCGACGTATAGTAACGGAGATATTTCGAATTTTCGAAAATCCCCCCTCTAAAACCCCCTCCTCCCACTGGTCCGATTTCAGCCATTAACGAACTTAATCTGTCTTTTTGTATAAAACGTTTAAATATCGAGTTTGGTAACGATCAAACAAAAATTGCGACCGCTAGAGCGTATATATATATATATATATATATATATAATTTTGAACGGACCTCATTTTTGTCATCGCCTGGGTAGGATCGATGGACATTTGAAGAAAATTTTCGAAATTCGCGTCATGAGTACGACCTCAATAGCTGATTTCCCTTAAGGGAAATCTGCTAATACTCTCTTAACATTAGAGCTAAGAAAACAGTGTACCAAACAAATTAAGTTTGCAAAAAGATTGTTCATTTAACATTTTTTGGTCTGACTCTTAATAATGGAAATTCTCTCAACTCTTGTCTGGTTTCAGCCAGTAACGAACTTGATCTACAGTTATATATAAAATGTTTTAATGCCGTGTCTTGTGACGATCACATGTAATGAAATATATTTTATTTCCATTAAATAATAACATAACATAATAGGATACGTCTAATATTTTTTTTTCTATAAAAGATTTCCTATTAATGCTAAATAAGTTATATATATTATTGAATAGCATTTATACTAATATAAAATATTCGTTATAAAACTCGCTCTAATTCCATGAATACATTATATAACATCTATGAATTTAATTATTATATTAATAAATTATTTCCGTTAACAACCATATTGCCACTCTAAATATATAACATACATTTTAAATTTATTAGTGTGTGTGAGTGTTTTCTGGTATGATTATTTAATTGCGCCAATCTATTTGTGAGTGCTGATCATGCTGGATGTTAGTTGGATCGGTGATCTCAAGTCCTATCTGCGGCCCCCCAAGAACTTTATACATACATACATATATATAGACATAATTACCTGAGTCATTTTTTTATTTATAAGCATTTTATTAATGTGAGTTCTGTATTTATATAGTTAAAACATTTTTTTTTTTTATATAGAGCATATAAATATCAGTACTTATTTATTGCCTATTTAGGTTTGAAAATTGTCTTTTGAAAGACCATAAATACTTTTCTTCTCAAATAACTCATTGCAGTAGGCATGACTGTATTGTCCTAGCCATTGGATCTGTACAACATTAATATGATTTAAAAAATGATGTTATTAAGTATATCCTCTCCCTTAATTCAGCTCCTAATATATGAATACAATACTGGTCTTGCATGTAAAACTTACAAGTAAATTCCAAGTTTCAGTCATACAAGTATAAAATTCCGTCACGCAGGGGCTGCGTAAACTAAGCAGATTTCCCATGTGAAGTTTTAAAATAGAGAAATCTGCATACTGGTAACACAATACCACCGTGATTAAATACAAACGGTAATGAGAAGTCTTTCAGTTAATTAAAATAAATTCCCAACTGAAACGCCTTCTGAATTGTAAGAATAATTTATATTTTAATAACTCAAATTTTAGTAATCCAAGAACTAAAGAAGGGGGAGGCGGATGAACAGAACGTATTTGCATAAATCTCACAAAGTAACGAAGGTAAGGTAAGATTAGAAACGACAGGTAAGGTTAGAAGAAGCTTCCACCTGAGCCGAGTACTGGCGGAAATGGCCGACGTAATCCGAACTATACCCGACCACAGACTTCATAAAAATGCAAATATCCCGGTTAATATTCAAGATAGAGAATAAATGTATATAACAATATTTATAGTAAATTTAATTTGCAATACGATTGATTCTGTACAATTTTTCGATCCAACGTATAGTAACGGAGATATTTCGAATTTTCGAAAATCAACCTCTTTAAACCCCCCCCCCCCTCATCACGGACATCATTTTCGTCATCTACTAGGTAGGATCGATGGACATATGAAGAAAAATTTCGAAAATTCCGTCATGAGTACAACCTCAATAGCTGATTTCCCTTGAGGGAAATCTGCTAAAATGTGGGTGGTATATATTAATATGCAAATGCTGTTGGGATGGGTTTTCATGTGAGGAAAAAATTGACGCTAAGTAGACACTTTGAAAGATAAATATTTGGTAGTAAACTGGGCGCGGAACCTCCTAGCATCATATTTCCATAACAAACATCGTTGAAGCCCCATTGCAATCCAATTTTCCTTAAAATGAAGAAAAGTTTCCAAACAAAAAACTGAAAAAGAATTAGTAAATTAACCAAAAAGATAAGTGATTAAAATACGTCTGAAATAAGTAAATCAGGCACTTATTACCATGAGTTTTAATATCTGGCTTTTTTAGCAGATGCTCCTTCTTGGTTGTACACTTACTCTTCTTATTCGAAGACTCGAATTTCGAAAAATGTCTTAAAATGCCCATCAATCCACATAAATGAATATATCGCTCTAGCTGCCGCAAGTTTTGTTCGGTGGTTTCCAACCGATGAAATTCACTCGATAGTTAAACGTTTTATGCAAAATTAAACAACAAGTTCGTTGTAATATCCGGGGATTAGAACTTTTATGGCTGAAATAGGACTAGAGGGAGGGGAGGTTTGGAGTTAGGTAATTTGAATATTCATAACATTTCCGTCATAATAAATCGGATCGAAAAATTTATAGAGCTAATCTTACTACAAGTATAATTTCCTGTAAATTTTGTTTCATGTGCATTCTTTCTCTATCTCGAATATTAACCAGGATATTTGTACTTTTTAATTTTCAACTATTAGTATCACCCACTTTAAGTCATCGCCCCTCTGCAATCAGACAATATATCACGAAACGTCTTATTTCAAGCTTAAATAGAAAATTGCGTTGGCAGTGGGCCTTTATTATGAGAGATAAAAGAAAATAGGCATTGCGATGACCTCATCAATTAAGATTTTACGGCCTTGACTGTAAAGGGTTTATTTCATTTCTACCATACTCAGTATTTAAGGTTTTCATTCAACACTAAACATCATATTAATTAATGGCTGAAATCTGAGGAAACGATAAGGTTTAGTGCCGTTATTTTGAGTTGGATCGAAAAATCTTATAGAAGAAACAAAGAATAAACACTGATAAGTCATTACTAGTGTGTCATTCCAACAAGTGGGAAATATGGTTTGTTTACGCAACTCCTAACGCAAAAGACTTTTAGCAGATATCCCTTAAGGGAAACCAGCTATGGAGGTTGTATTTATTTATTACGCGATTTTCGAAACATTTGTTCAATTGTCAATGGATCCTACCCAGGAGATGACGAAAACCAGGTCAGGAAAAATGTTATAGAACCAATCATGTAAAAATATAGATGCCCTCCACTTGTTGCTCTACACATTTATTCGTAACTCAAGTATGTATATTAAGAGAGTTATTCGTTTTTTTATTGTTTCAGAATTCTGTAAGCCCCTAATTCTACTCATCGGATTTTTCCTTAGAAATGGAGTATATAGGGTAAGATGAGATTAGTAGTGTGACATAACAGCTTGTGTGAAATCTGCTTAGTTTACGCAGCTCCTGCGTTACGGACTTTATTATTTAGCAACTGCATTGAATCGAAGAGGGACCATTGAAGAAACTATAATGAAATGGCTACATTCAGAATACATTTAGGAAGCATACAAGTTTTGTATTATCATATTGTTGGCAAACATATTCAACAGCATTTAATACATAACATTAGCTAACAACTCATGATTTTGATTAATTAATTACAATAATTGGTAAGCACTAACAGGCTTCATCCAATTACGGTACATTGAATTATCTCAGCGCTAGTGTACTAGCGAATTTAGGATAATCATATTGACAAACCATGCCCATTGTTCTACTTAGTTATTTTAATGGATTCAAATTTTGACTTACTGGATTATGGAATGTTAGATTCTAAAAAACGCAATAAAATTATCAATCCCTTGAAAAATCCAGAAAAATAATTTAAAAGAAATTGTGGAAGTATGATTAGCAACTTGTGGTTATAAGAATCTGACTCCCATTCTTTAATCAGTTTTTAGATTAAAATTTTACTTCTTCCCGTTTTTAATTATTGTAAATGAAAACGGAAAATATCTCACCGTCAAACTCTTTCTCCCGGATGCGTCTTATCTACAAAAATAAAACTCTGAAATCCTTTAATTCGGTCATGCTAAATTGTTTTCACGATCCAAGCCATTGGAAGATCTTATCTGTTTGTTTGGATGTTTTCAGTAGACTTTTATTTTCAAATTTTGACAACCAATCGCCAAATAGATTTTTTTAGTGTTCCATGAGAAGGCCTCAGTCCAGTCAGTCAGTTGACATTTTTGTATATGTATCAAGGAAGTGAAAAATGTCTAGAAATGGTATTGTATGCATTTTTAATACTGAGATGAGTAAGGAAAACGTATATTCGTAAAAATCTTGTTAATAGTGGTTTTAAAGGAAAAATGTAAAGAACAAGTTTTTGTTTTTTTTAATCATACTAGAATATATAAGTATTCCGTAAGAATGAGTCTTTTTTATTAAACAAATAGTGTACTCATGTATTAAAGATATATTATCAAAATGGTCTACTTGATACTTTATTAACATTGCCAAGAGTGGAGATTTATTTCGAACCGAAAACATTTTGGTAACTATCCCCATTAATATCGATTATGGAAAGAATAACGAACGACTTGTTAATAAAATATATTTTTTAATATTCCTACTACTAGTACTCGGAATTCCCTAAATTAACGAAATAACTAAATTCATGACCATTGGTCACCACATTGTAATTTTATGATATTACAACAGAATGACAATGCAGACTTTTATGACATTTCGTCTAATTGCGCTTAGATGATCTTGATATCATATTTTCATAGCTAACAATAATTACTTGAACCCGATCAAGCATAAATCCTTCAATATTTTCACAATAGCCATTTTATACTTCACAATAACATGATAATGACTGCACAGAAAGAACATTTACGTTGCAAAAAGTGGGCGTTGACAAGTAATAGTAAAGTAAATTTATATAATGTGATGAAAATAACAGGGTATTTAGAGCTTAAGTTAATAATTCTTAATATCATTTAGCTTATAAAAGATATAGAGAACATAAAGTATTAATTATTCAACCAATCTCCACTTTTTACTTCACAGGAATAAAAATCGATTGACTGGACATAAATCCAATCTTTAAATACATTTTTATTTCAACACTTCTATGATGGAGAATACTGCTATTCTCAAAAAACCAAAATATATGATTAAATCAAGTAGAAACCTTACAGAATTCATTAATTATTTTTTAGGCTCCTTTTAGCGATATTTATTTAGAATCTATTGAGGTTCCTCATGACAAAAGTCCTTCAAATCGTAGCGAATCTTAGTAAAACAGTGGCAAAAACAACAACAGTTTGAATTTTAATTTTTGATATCGGTTCTGGGAGAAGGGGAGGGGTGGGGGTTAAAGGGGAATTAAATCACCATTCAAAATATCTTCTTATTGTGAGTTGGGTCGCATGTTATATAGCCAATATTGATGCAAAATAAACCGATGAAAGTTTTGGTTCTGAACAAATTTTACAGGAGATACGGGTGTTACAGTGTTAGCGGTTTCTTTTTATTGAGGGAAAAAGGAACTATTATAGGTGCTCATCTGAAAAATTGCTTGAGATCTTCACCAAAGCGGAAGTGTGAACTGTATTGTAAAAGTAAACTTAATATTTTATATATCTCAGTACAAGATGGTTGATTCAATTATAATTTAATAATTAATGCAGTTTAATTTCTAATATATCCTATTACTTTTAAGTGCTTTTGTCGACCTCATTAGTCCATTATTTGGTTGTTATAGTCGGATTTTTTTTCAAATATACTTAGTAGGTTTTTTATTTATTTTATTTTTTAGTAACTGTACACAGACAAAGTAACTGTCCTTGCTGTTTATCTGGTTCCCTGTGTACTTGTCAAACAGCTGTCAACATGATTTAAAGGTTCTGATTTGATTATAAAACATTCTGCTAGTTGCAATTATAGTGATCAAATGTCATGTTTCATTTCGGGATTGTATCTGGTCCAAGACATTAATACGATTGGAGTGATGAAGTATATTCCCCAAATTCTAGACACCTCAAGAACAAATGTCCGTCACGCATGGGCTGCGTAAACTAAGCAGATTTCCCAAGTTAAGTTATACAATAGAGAAATCTCCATACGAGTGTCCGAACAGTTACGGAAACGGCCGACTAGCTTTCGGCGGGAACGATTAGAAGCGACCATGACTCGTCCGTTACACTTAATAAAAATGAAAATATCTCGGTTAATATAACACAATATTCATAGTAAATTCAATTTTCAATAAGATTGGTTCTATACAATTTTTCGATCTGATGTATAGTAACGGAGATATCTCGAATTTTCGAAATTCCCCACTCTAAAACCCCCTCCCACTGGCCCGATTTCAGCCGTTAACGAACTTGATCTTTCTGTTTACATAAAACGATTAAATGCCGAGTTTGGTGACGATCAAGCAAAAATTGCGACCCCTTGACGGTTAACAGACACACACACACACACACACACCCAAATATATAAAGATATATATATATATATATATATATATATATATATATATATATATAGCTCTGAACGGACCTCATTTTCGCCATCTTCTGGGTAGGATCGATGGAACTTTTGAAGAAATTTTTCGAAAATCGCGTGATGAGTATGACCTCAATAGCTGATTTCCCTTAACGGAAATCTGCTAAAAACCTCTATTTGTTCCGGTATTACAATAAAACGGATTTAGACATACGAAGCGATATAGAAATTTTTGTCGATAGTTTTTCATAAATATGTTTGACCTAGACGTAAATACACAAGCACACTCACTCACACACATACACACACACCCACACACACATATATATATATATATATATATATATATATATATATAATATATTTATGCGTGTAAAGATGTGTAAAATAGACCTTGAAAAAATCAAATTGAATATTTTCCATCCTAAAAATAAATATTGGTAGAATTAGTTGAAGTAAATCATCAGCTATTTTGCTGAGACCCTGAGGTCAGATAAAGGTGGTTGGGCTTTGACCCCAAACGCCACACACTCTAACAATCAATAGTTATTCCACTTATGTATAACATTTTTTTATTTTAAGCTCAGAAACACTTATACCACTATATAACACTTTTTTAAAAATGAGAAAGAAAAATATTTGGACGGACAAAAGTGGGGGAGTAAACAACTCTGTTTACCTGAGTTTTTTAGAATGTGGTGACAGGTAAGCCGAACTAGTAGGAGGAAACTGAATGGTTTGCTCTCTGTCAATTTAGATGCTATCGGGGTAATTGGTTCTCTCTCTCTCTCTCTCTCTCTCTCTCTCTCTCTCTCTCACACACACACACACACACCTCCCCCCCTGGCTTGGTTGGTGCCAATAATGTTGTTGGAATATCTTAGTTTGAAGTCTTCCTATATGCTGCAGCGTTTACTGCATATAGGAAACATTCACCTTTGCAGGCAGCCCCAGAAGATGCTATATTGTATTCCTAGAGGTCACACGTAGATTGCCGGACAATGCAAAATTGGTTTGATGTGCTGGAGGAGGACTTGCAGAGGCCAGGAATCAGCAATTGGTTGGGTCTGACTCGGGCCTTTTAGTACCTGAGGCCTAAAGTCTTCAATGTTTTGGGAAGGATTAGCTCTTCTTTATCCCTTTTTCCGACTTCCCAACCGTCTACCATTTTTACTCTTAAGTTTGGATAAGGCACTTCCAGTTTTCCACTCTTACAACAGGACATTTCTTAATTATGTAATTCACCCCCCCCCAATTTATTTCTACTTTTCTAACATTCCTCAAAATATTAATTCAGTTCAATGGTTTTATTTGTTTTTTTGTCTGTAATACATAAGAAAAAGTATATCATAAGTATTTCAGTTTGAGATTGAGTTTTGGGGTGTTTTTTTCCAGAATACCCACAGACCATCCAATAGCAGGACATCTTGAACAACAGTGAGTGCCAATTCATTATTTGACTGGAAATCAACCTGGGTACGTCACCATTGTAAAGTAATTTTTCCTTAACATCCTCTATTTCTACTTGTACACCTCCTTGGAAAAACAGGAGGCCTCCATATTTTCCACAAACCTCAACCACCGTATTCTGGCATTTTTACAGCACATTTGTTACCAGGATGGTCATTATAGCTCAGCTTAATGTTTTGGATTCCGAATTATTTTTTTGGATGATCTTCTTACCCTTTTATGATATTATTGTCATTAGATATTTTCCTTTTTGATTACTCTCTCTCTAGAGTTATTTCAGAATGGAATAGCGAGAGTAATAGGACCTCTGGTAGAATTGTCTATTTGACAGACATAGTGGTAGTGGGCTGAAGCTGAAGCATCCATAGTATGTGTTTGTAAGAGGCAGGCCCAGAATGGAGTGGGATATGTCAGCCAGTTCCGCTATTCATGCCTCTGATAATTGGTTCCTTTCTCCACTGCCATTGTGCTATCTTGTTTGTGCATTGTCTGACAGATCCATTCTCTTAGCCAAGGAGATGTTCGCTTCTAATCAGCGATTCCAGCAGGCTTCCAGCTTCTGACTGGCGAACCAATTCCTTCCACCGCATTAGAGCTACAGGCATAATAATGCAGGGGAGGCGTAACGGAGTGCAAGCATCGTGAAAGTAATTACATGGCTCATCTCATTTGCATGTTTAATGCAACACTGGGCATTAGAACGCCAACCAATAGTAAAAGAGGAACATGCTTGCGTATATATTAAAGCGTTTGCCTATAAACGTGGCAAGCCTATAGCCGTGTGTTCAATGGGGCTTCATGAGTTTATATATTACAGAACACTCTATATAAAAGTCCGTCTAGCTGTTTAAACTAAGCAGACCTCCCACGCTGTGGTTTCACACAATAATGATTTCTTATCATCATATATTTTCTGTTTCTAACTAAAAACCGGTAAGTAGTAGTGGGTGTTACTGAAAAAAAATTACAACCTCAATAGCTGATTTTCTTAAGTCTGTAATAAAAACATTAGTCCCGCTCAGGCTAGGAAAGGTTGGAAACCTGTATTAAACAGACGTTACTAAATAACGCAACATATACATTTGTAATGATAAACCAGTTTGGCTTTGAAAAAACTAAAAAAAAAAATTATTAGAGAAGACACTAATAGAAAACCTTCATGGAAAAGTTCTCAGAGTAACAAATACTGGGATTTACTGAAACTTATTGATCTATTTTTTTCAAAAGTCTATATCACTTGTTAGACCGAGTCAATAATTTATCGAGACTGCTTTACAGCTTTTATATATTAGGGCTGGCGTAAGCCTAAAAGTTCTGAAAAACTTTGCTTTAATGGTTGCCTTAATGCCTACCAAATATGCTCTTTAAGTCTCCCATTTAAAATGTTTTTATTTTTCCTCCGTTTTTCGGTAGTCTCCCAATAAATAGCAATGCCTGAAGGTAAGTAAAGTTCTTCATTTTCTGACCATAATCAATCAAAAGCTTGTAAGCAATTTTATATACACAGTTGTCAACTCTTCATACATATAAAGTCTTTTTGGAGGAGGGTGACTGGACTTAGGGAGACATTTTGCCAGGGTTAGTTTTCGTATGATTAAATAGGTAAATCTTTCTACCACCTTCCATTCAATCCAATATCTTAAATTGAAAAAAAAAAAAAGTGATTACAGAATGTATCATACAGATATAAGCTTCGAATACGAAGATCATCACATTAACAGTTTAAATTTGTAAATCGGGGGATCGCTTTCTAATGACAGAGGTTCTGGTACGGAAGCTGTTCAAACACAATCCCTGGAATCGCACACTAGGATGAAATCTTACCCACGCACGTATCTCATAACGGGATAAAGGACCACACCTAACAAATGTGTAAATATTTGCCGACGGAATCGAATATTTCAGCAAATTTGCCTACTCTTCTGGGTAAATACCTTGAGCATACAGATGTTTCCCAGAATTGTTACTTCAAGATGACCTAATCTAGACTTTCCCGCTCCCGATTTCCAGGAATTTTGTATGCAAGTTTATATCATCAAACGATGCCTAAAATGTGATTCAGAGTTCATTCTAACCAGATTGTGAATCCGTCATTGAAAAATAACACATAGATATCGAAAAGTGATAAATGGAACTGTAGAACGTCTTAACATTTACCTAACAATTGGACATATCCTGCGAAAAACGACAGACCCTGAAGATTCCACATGACAAAAGTGAATTATTTTCGACCGACAGAACTCAAATAATGTATATACTGCTCTATCTTTGACAAACTGAAATATTTAAGGAAATTTGAAACAATAAAGGCTCATTTTTTTATCCCACATTTCTAATATGTTTTCTAACACATCAGCTTAACTTATTTGGAGTCATAATACATTATTGTCTTATTCATAATAATTTAACTTTTGAACATTATGGTAGTTAGTACTTTTATATATACCAGTAGTTTACTTTATATATGTATATATATATATATATATATATATATATATAGTTAGTAAATTAGTTATAGTTAGTATAGTTACAGTTAGTACTTTTGTATATATTTATATTATATATTTTTGGTAAATATTTTATATATGCAAAAAATATTTATAAGGAATAAATCTGCATTATCTTATGAAAATGCCAATTGCCATAGTTTCGACACAGCTAATTCGTAAGGCGAAACAATAAATAATAATGATAATCGAGCAAGAAGCACCTTTATGAAAATTTTGATTTTTGCAAAAATCAATGAATTCAGTTTCATTGATAATATTAAAGCTCTCTATTTGAGTACAATTGACAAATAGAGATTAAAAATGATTTAATAATAACATAACCATCTTTTTTCAATATTTCTGGGTCAGTACCTTTTATAATCATACTTGTATTATCAGCATAAAGAATAGATTTTGCTGCTTTAAGGCTAGCTGGGAGGTCATTTATATTTATTAAAAATAGTAATGGACCTAATATTGAACCGTGGTTGACACCGCCTGTAATTGTTTGTCATTCTGAAATAAGTTTATATCCACTGATATCATCTACTTCTACTTTTTTACTGTTGGCGGTTACAGAGTTAAGAAAGAATAATTTCATGAGCAATGTCTCTTGTCCCATAATATGAATATATGATGTCCCATACTCAGGTGAGAATCGAACTCAAGACTTTGGGCTTTCCTAGTGAAATTTCTACACTCGCATGGCTAACCTGAGCCACTAAACTTATAGCTTATGATGTTATTCATAAAGTATGAATATGAAGGACTGCCTGCTCGGGACACATGGAAGAGTATAACTCCGGTTGTTTGTCATAAGCACGAAATATAAAATTTTAAAGTGCCCTGTTACCGAAAATAACAGGCATGCCAAGGATTTGTTAATTGAGTCACCACGCTTAAAGTTTAAAGAAAGTCCCAAGCATCCGATCTTGAAATCTCTACTCAATTTACTCCATAACTTTAGAAATCTATCTCAATACAACCTTGATTAAACGAAACAATATTTTTGTCTCTTTTCTATTTTCTTTACTTTTTATGCGACCTTCACCCTCAAGCGGTGTTGAATGAACTGCTAGTTCAACTGACCTGTTTATACAGCTCGTCCCCGGGAATATCGGCAATACAACGGCAACCCTGGAGTTTGGGCCGTTTGAAGTGCCTTCAATGGACTAAGTTGGGCTGAGTGTATGTTACTGGAGGCTTGTTCGGGGGAAGTTATCGGAGAGGGACAGACAGAGATAGAGATAGAGGGGAGAGAGAGAGATGAGAGAGAGAGAGAGAGAGAGAGAGAGAGAGAGAGAGAGAGGAGAGAGAGAAAGCGGATTATGAGAAAACCAGAGTAGTTGGAGAGCATTCCAGCCAATCACTAACTTTATACAAGCCCTCTCTATCAGATCTATTATGAGTGGGGATTTCAACTTCAACAGTTACATGTCTATTTGCTTTAAGGTTTCAGGGATTTTGGAGCCCGTAACATTATCTTTTATTTTATTTTTCATCTGAAACCATTAATCCTTCCCATTTGTGTGAACCAATGTCTTCTTCTATCGTCCCTATTTCTATTGAGTCAGCGTTAAAGTTACTCTAGTCGAACCCATATGTCAAAGGATTTAATAACAACTTTTTCTGCACGAAAGGATATAAAATCCTTTTGAGGTTTCTCTAATCTTGCACATTGAATTACTCTTTAAACTATTTCTGCCTCTCGAGTACAATCCATTTGAGCTTTACCATAAGTGACGAGTCGCAGGCAGACGCATAGGTATTTAAACTTCATTAATGTATTCTTCTTAATGTAACATAAGTCCACCAAGCAGATTTCTCACGAGCAGGAATGGCACACTAGCTTCCTCATCTATTAATGAAGATAAATACGTTTTAAAGAACGTAAAGTAGAATTTCATAAATCAGTAATAAAAAAGTAAATTTTTGAAATAATTAACTTATTGAAAAAAAATATCCTTGTCTCTATGTAGTTGTATTAGCAGATTTCCCTTAAGGGAAATTAGCTATTGAGGTCGTGCTCATGACGCGAATTTGGAAAATTTTATTCAAATGTCCATCGATCCTACCCAGAAGATGACGAACATGAGGTCCGTTCAAAATTATAATATATATATATATATATATATATTTGTCTGTTAACGCTCTAGCAGTCGCAATTTTTGTTTGATCGTTACGAAACTCGATATTTAACCGTTTTATGTAAAATGACAGATCAAGTTCATTAATGGCTGAAATCGGAACAGAGAGAGGGGGGGGGTTAGAAGGGGGGATTTTCGAAAATTCAAAATATCTCCGTTATTATTCATCGGATTGAAAAATTGTATAGAACCAATCTTATTGCAAATTACATTTACTATAAATATTGTTTTAATCATTTATTCTCTATCTTGAATATTAACCGAGATATTTGCATTTTCATGAAGTCTGTGGTGGGGTATAGTTCGGATTACGTCGGCCATCTTCTTCACTTCTCGGCTCAGACGGAAGCTTCTTCTAACGTGTCGTTTCTAACCTTACCTTACCTTCCTTACTTTGTGAGATTTATGCAAATACGTTCTGTTCATCCGCCCCCCCCCCCGCCTTCTTTAGTTCTTGGACTACTAAAATTTGAGGTAGTAATATATAAATTATTCTTACATATTTGATTCACCCACGTACAATTCAGAAGCCGTTTCAGTTGGGAATTTATTTTAATTAACTGAAAGATTTCTCATTATCTAATCACGGTGGTATTGTGTTACCAGTATGCAGATTTCTCTATTGTAAAACTTCACAGGGGAAATCTGCTTAGTTTACGCAGCCCCTGCGTGACGGACTTTTTTTATTCTCTTCTATAATTTTATATGATTATAAGTGATTGGTATGGGAGAGGAAGCGGGGTGCCGAAATCCTAGTCAAGTGAGGATATTAGTATGCGCAGAATTTATTCACCTTAAGATTTGTGTAAGCTAAAGTTGGCTCTTGTGTAGGACGATGACGGATTATAAGGAGTATATCGGTCGAGCAAGCCCTATTTGGTGACTAAGGAGTTTGGCTTGCCTAATTCCATAATTAATTATCCATAATTGATAATGATTATTCCAAGAGAATTAATCTCCAGACTTGCTGGAAACATTCACATTTTGCACTTGCACCAATATTCAAGTTATAGAAAAAATGTACCAATAACAATTGTAGAAAAGAAAGTTTGATGCAAGATAGGTTATACTACATTATTCGACCTGGTTGATAATTAAGAAGACATATTGATTTTTAGACGACTTTCCTTAAGGGAAATCAACTATTGATATTGTACACTTGACGCGGTTTTCGAAAAATCACCATCGATCTTACCCAGGAGGTACATTGAAAATGCTTTTATATACATATCTGTGTGTACTTTTCCCTCACCGCCATTAATCTAATGGTTATTACCGGTTAATATTATTATTACCTCTAGCAATTATTGTTTGATCATTGCAAAACAAGATATATAAACGTTTCATTTCAAACTAAAGAGCAAGTTCGGTAATATCTAAAATTGAAAAGCAGGGGGGAGGGGAAAGAGATGTGAAATCTAAAATAAGGAACTATCTAAAGAGGTGAACACTTTTTCACTACCTAATACTCATATTAACCGAGATATTTAATTTTTAGGCTTCAGTAACCCCCCCCCCCCCTGCCTCATTATGCCTAATGTAACCAGTGCTTCTCCAGGTCTAAAGGACGTTAGAAGAAATCCATTACAACCTCAATAGCCCCCCCCCTCCCTAAAGAAATAATATAATAATAATTTCCCTTCAAAAAAATAATCAGATGTGGATACCACAGCATTCTTGTTCACAAAAATAAATTAAAAAATCAAGCCCACCAGCAGTTGCCGGGCAACCTGCACCCCTTGATCCTTTACACCTCCATCTTTCAGCAACCCCTTAAAATTCAACGAGTTCAATATGAGGGAAACTACTTTAACGCACCAGGCAGGCCACACCTGCATCTCATTTCACTGAAAGACTTATCTTTAATAATGGGTTTCAGATAAAATATAAATAAATAAACCATTTGCTTCGCTTCATTTAAAAATATTTTCTTTGTACGTGATACAAGCGATAACTTGTATCGAGTTCCGTCACACCCAGGTTGGCTCCTGTAAACCCTTTTAAGGAAAATCTGATAGAACTGAAGATAGACCAGAGCAAGGAGCAGTCTATTTGCTGATATCCTGTGAGTCTGTCCAGCAGAAATTGGGTGTCTGTCCGGAGTTTACGCTGAGATAATGCGAAATTTCCGTCGTGAAATATCCTGGGGGTAGAAGATGTCACCCCTCCTGGAAAATGAATTCTTATATATAAAATAAGCGCTGGAAGGTGCGATAAAGGCACTCGGTAAAATTCAACGTCGAGAACAGCGCCGATAGAGATGAACAACCCCTGGCATTTTTCCGGCAAAAAATGCTTCAATACTTTTTTCAATTTCCTCCCCGTCCCCCTGGAGTTGAGCTATGGCTCAAATGTGCCGCTCCGAATCGGACACAATCCCAACAAATCTTGCCAATCCTTTTCACCACAAGAAATTGCCGTGCCACCTAGCCTTTGGAAATAACACTCCGTGTTATTTATTTTTTTTCAAAACATTTCAGAAAACAATTAATATGAGAAATAGTGATTTATATTTTCTTTGACATACATTAACCGGCATACATATTATTATTGCATGTTACATATGAAACGAGATCAAGAGTTTATTGAACAAAGACGTTTACATACATGTTTAGAGAATTTTATATAATAATATAAAGATAAAATGAAAAAAATACATTATCTTTAATTCCGACACTAGTTCACTTTTTATTTTTGATTCTAATCTTACAAATAAGAGAAGAAAGATTATTAGTTTTCCTTCGTTTAGAAAATTTCCCTATTGGAACACACGTGAATTGACTGGGATGTCCAAGACACAGGACCAAGGTTACTTCTTAGTGCGTGTGTGTCTTTTCTCCTTTATGCACCTAGTGTTCTTTTCTTTATACATAAAATTCGGGATTAAAACTTCATCGGAATTTGTATATTTAACTTTAAACAACCAAATAGAAAGGAGGTCCCGTCTGTTTTGATCAACCTGAACCCGTTATGGAAATGTTCGAATTGAAGGACGAGTTATCTACAGATTACTACACTTTTCTATTGAGGGAGGAGCTAAGGCTCCTATTCAGTGAGTTCTTCACTATTAAATTCCCATGCCCAGGCGGGATTCGAACTCGCCACTCTAGGTTTGCGATGTGCATTTAAGACCAACGCATTAACTCACTTGACTCACCTGAGCCCCTTTTATTGGTTCAAATTAACGTTTAGCAGATTTCAATTAAGGGAAATGAGCTTTTGAGGCTGTACTCGTGAGTCAATTTTCTAAAAGTTTCTTGAAATGTCCATCGATCCTACCCAGGAGATAACGAAAATGAGGACCGTTTAAATATTATATATATAATATATATATATATATATATATATATATATATATATATCTGTGCGTGTGTGTGTGTGTGTGTGTGTGTATGTGTGTGTATTTGTCTGTTAACGCTCTGGCGGTTCCAATTTTTGTCTAACCGTTACCAAACTCGATAATTAAACATTATAAGTAAAAAATAAAGATCACGTTTGTTAACGGCTTTAGAGGGAGACAATTGTAAATATCTCCGTTGCTATGCATCGTATCAAAAAATTGTATAGAATCGATTTTATTGCAAATATAATGTTATATAAATGTTGATATGTACATGTTTTCTATATTAAATATGAACCGAAATATTTCCATATTTTAGTTTTCGGCCTTCAGTAAACCCCCACTCCGACTCATATCATATTAATAATAAGCTGTTGTATTGTGAAGCCATTATTTAAATCCTGAATACCATATACCATATTGTTCTCATTGAACTTTTTACGTTTTGAGGTCATAATAGTTATACCAGAACTTTGGAAATATGCTTAGTTTACGCAGCCCCTGCGTGACGGACTTTATGGTATTACCTTTATCAAGGCGAACTGAATACTGCTGTTTTCAAACTGAATGCTGAGGAACGGGATTCTATATTCAATGTGTCTCCTTCGCCACTTCCCGAAATTCATTTTCTTTTATTTATTTTTTTTTTACAGCCTTACGAGAAAAGAATATATCCAACGGCAGTCATCAAAGTTATTCATGCATAGGTTCTATATTTCACCGTATCTATAAGAGGTCGACAAAAAATTGAGTAGAACCATTTTCCTGAATTATGAAACGATCTATAAATTATGCTCTGACATTTTTCGTTCAAATGCATTGGAAAAAAGAAATCGTAGATATCTTTCAAATGGAATCGTGTTAAAAAGTGCTACACTAAATGTTATAATTTAATTTAATTTTAATTAGAATAAAAGGAAGTCATACACATCAGATTTTTTTCAATACGCATGTATGTGATGTATTTGGCACAAGCCACAGCTTATTTATATTCTTATACATTGATTTTCTTTGCAACATTCTATTTAATTTCGTAGAATCTACTACGGTATTATGAAATTAATATATTATACATTTGAAGAAGTGTATTTCTCTAGTACTTGACGGACATAAGGAGAGATTTTTTTTTATTTTTATTCATTTTATCAGATGAGATACTAGCTGGATATTAGCCTTATTAAGCATGTTCACTTTAAACATTTTACAGATATATAGTTTTTAATACTTACGAGAATTTCACCTAATAATAAAATGGAGGCATAAAATATTTCTTCATAAATTTGAGGTATTTCAAGCAAGGAGACTCTTAGGCTGACATGACTGTCGGGACACGAAAACACTTAAGGCTTGGAGTGCAGCTCGTCCATTTTTGCTTTAGAGACAACTTGCCCACAACAATAGAAACTGCACCACTCGAGTATATCTCCAAAGCTCTCGCTTTGAGTGCTTCTAACGCTCAATAGGTGAACCTCTTTGGGCTCCTACCTACTTGTACCTAAGACACAAATCGATATATGGAATACCTTCAATCTCGAATGAAGGCACAAAGACGGCATAGTAGAAATACAGGTACATTACCAGATTTCCCTCTAAGAACATCCGCTATTGACACGATTTTCGAAAAATTTCCAAATGTCCAACGGTTCATCCAAGAGGATGACAAAAATTATGTGCATTGACTGTTACCGCTCTAGCGGTCGCAATTTTTGTTTGATCATGTTCAAACTCTATATATAAACGTTTCAATTAAAACTAAAAATCAATTTCCTTACGGCTGAAATCGGACCGAGAGGAGGGGGGGGGGTAATTGTGAGGAATAGGAATCATAATTCAATATATTTACCTTACATAGACTCGCATATTAAACATCGGTTGAGGTTAACTGTAATTGATTTGTTTTTTTGTTCCTATTTTATTTATTTATTTTTTCATTTATTAATTTTATTTGTAATTATCTTACTCATTTTAATATTATTATCTTTATATTATATTTGAGTAGATAGTTGATTAACGTGCATATATTGTAAAATAAAAATCTAATGTTCCATTGCCTTGTGGCAAATCGGCTGAAATTTAGCCATTGCACGCTAACAATAAACACATATATCATGCCACATCTAACTCCAAGCTTAAATACCAAATATTCCTTTCAACGAGCCTTTACTATTTGGAATGCATGCTAATAGTTAGTGTGATTGAAGTCTTCAATTCAGATTTTACGTACTGATTGAAGACTGTAAAATTGATATTTGATATTTACCACACTCCGGGATATTTAACCGTTTATTCTTTGGTCAAGGTTCTTATTCGGAAGTGGTTGTAATAATACTAGGGTTGGAGAGGGGAGGGTGGAGTAGTTCCAAATATTTCAGTTGTTATCAGTCTTGTCGAAACATTTATAGAACCAATCTTTTTAGTCTAACAACGCTCAACAATTTTGGTTCAAAACATCTCTTGCTTTCTGCCATGAGTAGCCTCCCCCCCTCCTTGTACCCATCGGAATTTTACTTAAAAATAGAAAATACACGGTGAAATGAGATCACTAATATGTCATATAAGTTCATGGGAAATCTGCTAAGTTTATGTAGCTTCTGCGTGACGGATATTTACGTAAAAGAAGTGGAGCAACCATAGCACTTATTAAATAAATAGTGCGAACAATAATAAATTAAAGTAACTGTTCCACTCTATACTCTGAAGTACTTTCATCTAAGTTCTCTCATGAAATACAGTATTACCATGGGTCGCATGGGAAGGCGAAGGCCCGAGACAAAGATAACGTTTTAGCGTATTTGTCTTAATGGAAATTAGCTATTGAAGTTACACTCATGTCGCGATTTTCGAAAAAAGTATTTAAATGTCCATCAATCCTACCCGAGGGGTATATATATATATATATATATATATATATATATATATATATATTATAATATATTTAATCAGCTACCTGCTCCAGCGGACTTATTTTTTTTTATACGCTTTTTCTGAAATTCTAAAACGCCCACCTTCGTCTAGCAGTTTAAAATTCGTTATACTTTGCATCCTCGGTTAATTTACTTATAATGAGTTTTCATTTTTTAAGTATACCATCCCATTATTGGAGAGTATTACTCCGTTTACACCGCACGTAGTGTTTTTATCTTATTAATTTAGAGAGCTTCTGGACTTAATATTTTATCAAAGTGTCCTTGTTTAAGTAAAATATTTGTTAATTTGGTGAGAACAAAGACTTCAGTCTAACTTCTATCACGTTTAATAAGGTTGCCTCACAAAAGGAACTTAGTTATCTAACTGATCAACAAGTACTTCACGAAGGGGCTGCGTAAACTAAATAGATTTCCTTTCATGATTATCTCTTCTCACCATGTATTCTCTATTTCTGAGTATAATTCCGATGAGTAGATTTGGGGGTTTACTGATGGCTGAGAAGAAGAATGTACGAATAACTTGACTAATATTTGAGTTACCGAAACATGTAAAGAATATTAATTATAGACCAGCAATATTTATTATACGGTTGGCTCTATATCATTTTCATTTCGACTCATAATAACAAGAGGCATTTTGAAAATATGAACGTACCCTCCTTTCCATATTCCTGATCCGAATTCAGCCATTAACATATGTGAGTTAAATATCGAGTACGGTTCAGATAAAATACACATTTTCGAGCCGTGGCATCATTGATAACAATATCACACAACGTTTCAATTATAATAAAGATCCGTTGAAAACAACATTGTTCTTGGAGTAAGACCGTTCATGATATATTGGCTTATTGTTAACGTACAATGACTAAAAGTGGGAGTTCACTGAAAATGAAGTAATCCAAATGTCACAGTTAATATTTAAGATATAAAAAAAAAAATGATATTATCACATCTACAGAAAATTAATAGGATGTTGATTCTATACAATTTTCGATGTGATGTATAATAATGGAGATATTTCGAATTTTCAAAATTCCCCCTGTAAACACAGCAGTTAACGAACTTGATCTTTAGTTTTACATAAAACTTTTAAATATCGAATTTGGTAAAGATCTAATAAAAACAGATCCGTTGACTAAACAGATTTCCCACGTGCGTGACGTATTTGCACGTAACTCAAATATTAAATGTTCAAGGAAAACAAAATTTGGTATTTAAGCTTCAAATGAAGTTCCTTCTCGCATCCTCAAAAATCTCCCGAAAAAAGCTGTCCTCTTTCTCACTTATATCTATAATGCTGTCCTCAGAACAACCTGCTTCCCTCTACTCTGAAAATTCTCCGTCCTCCATATGATCCCTAAACCTAGAAAACCGTCACAACTCCCTTCTTCCTATCGTCCCATTGCACTTCTTCCCATAATGGGAAAAATCCTTGAAAAACTCATCCTCAAACGCCTGTATCCCCTCCTTGACCCCATACTTCCTCCCCATCAATTTGGTTTCCGTCAATCCCACTCCACAGTCCAGCAATGCCACAGAATAGTTGATATTATCGCTTTCTCATTCGAAAACAAGAAGTACTGCAGTGGAGTCTTCCTTATACATATCCCAAGCTTTTGATAAGGTGTGGCACAAAGGTTTATTGTTCAAACTAAAAAATACACTCCCTTTCACATACTACCTCATCCTTAAATCGTATCTTGCCGACAGATATTTCCAAGTTTCATTTAGTTCCTCAGTCTCATCCTTATTCCCCCAGCTGGCAGGTGTACCACAGGGGGGCATCCTAAGTCCTTTCTTATTCCTTACCTATACTGCCGACATCCCATCACATCCCGAAACTCTCCTTCTCACGTATGCAGATGATACTGCAATCTTGGCTTCCAACTCAGACCCAAATATGGCATCCGCAGCTCTACAAGAACACCTAACTCTGCTAGAATCCTGGCTGACACAATGGAGGATCAAGGTCAACAGCAGCAAATCAAGCCATGTAACATTTACCCTCCGACGTTCCATTTGCCCTTCAGTTACACTCAATAACGCACTAATTCCTCAAAAATCACAAATTAGGTATCTAGGACTCACAATAGACAAGCGACTAACTTGGAAACCCCACATCACACTAAAAAGACAAGAAGTGAACCGACGGTACAGACTTCTACTTAGACTGCTTGACAACAGATCTAAACTTTCACTACGCAACAAACGACTGATTTATACGACAGTACTCCGACCAATATGGACGTACGGACTTGAACTTTGGGGTTCCACCAAACCTTCAAATTCCTACAAAATCCAAACCCTCCAATCCAGAATACTCCGCAAAATTACAGATTCCCCATTTTATGTATCCAATTTAACTCTCCATAATGACCTCAACATTCCTTTTGTCCATACCCTCGCCAAATCTCGATATCAGAAATTCCACTCTCTCCTTCCCGCACATCCTAATCCTTTAGTCGAATCACTTTCATCTACCCATATTCCAGAAAACCCAAGACGGCGTCTGAAGCGTAAGTGGCCAAGAGATCTTCTCGTGTAGTGTTTCAGTTTAACTCCATAAACAACCCATTGTTCCCTCCATTGTGGGTATTGTCAATGGACAACTTCCCACCTCAAGTCAATAGTCAAGTCACTTTTTTTCTAACATATCATTTGCTTGTAATATTTAATTATGTTGTTGCAAATAAACGAATAAATATAAAATAAAATAAAAAAATGAAGTTCTTAATAATATAGCAGCTTATTGTTAATATGACATCAGTAGGAGTGGGGGTATAATCAGCATAGTGAAAAAAATGTGCATAACAACATTTATAAAACCTTACATTTGCAATAAGATTGTTTCTATGCAATGTTTCCATTCAACACATTATAACAGGTACACACATTAAGATTTTGTAGGATATATATATATATATATATATATATATATATATATGAAAACATATGATTTAATAACCATTAAATATATACCCCACCAGACAGCGACAGTCCAGCGCCAATGTAAGATATTGAGAACCACAATTTAAACAGTACAGCAAGTACATTTATTCTAACTGGAAACAAATATATATATACTACCGGACCCGACAGACGTTGTCCTGCATGATAGTTCAAGCGATTAGGATATTAAATTTAACAATTTTATGATTAAAACAAAAGCTACTTTTAATATCACAAAAAAACTTTTGTTATGTGCACGTTTGCCTAAAAACAGATAGAAAATGAAATATCGCGTATTTTTTATTTAGGCCTCCCTTATAACTCCCACTCCCGTTCGAACCCAAAAAATGTAATATAGCTTATAATCACTGAAGAATTAATGCTAATTTACATATAGAGTTTTGTTAAGTTCGGTTCAATCGGTAGTGCCCAATACAATTGTTGGATCCAATTTTTTAGTGAATATCTCGTTTATACTTTGTTATACGACAAAAGTGAATATAACTAAAGTTACTCTAAATAACAAAATAAACAACTTTTATCAGTTGCATATTTACCGAAAAAAACAATAGGAAACGAAATATTGCTATTTTTAATTTTAGGCCTCCATTACAAACCCCACTCCTGCTCCACCTGCCATGCTGATTTGTGAATCTAAACATCACGAAGCAGAGCGTCACCCAAACGCATACAAAAAAATTCATTCAAATCGGCCCAGCCATATAGGAGGAGTTCAGTGGCATACACCCTTGAAGTAGAATTATATATATAAAGAAGTATATATATATTAAAAAATATGTTTTAATAATATATCCAACGAAATCCTCGGCTTACCTTTGAGTATGTCGACCTGTGGCGATCCGAGCAGCCTCTGAGGTGGGTGTTGTA
This sequence comes from Riptortus pedestris, assembly GCA_019009955.1. Lineage (NCBI taxonomy): Eukaryota > Metazoa > Arthropoda > Insecta > Hemiptera > Alydidae > Riptortus > Riptortus pedestris. Next base: position 79,165,030 of record CM032231.1, on the reverse strand, counting down.
CGGCATCTGTAGCTATGACGAGACAAGGAGGGCCCTGGCTACCTGCCGGTTTGAGGGCCACCAGCAATACAGCTACTCCTATAGCTAGCACCATCAGGGCGGCGGGGACTAAATCCCCAGGCCGCCTTACACACCACCCGCTCGTCTCGTCCGCATTACCTTCAACCACACCGATCTGAAACAATGCAATCATCATCATCAAGTTGAATTATATCAAGTTATTTTAATTTAGCTTTATAGCAGATTTCCCTTCAGATGAATCAGCTATTGAGGCCGTACTCATGTTGCGATTTATGAAAAATTTCTTCAAATATCCATCGATCCTACCCAGTAGATGACGAAAATGAAGTCCGTTCAAAATGTTATATATATATATATATATATACTCGTATATATATACATTTTTCTGTTGTCGCTCTAGCGATCGCAATTTTTGTTCAATCGTCAAACTCGGTATTTAATCGTTTTATGTAAAAAGGAAGATCAAGTTTGTTAACGGCTAAAATCGAAATAGTGGGAGGGTGGGTTTAGAGGGGGGATTTTCGAAATTTCTCTGTTACTATACGTCGAATCTAAAAATCGTATAGAACCAATCTTATTGAACATTAAATTTACTTTAAATATTGGTATGTACATTTATTCTCTATCTTGAATATTAACCAAGATATTTGCATTTTATGGAGCGTAACGGACATGATGAAATCGTCTTACTTCGTTTCGGTTTTTCCGTGAGTTTCCGGCTAGCTAGTTCGGCCGTTTCAATATCTGTTCGGTTACCGTGAAATTTCTTTATTCTAAAACTTCACTTGGGAAACCTGCTTAGTTTACGCAGCCCCTGCGTGACGGACTTTTATTTTATTTTAATTATACACTATTTTATATATCGAAAACTCTACCGAAAAACTGTAAAATGTTTTACTATCAAAAATATTGTGAAGTTGAATTTTCTGTGTAGGTAGCACAGGGTTGCAATTTTAACGTTCATTCGTTAAATAAATGAAAATCTGAAAATCGCAACACTGCTTTTGATTTAGTTGGAAAATATACATATTTACATAGATTAAATATTTAGTATGGATGGCCTTGACAATGCTTATAAATTACAAACTGAAGTAGTTTTATTTCAAACATAGAGACCGACAACAATATCACACAAGGATATACGTATTTGCATTTCGTTAAAATAATTTATAAACTTGATTAAAAACAAGAAATACATGTTAGCAGCACAAAACCAAAGATGAGAGTGAAAAAACATTCACCATCACAATTACATATCTTCTCATTCCTTATTTTAATATATTAAAATAAGGAATGAGTTTAATATATTAAAAAAAACCTTCACAGCTGATCTAACTCACCAACTCCCACTTCAAATATACAACATTGTTGATAATAACACTGTAAAACTAAAAATTTTAAATCTATTTTATAAAAGTGTAACACGAATTTTTATTGGAGATGTAGAATTATATATTCAGTTTTCTGCCTATAAGAGGCTGTCTTATGGACGCGAGGAAAATGGTGGGGGGCGTTCTAAGGTGGTCAAAAATAAAAATCATAATATCTTAATTGGCTCGTTTGTTTGTTTAATAAGGATTTAGGGCGGAAAACTGCTAGGTTATCATATCCCTATTGTTAAATTGTCAATATTGAAATTTTTGTAAATTTGGCATGTATCGTATGAAAGCATGTGTAGGTATTGGTATATCACATCAAAAAATGTGTCGGGACTAAAATGTAATTACTTAAGGAGTTTAGAGCCATATATATATATATGAAGAATTACTGGAATCCCGCAAACTCGCGCGGACAGAGACAAACATTATTTTTATACAGACATTAATAAAATTTGATCAGAAGGGCTCAGGTTAGCCATGTGAGTTAAAGCTTTGACCTTAATCTCACATATTCAACCTAGAGTGGTCAGTTCGATTCCCATCTGAGCAAAGGAACTTCTTTAGTGACGGAATTCATTAAATTAAACCCGAAGTCCCACCCTGGCTTGAAAAGGGTGGTAATCTGCAGATAACTCGTCCCAATTAGCCTTAGCTGTAAAAAGTGGACGTTAATAAGTATTATTTTTTTAAATTTGAACATATGGTGGTTTCATAATTTAGGTTCTTCAAAATTAAAATTTATTTTAGTTTCCTCGTGACCCAGGATAATATCTTATCCTCTCAAGAGAATTTACTAAATATATTGTTCACCAGGGAATCGATGTATCTTAGGCAAAATAAATTTCTTGAGTGGAAAATATAAACTTCGCCCGCGCTAATAATTTTTCACATTCCCATGGTCCTGCTCGGAGCCAGCCAACATATGATGGATGATGGGAGTACGTACGTGCGTCAGGATAATTAATCTTCATGAAAAATTACATCCTTAACCAATGCTCCACCGGGATTTGGGAGCGGATAAATATACAAGGTTAACTATATTTTTATTATTATTATTTTACTTTTGTAACTTAGATCCCTTAAAATTTGTGACATTTGGGCTATATATTAATATATATGTAGATAAACTTATGAATTTCGAAAAGAACAAAAAAAAAACCAAAAAAAATCATGTTAATCTAACAGAAGCTTCGTAATTCGCATGGGAAGTCTGCTATGGAGTTTCCAAGTTCACGAATAGCACACGGATGTCTTTTGAACAAAATATGATAATACGACATACTTGATATTTAATTAAGACATTAGATAGCAATGAATATAAAGGATTAATATAAATACTGCTTGATTCGAAGTGGGAGGGAGTGGTTGACTGAAGTATAAAAACGGAGAACTAGAAAGAATATTCGAATTAGAGGAAATTGCGACTTTGTTGGACGTTACGTTGTTAACGAGATTGGTTATGTAACATTTTCTTGTCTAAAGGGAAATAAGAGATCTGATATTCCTTTTTACCCCTGTTAAAAATCATCACTCCACGTGACCTTTTCCCAGCTACCAGAATAGTTGTTTAACTGTTTGATTCCTTCTTTATAGTAAGTGAAACTCACACACGTCCAAGAAATACAAAAAACGTGCTATATAGAACTTCTTGACGAAAAAGACATTAAGTACTTTACTGAAGACCCGGTATAATACAAAATATATATATAAAAATTCTTAAAAATTAAAGTTAGAAGAATAAAAACAATTTATTAAGCAATTAAGTGGGTTTCATAACCGGTGGGTAATTACTGACTACACAAGAAAATCATTCATCACATGGCATACTAATAATAATTCTTCATAAAATAAAAGTCCGTCACGCAGGGACTGCGTAAACTAAGCAGACTTCCCACGTGAAGTGTTACAATAGAGAAATTTCACGAGAGCCAAGCAGTTACGAAAACGGTCGAACTAGCTTTTGGCGGGAAACCCACTTTCGCCCGTTACCCGCCTAGATTTAATAAAAATGCAAATATCTCGATTAATATTCAAGATAGGGAATAAATGTATATAACAATATTTATAGTAAATTTAATTTGAAATATGATTGATTCTATACAATGTTACGATCCAACGTATACTAACGGAGGTATTTGGATTTTTTGAAAATCCTCCTCTCTAAGCCACCCCCTCCCACTCGTCCGATTTCAGCCATTAACAAACTTGATCTGTCTTTTTACATAAAACGACTAGATATCAAGTTTGGTAACGATTAAACTATAATTGCGATGGTAACAGACAATATATAAATAAATATATATATATATATATATATATATATATATATATATACAGTTTTGAACGGACCTCATTTTCGTCATCTCCTAGGTAGGATCGATGGACATTTGAAGAAAAATTTCGGAAATCTCGTCATGAGTACAACCTCAATAGCTGATTTCCCTTAAGGGAAATCTCATAAAAGGGGTGCTAAAATAATAGCAAAAAGTTTGCAACGAAAATAAAGGCACAAAATAAAAATAAGAATATAAAAATACAAATAAAATAGTAATTTTGCATATAAAATAACAATTTAAAACAGTATGTATTTAATTTAAAACTACATAAATAGAAAAAATGTAAATAGCGAAAACCTATACATCTCTTTTTGTCTGTCTCTGTCTATTTCTCTGTCTGTCTGTCTCTCATCTCTCTCTCTCTCTCACTCTCTCTCTCTCTCTCTCTCTCTCTCTCTCTCTCTCTCTCTCTCTCTCTCTCTCTCTATCACACACACACACACACACACACACAAGCACTGCCATATGTATCTTCAAAGACTAGTAAACTCGTTTTTTATTTAATGCACTTTTAACCCAAAAGCTTGTTTTTTTTGTGTATATGTTAGTGTTATTTGAATTTTGTTGTAATGAGATTGCTGAACAATTGTGGGTAAGAGAGAACTACCACAATTAATCAGCATTTCCATTATATTCACATTTTATTCGATACGAGTACCTTCAGTCTGTATCTGTTATGCCATAAAATTCAACTAGAACTAGTTACTTTCTACTTAGAGCAATAGAGCTGTACTGATTCGCTATTTAAATTGTAGATAGAGAACTTGAAGCAAATGACAAATTAAATAAATTTCTTAAAGAAAATATCCTATAAATACATGAATTATGAGAGGGAGTGACATAAATAAATGAATACCCTGAAGCAGGTCAAGCGAAGACCATGTGAGATATCTTGGCAGGGGAAGGTTGTGGTAAGTATCATGGTGGCGTGCAAAGCCCCTCAAGCCTGGGGCTTAGAGAAGGTAGTAAAGCTAGCTCCTCCCGCCTGAAGTAGTGAACAATCTCGGGAAAAGCTGAGAAAGTAGGCCTACTTTAATTCATTAAATATTTAATAAAGAACTCCCCTTCTTGTAACTACTCCATGTGGAAACTTCACCAGATTCAGCTAAGTTTTCTTTCAAAGTCGGGGGGGGGGGGGGGGAATTTCTACCCACGGACTTTGAAGACTTCACTCCTTCCATAAGCTTCACTTTAAAAGCTTCAAATAATTACATAGTTGAACTTTAAAGAATTTCTTTTTCAAGGCATTACAGAATTCATATATAGAAATAAGAAGGATAGGTTTAACATAATCCTTTTTTTCGGTAATGTTTGACTGGATCATCATTTTTTAGTTAAAACATTATTCAATGATTTGAAAATGTGTTGCAATCAGAATTAGTAAATATCCTCGGAAATATATTGGGTCAGGCTTTAGAATATTTCATGATAACCATTATAGCTGGTAGGCTTCGTTAACGTATTTTATCCAAATACATTATTCATTATTTATTATTTATATATATACGTGTGCGTGAGTGTGTGTGTGTAAATTCAATTATGTAATTATCGATTATGTGTGGTTATAGTTCAAGTAATGTTTGTTACTCTAGTATAGAGAAATTAGTTGATATGTGCATGTGTACGCGTGTGTGTGTGTTTGTGTGTGTCTATATACATATATATATATATATATATATATATATATATATATGTATATATACAGACACATACAAACACACACACACACGCGTACACATGCACATATCAAGTAATTTCTCTATACTAGAGTAACAAACATTACTTGATCTATAACCACACATAATCGATAATTACATAATTGAATTTACACACACACACACACACGCACACGTATATATATATAAATAAATATATATATATATATATATATATATATATATATATATATATATATATATATATATAATGTAAAACTTATTCACAGATCACAGATGTTTGAAGATGGTGGCTTGAGGAGCAGAATGTGGCCTCAGCTTTCAAAACATAAGACTAATTTTTCTTGAAATATCCCAGTTTAAAAAAATTATGTGCCCCTAGGATGATATAATAAAGCATAATTGTTCTCATTTCTTATGGCTGAATAACTGCTATTTTAAATATGTAGTTATAGAAAAAATAAAGTTTTTACCCTTTCTTTTTTTTGGGGGGGTGGGGGGTTTGACCAAGTTGAAGTAGATCAAATTACTGAAGTATAGAAAATGTGTAATGAATTTATTCATATAATACTTATTCATTCTCAATTACTACACTCGCAGGCTCTCTTCATGGATAAAGAAAAGCTTTGGAATTTCTTATGCAGGAAGAACTAGTGAATTTTGAAAATGTAATTAAAGTCCGTCACTCAGGGGCTGCGTAAATTAAGCAGATTTCCCACGTGAATTTTATTAAAAGACAAACATACATACTACTAATACTACACCACCGTGAATATTAGGTGAATAAATAAAAAAGTTAATAAATCGTTCCCCTCCCGGGAGGAAAGCGTCTCAAACGTAAACAAACAGGTCTGCCGATGGCTTTCAGTTATTGTTTTTCTTTCCGGCACCGGAAAGAAAAACAATAACGGAAATATATCAGAATAGAATATATTAATTTTATCGAAAACTACGTACTATATCTAGTACTGCAATTTATAATGAATCAGAATAAATTTTATCTCAAACAATCAAATTTTAGTAGTCCAAGAATTTAAGACGGGGGGGGTGACAAAAACATATTTGCTTATATTTCGTATAATAAAGCTCTCTGGAAAACAATATTCGGTATTTAAGCTTCGATAAATGTGGTTTATTATACTCGTATAACAGAGTATTGTTTATGTGACATGAGTAGAAGTGGGGGTTTTCTGAAGGCAGAAAACTGGTAAATGCAAATATCTCGGTTAATATTCAAGATAGGGAATAAATGTATATAACAATTATAGTACATTTAATTTGCAATAAGATTCACTCTATACAGTTTTTCGATCCAACTCAGAGTAACGGAGATATTTCGAATTTTCAAAATTCTCCCCCTCTAAACCCCCCTTCCCGTGGTCCAATTTCAGCCCATAACGGTAACGATCAAACAAATATTGCGACCGTTAGAGAGGCAACAGACAAATATACAGATAAATATATATATATATATATATATATATATATATATATATATATATATATATATACATACATATATAATAATTGTTTTGAACGGCCCTCATTTTCGTCATCTACTGGGTAGGATCGATGGACATTTGAAGAAAAATTGCGTCATGAGTACGACCTCAATAAATCTGCTAATAAGTAAAACTACTATTCTACAAAAAATATTTGGTTTTACCAATTATAACTGATATAATAAAATTTAATTTCGTGTTCGTTGTTTTATTTTCTGACAAACCACATAAGGTGGGGCTCGGGTTGGCCGTGCGATTTAGGGCGTTGGTCCTAATCTCCCATGGCAGACCTAGAGTGGCGGGTTGGAATCCCGCCCTGGCAGTAGAAATTAATTTAGTCCGTCACGCAGGGGCTGCGTAAACTAAGCAGATTTCCCACGTGAAGTTTTACAATAGAGAAATCTGCCTAATAACAACTGCAGTAGTAAGAAACCTCTAAACCTAAAACATTATTTAGGGCGCAATAACCCAGTAGTTTCTAGCCCCAAAAAACAGTTAACCTAACCTCTAAACCTATTCACGAGGGACGAATAGTTATGGAAACGGCCGCCAGAGCTCTCGGCGGAAAGTCCGAACATAGCCTACTGGCGACCACACGCAGAATACAAATGCAAATATCTCGGTTAATATTCAAGATACAGAATAAATGTATAGAACAATATTTACAGTAAATTTAATTTGCAATAAGATTTATTCTATACAATTCTTCGAGTCGACGCATAATAACGGAGATATTTTGAATTTTCAAAAATCCCCCCTCTAAACCCCCCCTCCCACTTGTCCGATTTCAGCCATTAACGAACTTGATATCTTCATTTTTACATAAAACGATTAAATTCCGAGTTTGGTAACGATCAAACAAAAATTGCGACCGCTAGTGCGTTAACAGACAAATATATATATATATATATATATATATATATATATATATATATATATATATAATTTTGAACGGACCTCATTTTCGTCATCTCCTGGGTAGGATCGATGGACATTTGAAGAAATTTTTCGAAACTCGCATCATGAGTACGATCTCAATAGCTGATTTCCCTTAAGGGAAATCTGCTAAAACTCCTTAGGCCCACCCTGGATAGAAAAGGATGGTAGTGGACCTGTAGATTAGCCTTGCCTAGTTTAGGCCCGGCCGATTAGCCTAGTTGCATAAAGTGGACGTAAAATAAACTAAACCAAAAAAAAAAACAACATATGTTATTCCTAATTCCTAGAGGTACCATTTTCATCCCCTATTACTTTAATGCAGTTAATGCAACACTGTTATTGGAAAAATAAATAAATTTAGTCTCCACTCCTATGCGCATGTATGTTTTCGGTTAAAACCAAAGAGTATAGAGTTAGATTTTTCAATTGAAGAAGAGGAGTCACAACAATATGAGGATTCAACAATATGAAGACGGGTTTATTCTTCAAGCAAATAATCGGTCCAACTAATCTTTTAAAAAAAAAAAAAAAAAAAAAAAAAAAAAAAAAAAAAAAAACGAAATTGATTAGGTAGTATAGCCAAATTAAAGAAGTAAAATTATTAATTTTATAATTTCAGTAAATAATTAACTGATAAAATAACTCTCTGACTGTTGTCTTATTCTTCATTATCCTGAATTAAATGTAATTTAACAATTAGCTGGAGTCATTAATTGTATCCTACATTGGCGCCAAGCACATGAACAATATATTACAATAGTCATTAAATTTAATACAAAATTTACTGTGATAAAGCCTTTATGAATTGCAAATAGAAGTAATCTGCATAATGATTATCCCAGGATAATTAAAACTACATACAACCGTAGTATTCCTTAACCTTAATGATCTTTATAGTTAATTAATTTGTTTAAATTTATTCATTTGTAACTTACTTATGAATAACTATAAAAGCAATATATTATAAAATATTTTATAGGTCAATAAAACTAGATGCATAATATATTTTTTCTGTAATCGTTGAATAATGGTAACATTACTAAACTGAAATGAGTGAAGAAAGTAAAATATTTTGCAATAGAGTGAAGAAAGTAAAACATTTTGCAATAGAGTGAAGAAAGTAATCACTTTCTTCACAAGTGAAGAAAGTGAATTGCCTTCTTAATTAGTAATAAGTATAAATTAAAAAATAATTTGAAGTTGGAAATTAAATGCTTTTAAATGTTTCTTAACATTGTAAGAATTTATTTTAACAAAATAAATTGAAATGTGAATGAATTATTGGTGGAAATAATCAATATATTTTAAAATTTAAATATGATAATAATTACCTTCCTTGTTTATAACCTGCACTTGTTTATAACTGCACTACTTCACAATCATCACTAGTTGTTTTATAACTAAGCTTATAACCTTTCACAACCATGCTTATAACCTACCAACAACATACCATACATTGTTCATATTCTGGTTAGATCTGATCGTGTATTACACGATTACAGAAAAAAATTAATATTACACTCGTGACGAAAGTAGAATTTACAACTCTCGTAAATTACCACACTCGCTTCGCTCGTGTGGGTAAACGTTTCACTCGAGTTGTAAAATGATCTACTTTCGTCACTTGTATAATAAATAACTATTTTTTTTTATTCTGAATAATAATGTGCGACAATAACCTATATGTAGGTGCACTTTTAGAAGAACATTTTTAAAAGTCATATAGCATTTATACCAATAAAACTTTTGAATAATTTAAGCGATAAAATACAAAATAAGACTAATTTTTGTTTTCATCTTGAGGAACGCAGTAAATTTGCTGAAAAATTAACCTCTCTAATGGCACCTATAACTTTAATGAGAGAATTTCCCAGCAACGGTGATATAGGTCATTCGAATGCCTGAGTTTGAATATAATGCAGCTCTGTGAGGAATAATTAATAACTACCTAATAGGCATACAACTGGCTTCAGCTGCATTCATGAAAGATGCAAATGATTCTGGAAGTGCTAAAATAAATTAAACTACAGAGAAATTAACTTTATAGAGAATCATATTGGCATACTACTAAAATAGTATTAGCCCTATACCATTTTTCAGAAGAAGTAAAAAAAAAAAATGAAAGAACTCAATGCCAATTCAAATTCGTTCGAAATTTGAATTGGCATTGAGTTCTTCTGAACGAAATAGCCCAGATTGAGTCTGGAAAGAGCTGAAATTTGCTTAGGGCCTTAATATATTTCCTCAAGAAGTGGGTAGCACAAGGCGGTATCTTCACACAAATGGAAATGAAGAACGGATTCAGGAAAAATCAAGATGATGGATTGTAGATGCAATTCAATAGACGCCTCCCCACTCCTCAAACCACCAATTCACTCTCGCTCACGCTCTCTTTCTCTCTCTCTCTCTCTCTCTCTCTCTCTCTCTCTCTCTCTCTCTCTCAAAATTTCAGGTTACTTTTTTGGTTCACATGGAATTGAAATCATATTAACACTTTTTGGCTTTGGTGACTGATTGATTGTTTGCCCTCTTTTCCGCCCTAAACGAGTGAACTGAATTTCATGAAATTTTGCATGAATATTAGCGGTAGCCCAACTTAAGACATTATGCTATGCCAATATTCTCAGATATGAACAGGAGTGGGGGTTGTAAGGGAGATCAGAAATGAAATATCCCGATGTATTTCGATTCTTAATGGGTTTTCGGTAGACATTAACTTAACTGAAGTGTTTTATTTTGATAGTTCGAGCAACCTTTGTTATAAACGTCATATACTCTAAAGCCTATAGCAGGTGTCAAAAACTGTAAAAAAAAATTAACATCTGACGGAAACAACGTTTACGAATTAAAATTACTATCTACTTCATTCATATTGGCATACTATTTAAACTTTTGCATATATTGAGAAAATACAGTATGCTTTCAGATCTAATAAAAGAATGGTCAAAGAGAGATTAAGGTTTTAGTAGAGAAGATTATTACCCCCACCCCTCACATATCTTTTTTAATCAAAATTAAGTCATTTTTTACTTAGGTTTTTAAAAAAAGTTATTTGTTTTCACTTGGCATGTAAATTATTACAGAACTCATATTGCTTAGTTTTTAGAATAAATAATCTAAATAGAACAATGTTGAATATCCAAAACAAGTGGGAGCGAAATTTGTGGGTAGTCTAACAAAGTTGACTGTCAAACCAGTCAACCTGTGTTAATTTATTTCCTCTGATATGTTGGCTAACTGGAATTGCTTTGTAATCTCATTTACTTTTACGTTTATAATGCGTACATAATGTTTGATCGGATTGATTTTGCGAGAAGAAATTTGTATAGTTAGTTCGTACTTAACAATTACGAATGCCATCCATGATTATGATTTTAATGTTCATGGTGGTTTGAACTGATAAGAGATTAGGAACTCATTTAGTATTGAGGACTAAAAAGATCCATAATCCCGCCAGAATCTTCCGTAGGATAATGGTACAAGTACTGGGACGGGAAATCTGAAAATATTGCGGTTGTTGAAGCTTTGCAAAAAAAAAAAATTACTATTATTTTTCAGTCCTCAGATTTCCCGAACAAATCCCAGTACCCCAGCTAGTCAAGGTATAAACTCTTACATTTTTTAACCAAACGTTCATAAGAATGTCCTTGAAATTAGGCACAAATAGCTATTGAAGAGCCTATTCCTCTCTAATCTTTTTATTGTGATCATTTAGTTTTCTTTAAATTAAATCAACTTCAAAAAAGTATTTCAAGTTTTGAGGGAATGACGTAATACTCTAAAGAACAGATTTCGAGTAAATTAAATGGCTTTTAGAATAGTCTTACTATTTGCTTAATCATCGCTTTTTCACGATTCAGTTACTCCCTTTTCTTGAACCTTGTTAAATAATTCTGCTGACAAAGAAAGATCTTGCGGGGGGTCGCTGACAAAGGCCAGATGGAAAAATAAGGAGTAAGGGCATCCCTAGAAAGTCCCAGTCTGGAAAATATATTAATATATTTGAACTTTGACCCATTTTATTCCTTCTAACGGAGTAAGGTTCTTGAAAACTTTAATTGGGCAAATCATAAAAATTGCATCATACTTTTAAATATATTAATTCTGACATTTATAAACTTAGTTGCCCATACAACTTGCTTCACATGACGCGTCAACATGACAGGGGCAATCTCTAAAGGAACATGCTGGAGAAGATATCCTTAAGAATGCGTGCTGTTAACAGCAAATATTTCAAGAATACAAATCCCCGGCAGGCAGTGTGAACTAAACACATTTTTCACCTGTTGGAATTGTTTCGTACCTAGTACTGATGACGTCTGCTCTTTGCAATTGCTATTGCGATTCTGCTCATGACGCGTTTTCGAAAAATGTCTTTAAACATCCATCGATTCTACCAAGGAGTTGACGAAATTAAGGTCCATTCAATATTATATATTTATACATATCTGTTAACATTCTAGCTATCGCATTTTTTGTTTTGATTTTTACGCGATGTATAAGCATTTCATGTAAAGCTATAGATTAATCCCTTTAATTACTGAAATCAAACCGGAGAGAGGTATTAGAAGGTGACAAAATCGAAAATTCAATGTATTTCTGTTAATATGAATCGAATCGAAAACAAATAAATGCCCAATCTTGTTGCAAATTTAGTTTATATTAATGTATATTTAGACACGAACATTAACATATTAGACTTCTTTATCATAAATATTAACCGAGATTTTTTTACATAATTGAATTTTCAGCCTTCACTAAACGCCTACTTTTAGTCATCGCGCTTTAAAAATAATCGAATATATCATGGAACGTCTTATTGCAAGTTTCAAAACCCAATATTGCTTTCAACAAATCATTATTAGATAAGCCACATGCAAATACGTTGTGTGATGACGTCAGCAATCAAGATTTTATTTACGATCACTACTATGTTTAATAATTAACCATTTCATTCACCTCTAAAGATCATGTTCGTTAATGCCTGAAATTGGGCCAGGAATAAGGATTTAGACAGAGGAGGAATTCGAAAATTGAAAATATCTCCATTATTGTTAATCGGATTGAAAAATGTTATAGAACCAATCTTGTTAAACTACTGATGCTGTACAATTATTGTTTCATATATATTTTTTCGTAACTCAAATATTAAGCGAGTTATTCGTACTTTCAGACATTAGCCTTCATTAAACCTCCACTTCTACTCATCAGAGTTTTACTTAATACATAGCAATAGAGAATAAATGGCTAGATGAGATCAGTGCAGTTAGTTCCAGCACGTGAACAATTTTCTTAGTTTTTGGAGCCCCTGTCTGACTGACGTTTTCTGTCTTTTTAACGACCACCATCCGTTGTTAAAGCATGAATGAATGGAGGGTGAGTGAATGTTGTATAGGAACAATACAAATATCTTGGTCAATGTATGAGTTAGGGAAAAATTATTTCTAGGAAAGCGTAGAAAATTAAATTTGCAACAAGATTTACTATATTACAATTTTCGATCTGAATCACAATAATTGAAAAATTTAGAATTTTCGGCCCCTCTCTATGATCCCACTTCTACTAGTCCGATTCTGCCATTTATGAACTTGACCTTTAGTTTTACAAAATCAGTTTATAAATGGTATCGATCCAATACAAATTATGTCAATTGGAGTTTGTGTGACTGTGTGTTTACACATTTGTACGCAACTCATTTTCGTCATCCATAATGAGAAATCAACTTTGTTCAAACAACTCCGGCTACATGAAAAATTTAAATATTACTCCGATAACGTTAGGAAGAAGTTCTAAAAGTTTGAAGACTAGTTTTCGCATCTAATTTCAGTCTTCATCCAAGTGGAATCTTAATTGCTTCATCAGTGTAGGATCCCGTAAATTTACATGAATATTTAAAACATTTATTGATCATTTATTCAAGAATGAAGCGCTCAAGATATGAATCCACAGGCTATACTTCTATGAATAAAACATGCCATGCATATTATGCAACACTGTTATGCAACATTTAACATAATTGTGGGATAAAGAATAGAACATATATCTAATTTATTCTCCCACAGTAGTGTTTTTACTCGGTGCGAAAAAAACCTTAATTAGCCCGTTTAAAAACCATTTTCAGATTCTATAATATAATGCATATTCCGATGTTATATTATTTCTTGCTGTTTACTCTCCTTTTTGTAGCCAGTTGTTTTCAATAATGCCCTTTATAACCTCCCCATTATGTCCGTGTGTCCGTATAACAAAAACAACCGTTATATCATCACCAACAAGTAAACCTAAATTCACAACATTTTTCAGATCGTTGCACATCATGGTGGATGATCATTGGGCGTTTCCCCAAAAAGTAATCTATCAATCTCCACTCTGCAATGGAAAAGACGCAATGTTTTTCGATGACTTTTTGAAAATAGACCATAGTTGAGCAATTTTTAATAAAATACGAGCATATGAATTTCTAAAAAGGAAGAAAAATCAGTTGATATTTTCTTTTTTCCACTTCTGCTCGAAACCCTATGGGATATTATTTTTTTTTTTAAATTCGCACAGATTATTTAAATATTTTGAAATAAAAAATGAGTATTTTTGCCAAAACGATATGAATACATTTTTTTACATATATTTATTCCTTTTTCAATCAAAAAGAGGTTCACCTCTATATGTTACAACAGTCCTAAAAATGTCAACATTCTAGGTCGGTCTAATCGTTTTGAGTTACGTGAGTTACGAACGTTTATACATACATACGTACATATGTCGAAATTAGCCCAAAATGAATTGGGGGGGGGTGGCTGTGACGAATGAACCCACTGTGGGGTTATTTTAGTTTGTTAATATAAATAAACTTGCTCATTATACATTGAAATCCGCGGATATTTTACCTAGTTAGTGAATATTTTTTTCATCTAGCTCAATGAAAATCTGTAATTATTTTAGCTTAGTGTAAATTCTTCAAACTTGCTCATTGTCTAAGGTTACGTAAGTTTGAGAATAGAAATTTTTGAAACTTACCCATTAGAAATCCATGGTTATTTTAGTTTGAGAATATAAATTTGCAAAACTTACTCATTAGAAGCCTTTGGTTATTTTATTTGGTCAGTATACATTTTTGAATACTATTTTGAGTAAAATTTTAGTTACCGAAAAGAAAGATGTAGTGTTCCTCCAATCGGTTTAATCAACAAAGACTACATCTTTACCAACATTGCTCAATAAAAATATTTGCTTATGTCAGTTAGCTATTCAAACTTCTTCATACGATATCTGTGGTTATACTTGGAGAATAAAACGTCCAATCCTTCATATGTTTTAAAACATATTATTTAAGTTTTAATAATATTCTTCATTTCCAATCAAACTACAGTGAAACATCTGTGATTATTTTAATTTCATAGTGTAAATGTTTGAAACTTCCTCAATATAAATATGTGGTTATTTTAGTCTGTTATTGTAATTTTCGAAACTTGATCAATTGAAATTTATGATTGCTTTAGTCTGTTCTTGTAAATTTTCGAAACTTGATAAATAGAAATATGTGTTTCTTTAGTCTGTTATTGTACACTTTTGAAACTTGCTCAATTGAAATTTATGATTACTTTAGTCTGTTCGTGTAAATTTTCGAAACATGATCAATATTATTAATTATTTATTAACGTACACTTTTAGCAACTAAGGCTAATTGGGATGGGTTATCTACAGGTTACCACCCTTTTCTAGCCAGGGTGAGACTTTGGCGTTATTTTAATGAATTCCGTCACTAAATAATTTCCTTTGCCGAGGCGAGAATCGAACTCGCCACTCTAGGTTTGCCATGTGAGATTAAGGTCAACGCTTTAACTCACATGGCTAACCTGAGCCCCTACTTGATCAATAAAAATATGTGATTTTTTAGTCTGTAATTGTAAATTTTCGAAACTTGCTCAATTGAAAATTATGATTGTTTTAGTTGTTCTTGTAAATTTTCGAAACTTGATCAATAGAAATATGTGGTTATTTTAGTCTGTTCTTGTAAATTTTCGAAACTTGATCAATAGAAATATGTGGTTATTTTAGTCTGTTCTTGTAAATTTTCGAAACTTGATCAATAGAAATATGTGGTTTTTTAGTCTGTTATTTTAAATTTTCGAAACTTGATCAATAGAAATATGTGGTTATTTTAGTCTGTTCTTGTAAATTTTCGAAACTTGATCAATAGAAATATGTGGTTTTTTAGTCTGTTATTGTAATTTAGATGTGTTTATGTATTTACTCAGTAGTTAAGTCATATCGTGGGGTATGTCAAGGTGATTTCGTTGAATACAGTCTATTAGTATGAGTTTTATTGTTCGTTACTTGTTGCAGTAGTTACATATAGGGATGCATCCCCTGTCATGTGTAGGTGTGTGTGGCCGATCCTGAGCCTGGCAAGAACAACGCCATCCCGACATGTACTCGTATGGATCGATGTCCATTCTTTGGTTGTGATTTTGGTCATTACATCTTTCTAATGTTTTGAAAATTTCTCATAAATCTGTGGTTATTTAAATTCACTAGTATATATCTTTTATGTTTGTTCTTTAGAACTTTGTAATAATTAAGGTTTGAAACTCAATTCGCTAGTTTTTACCCTTCCCAAGTTACTTTAAATTGGACGGGGAAGGAGCGGATTCAATTTTAATGAATTTGACAAATATTAAAAAAGAAAATCATTTTCATTTTCAATTTATCTCTCAAACGTATAATATTATGCAAACTCTAACAGGCAAGTTAGGGGTTACTGAACGAGACGGCTAGATTAAAATTGGCCCTGAAAGAGGTATGAAGGAATAGGGGGAGGGGGGCGCAAACTTTTTCTCCGGCTGGCACAGAATGTAAATAAACCCCTTAATGAACTTAGCAAAACTTTTTGCGCTGTCTGAATTGCGTTGGGCCAAGTCGGAGCTGTCAACTTGCGTCTGACTCTTTCCAACGCTAACAACTTCTGGCCCCTTCATTAACAAGTGTAAGACTTCTAAATGGGCTTAAAGAGGGAAACTATTTGACAAACTCGCTCCTCGTTTCTCCAGTTGCCCATTCTTTGACTACCTGCCGTCTGATAAGGGAGCCTTAAAAGGAATCAGATTATCAAACGCCACCGCTGAGTATCTTGCAACTCTCAAAGTGACTTTTGTCTGCCGCAAAAGTGATTTTAGTTTCAGTGGGAATCGGCCCTTTGATGATTACTAAACCTTTTTGCATGATTACTTCTTTGAGCCATTCCATTCGCACTATCGTAGAGCAGCACCCGCATCGGAGCATAACTTATTATTAATTATAATTTTTGAGCGAGAAGTCAAATATAAACCAATATTAATTTCATTAAATTAAAAATATATTGTATCAACGAAATATGACCTCAATCAAATCTGTGTTGAAGGTGCAATGTCGAAAGCAGTCGATGAAGAACCAAATGAGATATCTTCAGTTATTAATTTATTTACTCTTACATGATTCGCTCCTTTTCAGCAGTTGTGCCGAGACCATATGCTATCAGACTAAAATAACCAAAGATTTAAAAGTTGAGTTAGATAATACTGAGCAGTAAGAACGCTTTAAAGTTTCCCAACAGTACGGAAAGAAAAATAAGTTTATTTTCCTTCTTACAAATATTACAACACATTTATTCATATACAACAAAATTTTGAATAATGGATTAATTTATAATTGCACTCGTTGCTAAAATCACATTTTAAATATTTTAGTATAAATTCTACTGTATTTTACTGAAATATATCCAAATGTGAACTGAAAAATTTCATCTCACATACGTGACAGGGATAAAAAAAACTTTTCTGCTGGTAAACTAGGGCTTGGAATACTTTTAAAGAAATTCAATTGTATGTCACGAGCAATCAACAATTCATTATCATAATGTTTTTGTTTTTCCATTTCTTTCCAATTTATTAATTGAAATGGTACTTTCTTAAAAAAGTTCATCACGCAGGAGCTGCGTAAACTAATCAAATCTGCAATGACACATGTGATATCACCCAACACATATTCACTATTTCTATGAAAAAAACCGATGAGTAGGGGGGGGGGACTTACTGAAGTTATTAAAGAATAAAATATCAATAGCTCGCTATGTACTTGTGTTACTAAATAATGAATAGAATAATAATTGTAGAGCTTTAGTAGTATTATTCTATTCATTATTTAGTAGTTAAGCAAGATCGATTTTATAACTTTTTACGATCCGACAAATAAAACTGAAATATTGTGAATTTTCTAATTCCCCTCTATAAACCCCCACTATTCCAAATCCGACTTCAGCATTTACGGTCCGATTTTTGCTAAGCACAGATGTGATGATATATATATATATATATATATATATATATATATATATATATATATATATATATATATATATATATATATATATATATATGTAATGGGGATTTCTGTGAGAGGGAGGTGATGATAGTCCTATTTCTCTTAAATCCATATATTTTACAAATAGATTAAAAAGTAGTTAACACAAAAAAATATAAACACCATAAAAACTAAATAAACGGGAATGGGACTGGCTATCAGATAAATGGGTATGACAAAGGTCTCTCACCTAGGATTATCCATGGCCAATACATGCTGAGGGTCTGCTCTGCTACAGCACTGACACGCACACCCAGTCCCTGCCTGCAGGACACTGTCCCCCCGGCCTCACCTCTTGCACCGGTCAGCAGAAAACCCCTCTCTAGCACCAGCCAGCCCCACCCAAGTAAACTCATATTAAATAATTAATATCTTACACAATTACCTTATACAAATACATGATTAATAGCTATTAACTAAACACACTACCCTTTACAATTAAACTAAACACACTACCCTTTACAATACCCCCCTCACTGAAAAAGTGTCGCTTCACTCCTGAACGGCACTTTAGAACAACACTATTCGAGGGTCCCGGTACTATGAGTCCAAATTCTCCACCGGCCCCTTAGGGGTTTTCACCTCTACGTGCCGCAACGCTTCCTCCAAAGCGCACCCCGTCCTCAGCCATACTCCGCCGCATCTTGGCCATCCAATAACCGCCACGAAGGTGACGCCTCCCACAAGAAGGGTAGTCCCTAATACGATGAACATCCCCAGGAACAATGTCCATACTCCTCCTCCAGCGCAGTTCCGCAGTTCCTAGACGTGATCTCCGCCAACGTCATCCAAGCTGGAACTGCCCTCCGATGTCAAAGGTGAAGAAACAGCTGTTCACACTTCTGCTTCTGCCAGCGCCTGCAGGAACACACCTGTCGAGTTGTGCCGTTGGGACCTTGCGTGCACTATGCATGCCGTCATGGGCGGTCCTGAAGTCTTCAGTGGCAAGTCTAAGACCACCCATATCTCGTGCGTTGTAGCCACACGATGGACCCTCGCCAGACTGTAGTAGACATTTGGCTCGTCTGCACCTGAAACCAAAGTCACACCCATCGGGAGAGCCAGCTCCACATCCCGGAGGGTTCTCTCTAATTCCCAACTGCGCAATAGGACCCTTGAAAAGATTCCCCCTTTGGCACAACTCCACCCCCCTTACCGTTTCCTCAAGCCTAAGTAACAACTCGAAAGTGGCAAGTTCGGGGTTACGAAGAGAGGCAGTAATGGTTACTGTTTCATTTAAAAGCATCATTGAGGGGGACACTGCTTTCCCTATCCCCTCATTCCTGGATGTCACTCCCTGTGATTCCTGTGATAGGTCCCTATCACTCGCGCTACACCCAACCAAACAAACAGAATTAAAATTTATCCTGTAACCCAAGTACTAGAAATACCTACTCTAAGAGTCTCGACTTCGCTAATTGTAATTCATCACAGGCTCATACGCCTCCCTGACCATCGGGTGCTCTACGATGGCGAAGTTGGTACGGAGACCGTGGCGCAACGTCCCTGGCCAAGTGCGGAGGACTCCATTCGGGGTCCTGTGTAAGTTCTCCCGACCTTTCCGACTCTTTCTCACTCCCTTCGGAAACCGTTCCCCCCCTAGGGGCCCGAAGAGTGGAATCCTCTCCTGAATCGCTACTTTCCCCTGGAACGAGGGTACTTTCCTCACTTCCCTCCGTCTCTACCTCAGGGGACTCTACACTGCCCTTCGAGTACCGATCTCGCAACCGTCTGAAGTATTCTCCCAGAACACTACGTTGGGTCTCAGGGGTTGGGCAATCAGGTAGCGGACAACGGACTGCTGATTTTGTACGCACGGGGCATCGGGAATGGCGGTGGCCTGAACTCGGGCCTGGCGCGACTGGTATTGGCGTCATTGGCAAACCCAAAGGCTGTGTCTCCTGAGGGCCCGGTGCTTCTTCTAACAGTTCAGGAGTGACTACCCCTTCCGGCTGAGTATTCCCTAACACGATCGTTTGCCCCGTTGGGTCTAACGAATTCTCCCCCGGCTCCACGGTTGCAGTCTCCGACATCCCTTCCACAGGGGTCACGCGGCCTGAGGCTGGCGCCTGTGCGCCCTGCGCCTCTTCCTCCTCGCCACACCCTCCAAAGTATTCGTCCTCCAGGTCGTAAGGTGCACCGGGCCACATCTCAAGTATAGACGGCTCTTCCGGTAGTATTTCCGACACTGGTGTAGGTCCATCAACCGCCTGGTTGACCTCTGGAGTCGACCCCTCATCACTTGAGTACGCTTTCTTTAAGCGATTTGCATGGACCACCATCCGACCCCCGGTACTAAGTAATACCTCGTAGGTTACTCGAGACAGTACCTTCACAATTTCATGAGGTCCCGTCCAAGGGCAATGGAATTTTGGAAAGTGACCTGGTTTTACTGCAGGCACATGCAAATAAACTCGATCCCCGCATTTGAATACACGCTCCTTTAACCTTCTGTTACAATAGCGTGTTCGTTCCGCCCACGTCTTTTCAGCCCTGGCTCTTGCCTCTTCATACGCCTTTGAAAGGCGGTGTCTGAGGTTGCCAACCTGGTCTTCCCAGGCTTCCCCTTCTCTCAGGGGTGACGAGTCACAGAACGACGGGGGAGTCAGCTCTCTACCGAATATCAGGAAATTCGGTGAGTAGCCTGTGGAGGAATGCGGTATTGATCGATATGCCATCAGCGCATACGGGACCCATCTATCCCAATCCCTACCGTCCTTCCTGGCATAGTGTGAAACTGATTCTGTAATCGTACGATGGAGCCTCTCGATCATACCATTACACTCCGGGTGGTAAGGAGTTGTTTGAACCTTCTTTGTTCCCAGTAACTGACACACTTGCCTGAAGAACTTGGACACAAAATTGCGCCCTTGGTCGGTCAGAAGCCTGAGCGGCACCCCATGCCTCGTGACTATTTCTACAAAACCGCGGGCTGATTCTTCAGCTGTTAGGTCCTTAATGGGGATTCCCTCGGCATATCTCGTGAAATGATCTATAAACGTGAGCAAGTACTTGTTACCCTGGCCCGTTTTGGGAAATGGTCCCACCACATCCATCGAGACTTGCTCGAAAGGTGCTCTGGCCATATAAGGGCGTTGGACAGGGACGCGTAAGCCTGCCGGCGTCTTCCTTTTCGAACAGGCCTCACAGCTTTTTACAAACTCTGCCACGTCCTTCTTCCAGCTCGGCCAATAATACGAGCGGTGGACTATGGCAGAGGTGCGTTCAATGCCAGGATGACCCGCCCAGGGGGATGCATGACAATCCGTCAAAACGTCCTTCCTCATTACCACCGGGACGAGCAGTCGCCAATCAGAACCGGTAGAAGTCCCTGGGTCCCAATACAAAACACCGTCCGCGTCCTTCACGACCTGATCCGAACGACTCGTCGTTACCATGGACTGGCACCACGAGTCCTTTTGTTGAGCAGCCAATATCCTGTCCCTACTCCACACACAGCTCTTCAGCTGGGCGACCCTTCTACTCAATGCATCTGCATTGCCGTGATTCTTTCCCGGCCTATGTTCTACTTCATAGTCGAACTCGGTTAACCGCAGGGCCCACCTCGTCAGGCGAGCCGATGGATCATGCACTTTAAGCATCCACCTTAAGGCAGCATGATCGGTTATGAGCTTAAACCGCCTTCCTAATAAGTAGCAGCGGTATATTTTTGTAGCCCACACTACCGCCAAGAGTTCCCGTTCCGTTGCCGAGTAGTTAGACTCGGCTTTCTTTAACTGTCGGCTTGCGTAGCTAATTGGTCGCTCTTGGCCGTCTCTCATCTGAGACAAGACCGCACCAATTGCCGATCCCGAGGCGTCTGTTGAAAGGATAAACGGATCTCTAAAATCAGGGTATACCAGGACATTTTCTGAGCAAAGGAACTGCTTCAGTCCTTCGAACGCACGTTTCTGCTCTGGCCCCCACACAAAGGGAACCTTTGGTCCCGTCAAGGACGTCAGGGGTTTTGCAATCTCAGCAAACCCCTTAACAAAGCGTCGGTAGTAACTGGCCAACCCCAGGAACGACCTGACTTCACTGGCGTTAGTTGGCGCCGGGAAGCTTTTCACAGCATCAACTTTGAGTGGGTCCGGCTTGACTCCATCTCGGGTAACAACATGCCCAAGATACGTTACCTCAGCTACCGCGAAATTACACTTCGCCCAGTTTGCCTTCAAGTTAGCTGATCGCAGTCGACCAAGGACTCCTTCTAACCTTTTCGCGTGACCCTCCGCATCCTCGCTATGGATCACTATGTCGTCGATGTAGACGAAACAGCCGTCGCCCTTAAGTTTGCCTAGCACCTGATCCATAGTTCGTTGAAACGTAGCCGGCGCTCCACACAAACCGAACGCCATTTTCCTGTATTCCCAGTGGCCTCCTAGAGTGGTAAAAGCCGTCTTCTCTCGGTCCTCGGGGGCTATGGGTATTTGGTGGAACCCGCTGGCCAGATCGATGGTACTAAAATACTTACTCGTCCCTAATTGTTCAAGGGTTTCTTGAATCAGTGGCAAGGGGTACGGGTCTGGTCGTGTTACCGCGTTTAACCCCCTAAAATCCGTACAAAAACGGTACTTTATACTCCCGTCCTGGTTCGTTTTTCTAACCAGCACAACTGGTGCCGACCAGGGACTATCCGAAGGGGTGATGACGCCCTTGGCGAGCATGCCTTCCAATTGTTCCTCCACCACAGCCCTCTCATGGAAAGGGACCCTGTACGGCCGTTTCGCAATCGGAGGAGCGTCTCCTGTTCTTATGTGATGGAACACAGGCAAGCTACACCCTTCCTCCCCAGGTTCCTCAAATACGTCCGAGAAATCCATCAGCACTTGTTCAATCAGGTGCTTTTCCTTCTCTGGCAGATGCGCCAGCTTACCCCTTATTTCTCCCCGAGACAGGTTACCATCCTCGACACGCTTAGGGGCGGATCTGTCTTCCGTGCGCAACACGTCTTCGGGGCATATCGCGTAAGCCTTGCCCGCGATCTCACCCTTATTCAACGTTAATTCGGTGGAGGTTTCATTTAGTACCTTCAGCCACAAAACGCTTGAGCTTCCGTCTACCACCACCCGCGCTATCCTCAGACCGCTAGCTGCCACAAGTTCAGGTTCGACCAGCACCGGTCCGTCCGGCTTACGACCTCTTATCTTCCCAGGCACCAAGGCTTCACAGTAAGGGGGGATTACTTCCGCCCTCTGTACCTTCACGAAACGATTCACCTCATCGTAGCCCAAAGAGATTCCTTTCAAGTCTCCCTTCTTCGGTCTACCCTTAGAGATTGGCGCCTCAGGGGATTTAGATAATGCACGACTGCCGACGGCGGGCGTTTCACCTCCCCTCTTTTTGTCCCACTTAGAAACCAGCTCAGCGGTCCGGCGCTTAACCTCCCTTATCCACTGTCTGTCCTTCTCTAATCTGTCCTCATTGACTCTCATCAATTTATTTAATCGCGAAGGGGAACGGGTAGCCTTAATTGACCCAGAGGAAATATCAACCACCGCACCAAATCTCCTAAGCAAATCCATGCCCAGGAGCCCATCGCAGTCAATATCTACTTCTGCTATCACCACAGGGTGGATAAGGTCGGTCTGGTCCAGTCGCACTCTCACCGATTGCTCTCCACGAACCTCCAACGCCTCCCCGGACACGCCCTTTAATTTACTACTCGGAGGGAGTAGTTCCTTTCCTCTGATAGGCTTCTTGAGGAGTGTGACATCAGCCCCCGTATCTAATAGCATTAGGTGTGGGAGGCCGTCTATGCTCACTTGGACTGTAAACCTAGGCTTTTCCCCTCCTCCAATCCCGTGGAGCCTAACGTCTCTGTCCCCGCCTTTTCTTAGTTTCGACCTGGTTCGCGGGGCTCGACCAGGTCTTGGCCTTTTGGGTTTTCCCTAATAGTGCGCTCTGATTTAACCCTCTGGCGGCATTCCTTAGCGACGTGCCCTGGAGTTCGGCATCTATAGCACACGAGCGTCAGGGCCCCCTTTTTGTTACTTATCAGTGCCCCTCGATCGCCTGGAGTGACTGGCGTTGCACATTTACTTGAAAAGTGACCGCTACCTCCACAGCGATAACAAATCACTTCCAACTGAGACCGGGACTTCCCTCGGTCTTGGTGTACCCTACTCACCACCGGCCCTTCTCCCCCGGTCTCATCAATTGCAAACACCTGCCGACTACCCCCCTCCTCCAGCTCAATGGTGCACGCCCTTTCTACTGCTTCTTCCAAGGAAGACGGAGGGAACATCCGTACAAACCGGCCTACATCGCCCCTAAGGCCACTCAGGTACGCCGTTAATACCACGCGATCGATCTGCTCTCTCGCGACCATTTGCTCTATGGGAGACCCCTTTTCCTTCAGAGCTTTTTCACCTATGGCTCTACAGCGGTCCGCGAAAGCCCTGGAGTCTTCGCCCTTTTCCTGACGAACGCTACTAAGTTTCATCAAGTACTGTTCCGGTTTCCAGGTATCTTTAAACCTAGCCTCTAACGCGTTTCTAATCGCTCCGTAGGTCGACTGAGGGCTCGTCAGGTCACGACGACTGGCTAAAAACGACGCGGCTGGACCCTTCAACTTCATCCTCACAACCAGGATTTTATCTAAGTCTCCCCAGTTACCGCATTGGGCTACAAGTTCCACCCCTTCAAAAAAATCAGTCACTGAGATTGACCCTGGTTCACCGGACCACGGTAATACCATAGTCTGGAGGCTCATGTCCTTTCTTACTTGAGCCCGGGGACCGCCCAACATAGTCTCGTTATCAGATTCGGTCACTTTGACTTCTTTACCCGTTAGCGTACTCAGCTGTGTGGACATGCGTTCAAGCTCCCTTTTCAATAATGCTTCCCTCTCCTCGAAAGCCCGATTAGCCTCGACGAGCTGCTCCAACTTTTGTCGAAGTTCCCCTTCCATGCTTACAAAAGGTGAGAATATACGCAATAAGGGAAAAGATTATTTATTTACTACCTCGGGCTTGACGCCCGCGAACCTAAGGCTCTATCAACTGTAGGGTATGAGTAACTGATAAGGCCTCGGAATGAGGTCCGCGAATTTAAAGCTCTCATCAACTATCCTTATCGCCTCCTGTGTCGCTATAGCTAGCCACGCCCTATCTCCCTCTCACTCTTTCTCTATTCTATTCACGCGTAGTTCTTTAAGTAGTTTAGCCCCAAATCGCGTAAACTACCCCGCGCCTGACACCATTTGTAATGAGGATTTCTGTGAGAGGGAGGTGATGATAGTCCTATTTCTCTTAAATCCATATATTTTACAAATAGATTAAAAAGTAGTTAACACAAAAAAATATAAACACCATAAAAACTAAATAAACGGGAATGGGACTGGCTATCAGATAAATGGGTATGACAAAGGTCTCTCACCTAGGATTATCCATGGCCAATACATGCTGAGGGTCTGCTCTGCTACAGCACTGACACGCACACCCAGTCCCTGCCTGCTGGACACTGTCCCCCCGGCCTCACCTCTTGCACCGGTCAGCAGAAAACCCCTCTCTAGCACCAGCCAGCCCCACCCAAGTAAACTCATATTAAATAATTAATATCTTACACAATTACCTTATACAAATACATGATTAATAGCTATTAACTAAACACACTACCCTTTACAATTAAACTAAACACACTACCCTTTACATATATATATATATATATATATATATATATATATATATATATATATATATATAGATAGATATATATATATATATATATATATATATATATATATATATATATATATATATATATATATATATACAACTTTGAACGGATCTCATTTTCGTCATTTCCTGGATAGCATCGATGGATATTCGAGGAAAATGTTCGAAAATCACGTTGGAAATCTCCTAAGAGAAATCTGCTAAAAGGAAAAGAAGGTGATTAAATTCCATCTTTTATTTATTTGTTATACTACTCCCTATTTGGTAATATTAATTTTGTTGATACATAAGACTGAGCTTTCTGGTTGAGGCTAAAACAAATATATAATGTCCATCATCCATAAGGAATAAATTCGTATAAATATAGCTATTGGCTGTATTAATACCCATTTATGCGATGGTGGTAGGCATGTATATTAAGGTTTTTCGTTAAATCTTTTGTTAATTTTAATAGAAGTTCATCAATTGATTGACTCACTAATTCAAATACATAGACCAAAAATGGCTAGAAATAAAGGATAAATTAACTTGACTGCATTTACTTCAATTAAGTAATATGTAATCCTTAATTAATCATGTAATTTGAAGGAAAAAGGTTCCATTTTTGTCGTCAATACTAATTATAATTGCAGTACAAAGGAAGCAAAGGAATTTTAATTATATTGGATTTAACTTTTTTAATTAATAATATTACGTATTCAATCCTTCATGAAATGCGTTGCACTAATTTGACGTCAAAGATAAATACATTATCTCAGTAATGTAATGTAATGTATGTCTGCTAAAAAAGAGAGAAACCTAAGATCAATTAATAATCTATTATAATATTAATTAACAAAATATTGTTTGTTTCATTTAATAATGGTATTCCAGTGAACCTGTCAAAAACCACCTTTGTTCACTCCTTTTTTCCTCCTGTTTGTAAACGACGCTGATAGATTTTCAGCCTTCAGGACCTTTGCCCAAGAGGTGTTGAAAGATAAGTAAAAATGAATTTATTTGTAAATTATATGTATAGTTTTATTTGAGTTTAGGTTAGTATTTAGGCTTTAGGCTAGTTAGTTACGCTCTTGCTGCCACTTCTTGGAACAGAGGCAAAGGAGTCGCAGCTGCGGGTTCCCCTAGGTCTTTAAAAATGTTGCACTTTTATGCTTAGCCGTGCTCGGCGAGTTAGGCTAAGTTATCTGGCCCAATTTATCTATTCAAAAATCTCTTATTAAATGGAGACCGCTGGTATGGGGAAACCCAAAGGTACAGCGGGGGCTGAGGTGGGGAAAAAAAAGAAAAGTTCATATAACTCACTATAGCACCATCATGCTAGCACGCTTCGTACCTGCCTGAAGGACTTTTTATTGTGTTAACCCATGTCACAAATTGTAGATTATTACGGAACTAATTTATGTCAAGATTTTGTGCACTTGTACTGAAAAATATTGACATTGCCACATCAATTTAACCTTTTACTACTCCAAAGGTCAATATGAATTTCTTATTAAAGATTAAGATACAGGATATTTCAATTTTACCTTTTTTCATATTTATATAAAATGAGGACCCATAAATCCTTCTTTTCTTTTTTGCTACACGGAAATAACCTTTAAACTGAAACAAATAGATAAAGCGCACATACAAAAATTGAAATTCGTAATATCTAAATGTTCCGTTTAATCTGGAGTAAAGGTGAAACATCCTACATTGAATAAACTACAAATAGATAAACATTCGTATAGAGAACTACGTATACAAACAAACAGATAGACAAGGTTTAGGCCCTGAAGTGTTGCCAAAGAAAGCAAAAGCATATAATTCGAATAAACAGAATTCTCGGAACAGAAAGTTGGTTTAATTTGGGAGCCAATGTTTTAATTTGGTAACATGTTTTAATTTGGGCGTTAAATAACCAATTGTGCTGAGGCCAGATTTGATATCGAACTGGGACAAGTTAAGCCTAGTTCTATAAATATTTCGTATTATTTATTTATTTGTTTAGGTGTGTTGCAATTTTAGCGATTCACACTTCTCATATTATAAAGCTTAAAGTTGGTATAGCCAAATAAATAAAAGAAAAATATGCTAAAATATCTACAGTCGTAGGTCGCAAAGTACCGTTACATTTTCTCCAGTAGATATTAATGAGACCAGAAATTTCGTATTAGGTAAACGCGTATGTCATAACTCACCTGGTAAGTGTACAGTCTTTGGTTCGGTTCTGTCATTTTCAAAAGGTATTTCTTTATCCAAGACCTCACCAAAAAGAAATCCTTTGTACCAACCTGGTCTACCAAACTCCTATCCGATTAGCAGATTTCTCTTAAGGGAAAACCTTTTCAAATATCCATCGACCTTACCTAGGAAATGACGAAAATAAGGTCCGTTCAAAATTATATATGTATAAATTCATACAGGGTGTCCAAAATAAACTGGATTAAATGCTTAAACGTCTAAACGGATGATTTTATAAAAAAAAAATGCCAGAGGTGAAAGTTGTACATTTCCATCTCTACTTTTACCGTGAAATACTATTTTTTCAATATTGACGCACCAAGGATGGTTAACGGGCGTCCACATGATGCGATTTCCAGACACCTTTTTCTTATTACACTCAAGTCCAGAATAAGTTAAGGGTCTTTTCTACTTTAAGTACACCAGTAACATTTCTCTAGTAATATGACCACTTGTTGCGATAATGGTTATTATTATAATTATTCTTCCATATGATCTAAATACGATTATTACCTCTAAGGAGTTATTATTTTTTTTTTGATACGCAATATCGTCTTGCACCGAACGCCCCACAATAAATAAATAAATAAAATTAGGAGATATTAAACAATTATGGTTATTCGAAAATTATATTTAGTAATCATGAATTTAATACAGCTCAGTGCTCTTCATAAATAGGAAGAAACGGCATTTAAGACACTTCAAAAATACGGAATATTACATGGGAGAAGGAAATGCAGAGTACACTTAATGAAAGTATATCTTTACAAAAAAAAAAAATGGTCCTAAATATCGATGCAATAGATGATGTTGCCGTGAAGCAGTGGGTGGCTACAGTGGAACATACCCAGAGAATAGAGTCGCTTAGGGCTCAAGAGAAGGAATAAGATTGAATGTGGGACTAGAAGTCATGTTTACTCTTATTTGTGTGAATTTGTTTGGAGAAGTTGTTTTAAAAAGCAGGACTTATTTGAATGCATACCTAGTTTTATTAAAAATTATTTGCCACCCAAATTAAATATTGTTATACACCCTTCCATAGGAGCTTAACCGGTTTGTTTGTTTTGGTAAATAAAGGTTATTTACAAGTTGATTTTTTTTTCTTAAATAAACAATGAATGTTATACAATGATAACAACATAGTATTAAAATAAATCACTGATCTTCATCAAAAGTAACTGGCTTACCTAAAGTAGAAAAAGAAAGAAGATTCAGCGAACGATATCTTTGAAATTAATGGATCTATGCCATTCCAAAATCTGGTATCCTCAACAACATAATTTTTCAAACGACATATGATTTGAAATCTTGGAGATCTAATGATTCATTCTTACTTATTTTTTTCTGCTCTTTCATTTAAATATGAAGGCGGACAATCCGTTTTAAATGTCATCATGATTGCAACTCAATGGCGCATTTCCATAAAGAACAAAAGCCAGCTTTTGAACTGAAGCAAATAGATTGGAGAACGAATGAATGCAATTCCACATACATTGTTTACTTACAGCGTATAATCTTGATATAAAACGGCAGATATCGAAAATAGACATAAACATTTAGTCTGAAAATACCCGTAAGCTAAAAGACTTTTCGGAAAAGAAAGAGTAGCACTAACAACGAGCAGACGCAGATGGAAATCCGCTGTTTAATTAGGTCAGCTGCGACATTAAATTGCGATCGGCATATAAATAATGACTATTTCCTATCCTCAGTTCACTTATGCAGGCTGCTAGCCGAGAAGGGACGAGTCTTTAAAAATTCTGGCCTGAAGAGGAATTCCCTCCTATGATGCCTATGTTATTTGATAGTCGCAAACCAAATACAAGATGCGTTCGTTCCCGCAAAAATCAGTCATTACTAGTCATACCGTAATGCTTCCCTTAGGGTGATCTGGATCCAATATACCTAGACTATGGAGCACATACCAAGCGGCTCAGCCACGTCTGTCTCTAGTAATTGGCCCCAGGAACAGTTGTTCTTAGAACTCAAGTGGAAGTAGTGACTCTGATCTCTTCTTTGGAAGTTGCCTCACATTGGCAATTTTGATAATATTTTCCTTTTTGACAGCTCCTCTTGGATTTATAACTCTATGCTTCACTGTATACAGGCAAAGGCACAAAGGCTTCTTTCATCATTTCCTGATAATCTGTAATGGACGAGAAACCAGCATGGAGGAAAATTAAAACCTCTAGTTACTAATGATTTGCTATCTATGGTTCTTCGCAATTTGCTTTCATCACTGCGTCTGAATAACTGATGTCATGACATTCACACAGCGAGAAGAAAAAAATTCCGTCACGCCGGGGCTGTGTAAACTAAGCAGATTTCCCACGTGAAGTTTTAAAATACAGAAATTTCACGAGAACCGAACAGTTACTGAAACGGCCGAATTAACTAGCCGGAAACTCACGACTGCAACCGAAGTGAGCCGATCTCATCATGTCCGTTACGCTCAATAAAATGCAAATATCTCGGTTAATATTCAAGATATAGAATAAATGTATATAACAATATTTATAGTAAATTTAATTTGTAATAAAATTGGTTATATACAATTTTTCGATTCGACGTATAGTAACGAAGAAATTTGAAATTCCCCCCTCTAAACCTCCCCTCCCATTTGTCCGACTTCAGCCATTAACGAACTTGATCCGTCTTGTTTGGTAACGATCAAACAAAAATTGTGACCGCTAGAGTGACAACAGACAAACATATATATAATTTTGAACGGACCTCATTTTCGTCATCTACTAGGTAGGATCGATAGTTGATTTTCCTTAAGGGAAAACTGCTAAAATGAGAATAGATGTATTGGAATACTAAAATTTACTTTGTTTTCCAACTACGACGAACATGAGTACAAAGGTGCAGCAAGATGGTGTAGTCTGTGGTTAGTTAGCCATTTTATTGTTAAGGAAAGTCTTCTTAATTACATTTATTTTCAGAAAGTTAACAAAAATAGTGGATGGTTACAGGTGTGTAATGTTTCTAGTTTGACTCCATAGATAGTCCAATTTTCATTAATGATTAAAAGAAGATGGCCTTCCCGAACAATTCTGAAGTATATGTTCCATTTCATCTTAACGAAATAGAAGTTTCTATAGCTGTGGCATATTGAGAACTTGAATTTGATACTACAATACATTCAGGGAAAATAACCTTTATTCGCAAGCTATTATTATAGCTATTAGCTAACGTTTCAAAAATTGGTGAAGTAGTATTTGAGGTCATTCGGCAGAGGTTGATTTTACTTTAGTTGAATTCCGCCATCTGTGCTTTATTCAGAGGTCGGGAAGAGGGAGTGGGAGACTATCAGCCTTAGTTTCCCCGTTTAATAGTTTATTCACGAGGAGTTCACTGAATCTGCAACAGGTGAGTCAATAAAAGCCTCGGGCTAATCTGCGCTTATACTGCCAGAGGGCGGTGCTTGAAGAATTGATGCTGCATAGTCACTGCCACAAGCATTTGAGTAAATTATTGGGAAGTCATTAGCATTACTATTATAATAAAATGAAATACGTGATTTCGGAATCAGCGAAGAGAAGCATAATAAACAATTTTAAGAGAAAGAGACAACTATATTTAAATTAAAACTAATTTGAGCCGGAAAGCCATTCCATCTTCCAAACGGAGATGACGAAAATGAGTTACCTTTTCTGGTGTCTGTTTGTTTGTTTGTTACATTTTCACGCATAAACGGCTGAACCGAATTTTATGAAACTTGGTATGTATATTACTACTAGCCCAACTTAGACTTTAGGCTATATTAATATTCTCTAAGACAAACAGGAGTGGGGGTTATAAGAGAGGCCTGAAATTAAAAATAGCGATATTTCGTTTCTTATTGCTTTCACAGCAAATATACCCATAACAAAAGTTGTTTATTTTGTAATTTAGAGTAACTTTTGTCATATGCACTTTTGCCGTATACGGAAGTATAAATGAGTTATACGCTAAAAACTATAGCGGGAGTCAACAATTTATTAGGCACAAAAGACTCAACCGAACTACACCAACCTCTGTATGTGAAGTAGCCTTACTTATAATAAGCCATACTAACATTTCTAGGGACGGGCAGGAGTTGGGGTTATAAGGAAGGCCTGAAATTAATAATAGTGGTATTTCGTTTCCTATTGCATTTTCGGCAAATATGCACATAACAAAAGTTGTTTATTTTGTTATTTAGAGAAACTTTTTTATATACACTATCGTCGTATACCGAAGTATAAAGGCGTTATACGCTAAAAATTATAGCGGGAGTCAACAATTTTATTTGGCACAAAAGACTCAACCGAAATAAATAAAACTCGGTATGTGTATTAGCACTAACGCTTTCATTATAACAAGCCATACCAACATTTCTAGGGACGGGCAGGAGTGGGGGTTGTAAGGGAGGCCTGAATTTAAAAATAGCGGCATTTCGTTTTCTATTCGTTTTTCGGCAAATATGAACATAACAAAAGTTGTTTATTTTGTTATTTAGAGTAACTTTTGTGATATTAATTTTTGTCTTTTAACAATGTATAAACAAGATATACACTATAAACTAAAGCGGGAGTCAACTATTTTATTGGGCGCTAACGATTGAACCGAACTTAACAAAACTCGGTATGTCAATTAGCATTAATTCTTCCATGATTATAAGCTATATTAAAATGTTTAGGTTAGAACGGGAGTGGGGGTTATAAGGGAGGCCTGAAATAAAAATTTGGTGATATTTCATTGTCTATATGTTTTTCGACAAACATGCACATAACAAAAGTTGTTTACTTTGTTATTTAGATAAACTTTTTTTTTTTTATACATTTCTCCAGGAACAATGTGTAGTAAGTAATTTGCGTAGAAATATTGATATGCTCAACAATTCATTCCAATTAGAACTATGAGGTACCTCACCTGGAAAAATTAATTCAAATCTTTGTTAATATTTTGTCCTTAATAACTGAAATCTATGCATAATGCACGGGAGACGGGAAATATGACAATTTGGAGGGCAGTGAAGACATACATAAGAAATTAATTTTATTATTAAGGAATGCCAACAACGGGTATAACCCTAAACACTGGGACGGGTAAATGTCAAAATATTGTGCAAATTAAAGCCTTGCCAAAAAAATACCATCACCATTCAGCCTCAAATCAATTCCCGGGCGAAGCCGGGTATCTGAGCTAGTATATATATATATATATATATATATATATATATATATATATATATATATATACATAGGCTTTTATCTGTTGTTTATTAACGCTCTAGTAGGTACAATTTTGTATTTGATCGTTACCAAACTTAAAAATTAAACGTTTTCTTTAAAACTTAAGATCACTTTTGTTAATGATTGTAATCGAACAAGTGGGAAGAGAGGGGGGGGCATTGTGGTGCGAATTAGGAAAATTCAAAATTCTTCCGTTGTTATAAGTCATTGAAAATTTTTATAGAACTTATAGTATTACAAATTTCGTTTCTTATACATCTTCTTATACACGTTTTTACTCTTTTTTGAAGATTAACCGACATATTTGTATACTCTGTAGTCTTCAGCCTTTCGTACGCCCTTACTTTCTACTACTCTGATTTTTACTTAGAAACAGAGAATAATTGCTGTCAAATCTGCTTACTTTTTGAAATCCCTGTGTGACGGATTTTTTTTTTATTAACTGAAAACTTACACGAATTTTATTATATATTCACTTATTATTACCCAAAATTCTGTTGAACACCCTGGAAAAGACACTAACTTTCTTTAAGAGATACATCTCATTTTGTAATGAGATATATCTTCAACAAATGAGACACCTACTACACTGCCATTTTATTCTCCTAACTTGTGAAATTTGGTCTGTGGAATAAACTTCATGGACTTAATGAAACAATATCTTCAGTGGGGGACATTTATGAACATTTGACGTCATCTTATAGAGAAACAGTTTGAGCTTTCCCTTCAGTAAATTCTACATTCCTTTCTCCCAGGGGTGCCACTGAATTCCAAAGAGACCAGAACTGGCTTGTACAAAGAGATCATTCTAAAAGTTGAGTCTCAGGTCAAATCAATAATGCTATTCGCATAGAGAGAGGGAGGAGGCGTAATGGTGTAAACCTTCCAATGGATTTCTGATTAAGTTGCTGCAATATCTCAGAGGTTGGTAACACTGGAGAGGGAGTTTCTAGAGCTAATTTCCTTATACAAATTGGCTGTCGGTATTACGGAGTAGTCCCTGTAAATTATATCACTTAGGCCATCAGGGATAGTTACTCGCTCAGAACTCTGCTCTCGTTTGAAGGAAGGTGTAAGCAAGTAATTTTATGTTTATTCTTCGTGTTGGATAAACTAAACAGCTAATAGAAGCTCAATCGTAAGAAGTGGGCAGGCTCTTCTATAAACATTTGTTGAAGTAGGATTCAAAATGTACCATCACAAGACCAAAATGGCCAAGGTGTCTTTAAAGGTATAACATAAAATCATACCTCAAACTAATAAAGTAATTGCGAAAAACAGAAATCAGTATTCGAGACATACATTTAACTGCACATTAGAACTTGTTTTTGATTAAATCGGATATTATCCACAAGATAGGATCATGCACTAGATTCCTTCGATTCTCCCCTCAGCTGCTCATTATGGCTCTGATTCCGATTCCAGAAATGTACTAGATACTACTAAAGTTCAAGGTCACACACTGCCTGATTATGTTTTTGCTTGCTACAACACAAGCGTCTCGCCAAGACCACAAAGTGGCTATTTGTGACTCTGATTCCTGCTAAACCGGTGACTTTACTAGCTACTGCCGATATTCAAGGTAACTTACATGCATATAATGAACCCCATTCATATTCCACAAGTTTGAAGGCCACTTTCAATGTTCGAGATAACTTACAAGCAGATTTTGCTTCCGATTCCTGTTCCACAAGATCATTGGCTACTACCAATGTTCGAGATAACATACAAGCAGATTGTGCTTCCGATTCCTGTTACACAAGTTTATTGGCTACTACCAATGTTTGAGGTAACTTACAAGCAGATTTTGCTTCCGATTCCTGTTCTACAAGTTTACTGGCTACTTCCAATGTTCGAAGTAACTTACAAGCAGATGATGACCCCCATTCCTATCCTACAAGTTTACTGGCTACTGCCAATATTCGAGGTAACTTAAAAGCAGATTGTGGTTCCGATTCCTGTTCCACTAGTTTATTGGCTACTGCCAAAGTCGAGGTAACTTACAAGCAGATTTTTCTTCCGATTCCTATTCCACAAGTTTATTGGCTACTGCCAAAGTTCGAGATAACTTACAAGCAGATTGTGCTTCCGATTCCTGTTCCACAAGTTTATTGGCTACTGCCAATGTTTGAGGTAAATTACAAGCAGATATTGACCCCCCCCCTCTCCTATTCCACAAGTTTACTGGCTACTTCCAATATTCGAAGTAACTTACAAGCAGATAATGACCCCCATACCTATCCTACAAGTTTACTCCCTACTGCAAATATTCGAGGTAACTTAAAAGCAGATTGTGGTTCCGATTCCTGTTCCACAAGTTTATTGGCTACTGCCAAAGTCGAGGTAACTTACAAGCAGATTTTTCTTCCAATTCCTATTCCACATGTTTACTGCCTACTTTCAATGTTCAAAGTAACTTACAAGCAGATAATGACCTCCATACCTATCCTACAAGTTTACTGGCTACTTCCAATGTTCAAGGTAACATACAAGCAGATTGTGCTTCCGATTCCTGTTACACAAGTTTATTGGCTACTACCAATGTTTGAGGTAACTTACAAGCAGATTTTGCTTCCGATTCCTGTTCTACAAGTTTACTGGCTATTGCCAATGTTCGAGGGTACTTCGAGGTATCTGAGTAAAAACTTAGTACAGCTAACAAAGTAATTCAGTGTTTTACTAGAGGCCATGTCCGCCTCCCTACATACTTTTTTTTCTGTTCGCTTTAAGAACTTTGAAGATCTTTACTGGGTGTTAGCATTGACTGATGACTTCTTTCTGTTAACCCACGCCATCTTTGAACCTCTTCTCGGTTGGTCTACTTCCTACACGTCCCACGCATGATTTTCATCGACATTTTCTTTGTCTTCCTTCTCCAAAAGATATTAATAATGTATATAAATATACATAATCATTCACACACACACACACACATATATATAATAAACAAAACAAAATAATCTGCCCTCTTTCTGAGGGTACCGGTATGGTCAGCCTCCTAATCTGCCAATTTCTGGTAATAATGTTTTTTTTTTTTTTTTATTTTATTTATTTTTTATTTTGTTTAAATTGTATACGAAAAATTCAAATACATTGAATATTACAAATTAGGGGGGTATCTCAGGTGGGAGTGCAGCTTATTATTTTTATCTTTATTTTTTATATAAATGATGATGTATGATCCTTATTGATGATTTTAGAACAAGTGTGGATAAGTTCTTCAGTTCATCGTTTGTTAGCCCTTGTTCTATTAGTATCTTCACCGTTTTTTGATGGAGGACTCCTCTTGAGCCGAACAGTAGCCCCATAACTGTCCAGTCTTGGATTTCGTATTTCTTTATGAAATAGGGGCAACAAGGTTCATATATGCTTTTCTTCTCCTGGTCCACCTCGTCTGCTTGATTTTTGTTAATCTCAAAACGGACAGTAGGATCCAGAATTAAGCCCCTTTTTTCATTTTTCTTGATGGCTACAATATCCGCTCTTCTTGGACTGCCGTCTGAGGAATTGCAAGCCACCTCTTCAAATATATCCCAATCTGGGTGCTTCTTTTTCAAGAGGTGTGCAATTTGAGTCCGGACCTTATGATGCCGAGAAATGCGCATTGTCTCACCCAATTGGCAGGAACCTAGAACATGCGGGAGGGTTTTGGTCTCGCTGCAATGACGGCAGCGGATTGTTCCTAAGTTCCTTCCTGGGACAGAGCGTACTGGCACAAGGGTGGTATTCATCTTTATTGCTGTAGTCCATTTAGAAGAGGAAAGACCTTGTTTGTCACACATCCAAGAATTTGATGTTTTCCATTCATCAAAAGTTTCAACGCCTTTCCCTTTAACAGGTAGACCGCACCACTCATTGAAGGAACTTTGGCGCAATTCTTGTCGAAAGCTTTTGACTGAGTAATTATTATTTTCATCAGCTCGTAACTTGAGTGCAGAAAAACAGTCTGTTATTTCTGAGCTGATGTTTCGGGTTAAAAGAACATATGGATTTCCGTCTCGCTTGAGTGCAGAACATACATTTAAATGCTGTAGAAAGGCTTCCCAATAAGCATTGAACTTTCCTAATCCTCTAACATTGCGCGAAGAATAAAACATGCTGTCAGGAGTGTCCGATGGGATATTTAATATTTCTTTGGCGCAACTTCTGACTACTTTGTCTATTTTCTTCAAAAAGGAAGGCTGGAGATCTTTCAAGGGTGCGCATTGCAGGGGATATATTAGGATAGGCCATATATATATATATATATATATATATATATATATATATATATATATATATATATATATATAGTGGTTCAAGATCTTTCACTTGGGGTGTGGGTTTCATAAGAATGATGACGCTCATGTATTGAATTTTTACACCAGGGTGTTGATAAGCGTGGCTTTATCCAGCCAGATTTCTTCCTTGAACGAGACTCCCAGGTATCGGATTCTTTCATCTTATATATATATATTGGTTCAAGATATTTAACTTCTGGTGTGGTTTTAATAAGAATGATGACGCTAATTTATTCAATTTTTCCACCAGGGTGTTGATAAGCTTGTCTTTATCCAGCCAGATTTCTTCCTTGAACGAGACTCCCAGGTATCGGATTCTTTCATCTGGACCAATACTACGAATTATTTGGCCATCCATTGTCCTTAGTTTTGTCGAAATTAGCTTCCCCTTTTCTATTTGTATAGCTTTACTTTTTTCCGCATTTACCTTTAATCCGATTTTTTGAAAATTATCTATAACTAGTTCTACAAGATGTTCAGCCGATTCTTTGTCCTTAGCAATGAGGGCTATATCGTCGGCGAATCCGCAACATGATAGACTAGGTAAATTTTCAATTAATCGATATCCAAAAGCATTTATAATATCGGGTTCGCTTAATTCTTGGAATATAAAATCGAGTCCCATATTAAAAAGAAAAGGAGATGTTGGGGCGCCCTGTGCTACTCCTTTCTTGATAAGTATAGACTCGATTTTCTTTCTTTTAGCCAGGGAAATAGATATTTGGTTGCCTGTAAGTAGGCTGTGGACCATATTTAGCAGCTTATATGTATATATATATATATATATATATATATATATATATATATATCATGAGGTGGAGACAGTAGTTATGGAACTCATTTTATAGAAGGTTGAAAAAAACCTCTGTTGGATTAGGGGAAGGCGTGAGGCTTAAATGAGCTTCCTATCGACTCGGACCCCAAACAAATTGGCTGCTGGTATTAGTTGGAAAAGCTTCTACAAATTGTATACTTAGACGCTCCAGCGGAGATTAAGCCCTGTAAAATGGACCTTACTTAGTCACTCAATAAGGTCTTTTTTCTTCTTTTTCCAACTCTAGTGAAGTTCCGTGCAAAAAACCTCGGAGAAAGAACTTGATTTCTATTCAATTAGGAGTTTTAAACACAATTCAAATTAATCCAAGCATGGAATGAGAAGTACCTAAGCGTTTTCTGATGGATTCCAAATGATTTCTTTCTTTTTTTCTCGCCAGGATTATTAGTATTATTTTTTTTTTTTATGTCTTTCAAAAGAAATGCATTATTCAGAGGTAAATGGGTTTTATAAATGGAAAAATTCTTGACCAATTTTAAGGAAATAGAATAAATCTAAGTATGATTTAAGAATAAGATGAGTAAAAGTTTATATTAAAATAAAATGAAAAACAGTAATAAATTATTGGTCTTATCAATCAATGTGTCTAGTGATACCGTGATTACAAATAATTGTTGAATACGAAATTCCACATATTATCATTAGTTTTGCAGATTTACCCTAACATAAATCAACTTTTGAGTTTGTCACTCGTAAACGATTTCCGAAACGGTTTTTTTCTAATTTCCTTGGATGCTCATTTTTTGCTACGGAAAGTTGTTTTCTAGTATTATATTCTTGACGTATTCTGCCAGCAGTTAAGGTGTGTTGACACAAATAACTTCCAAGTACTCTTATTAAATTAAATACACAAAATGTTTTGTTTCACTACATTTATCATTCATTGAAAGTAATTTTTGATATTTCCGTTCCAACATCTGTCATAAATATAAGTTAATGGTCTCTTTATGTTAAACATAAAAAAATTGTTATTTATTAGCGTCCAATTTGCGCTATTAAGGGCAATTTTGATGGTCATTCTACAGGTACTACCCTATTCTAGCCAGGTGGGACTGAGGATTTTATTTAATGAGTTGGTCACTAAATAAATCATTTTTCCTGTGGGTGAGAAACTTACGACTCTAGGATTACCTAGTGAGATTAATACCAACGCTGTTAATAAAATCAGGTACTATACAAAGCTTCAGTACCTCTAATTGGTATGAAGAATGTTGCAAATTTCTATAACATCCTTCTCAAACCACCTCTCCAATTTTATCCAGTTTTGTCGATTCCAATAAAAAAGTGGAAAGGCGCATAACTAGATGTTTAAACGGTCATACAGATTAAATTTCAGCAATCTAACGTTAGTCGTTTTTGTGTTATGCAAGATAAGTGGTCAAAATGGACCTAGGGAGTGCCAAAGCGAGTAATTCCGTTGAAATTTGATAACCAAATTTGGTCTGGATTACGCAACTTCTTTAACACCATATTAGGAAATAAAAAAGGAAATTATGTATGATAATATGTGGCTTTATTATGTTAAACTAGTAGTGGCTTTAACAATAAATTACAAATACTGTTGTAGTGCCTACTTCAGTTTATATTAAGTAGGGAAACAGACTATTATTAAGCACTTAATGCAGAATTGCCTGTATATTAGCGGGCCTCAAAATACGAGTATGTATGTCAATAAGAATGAATCAGCATTATAGATATATATTGATCAAATGTATATCCATTTATTAGACTATTTTGATTGATAATGTATGTATAAACCTACTATAAGGGACTAAGCAAATAGATATTTGGTCGGATAATGGCCTCAAACACTACCACCCTTCTCTAATCAGCTAAAACCTAATCCACTACATATCCCAACCGTATATCAATATGGTCAAAAGGCTCGTCTATACCTATTAGCAGATTTTCCTGAAGGAATGTCAGCTAATGAGGTTGTATTCATGAAGCGATTTTTAAAAGAGCAGATATCAACCGATACTTCTCAGTAGATCAAAAAAAAAAAGAGACCAGGGAGGTGTATATATAAATCTTTTTCTTCTTATTCTGGACCCAACATTATTTATATATTCTTCAAATTATATGGCAAGGTTCTCCAATAAAAAACATTTATTTCGGTGTAATCTTTATTGCAACTGCCCTACATGTTTCGTGGCTTATTTGCCACCTCATCAGGGGCTATCCATTTCTGAAGTGCTTTTACATTACGTTGCGACTGTCCTGCAAAACTAGGTTGCCTAATGTTTGACCGAATTCCATCCTCAGAAGAATTTATTCACTAGACTCTTACCAACCATTATAAAAACATAGCTTCAAAATCAATTGTTTCGATTCTGATACATCTTCTTCATATTTAGGCTTTTAGTTTTCCTACGAGGTTCGGAGAGTTTGTTTTCCTTCTATGGAAATCTATAAGCAATAGTCATTTCACTCAACCCAAACCCCAGAATACGGCAATGCTCGACATTTTCCATAGCGTTTCCGGTCTCGGTCTCACATCTGAACTGGACAAAGGAAAGCAAGCAAACCGCGAAATGTTTTTCAAGCCCCCTCTCCATTCTTGCTGATTCTTATCTGAAATGACCTTCTGAATCTAAATATTACTGTCATTATTCCCATAACCCACCGTTTTTAGGGAGGCTCCCCCTAACTATGAAAAGCATTATTTTAACCTTTACATTTCTTCCGAGGTGTTATAGACGTGGGGGAAAGCCTAAAATATGTATGTGTAAACCAAGGAGATAGATTTTAGGGGGGGGGGGATTAGGCGCATTGAACTTTAGTAAATCATTAAAAGTAGTCCATTTTTCTCAAATTTTTCACTTCACTTCCACTTATTCCAATTCCAGTCCTCCTAGCCCTCCCCCAACCACCATTAAATAATAAAAAATATATAGTCTTATAACATTATATATCAACAATAACAAACTTGTTTAGAAAACAGTTGGGATGAACATTATCTGTAGTACACTGGTGCTCTCATTACTTCGTTTTAATTTGGATTGCTGTTGTCACAATGAACCTGGACGGTAACCAATGTCTTTCATTAGTAAATTTATAGTTATCACAAAGTTAACTTGTCCGTTTTCTAGGCGTTAGTTTAAGTTGTGACCCATATCCAGTTGATTATGTTTAAATCATACCTCTAGCTTGTTTGTGGGGAATAGACCTATCGATATAAAAGACAGGTACGGTGTGTACAAAATAGTGTGTAGTACATGCAAAGGGGCTTACATCGGCCAAACAGGAAGAAAGATAAGAACCCGGTGTAAAGAACATGGTTATCGCTCTGATTCCGAATTTTTCTGCCATCAAGAAAAAGAGGGCCATAGTGAAGGAGCCCTCTCATGAAGTGTGTTTATTACATGAGGCCAAGAAAGGTAAAAAACTAAGTGCATTGGAGGGTCTGGAGATTGCATTGAATAAGAAACTTATTGGTAGTCGCTCTTTGAACAAAAAGACCGATTGTTATAAGTCTGCAATGGTGGGGGTACTGGACCTGTATCTTACTCCCGCGTGCCAGCCAGTCGTTTGCTGTCTTTCCCAATCTGTGCATGCAAGTAGGTCAGTAATATATTTCTATATCTCAATAGATCTCTCACTCTCCGTATTTTATTTTAAGATTTGACTTAAGTACATTTATTATGTTCATTGTAAGTTATTTATCTTGTGTTTTAGCAGATTTCCCTTAAGGGGAATCAGCTATTGAGGTCGAACTCATGACGCGATTTTCGAAAAATTTCTTCAAATGCCCATTGATCTAACCAAGAGATGACGAAAATGAGGTCCGTTCAAAACTGTATATATATATATATATATATATATATATATATATATATATATATATATATATATATATATGTCTGTTAACGCTCTAGCGGTCGCAATTTTTGTTTGATCGTTACGAAACTCTATATTTAACCGTCTTATGTAAAATACAGATCAAGTTCGTTAATGGCTGAAATCGTACCAGAGAGGGGGGGGGGTTAGAGGGGGATTTTAAAAAATTCGAAATATCTCCGTTATTATGCATCGGATCGAAAAATTATATATAACCAATCTTATTGCAAATTAAATTTACTATAAATATTGTTATATACGTTTATTCTCTACCTTGAATATTAACCGAGATATTTGCATTTTTCAGTTTTCAGCAAACCGCCACTTCTACTCATGTTACGTAAACAATACTCTGCTACATAATAAATCACATTATTGGAAGTTTAAATACCAAAAATTGTATTCAAGAGACCTTTATTATACGAGATACATGCAAATATGTCCTGGTGACCCCCCCCCCATCTTAAAGTTTTGGACTAATAAAATTTTATTGATTGAGATAACAATTATTCTGACTCATTATTAATTACAGTACTAGATATAGTAAATAGTTCTCAATAAAATTAATGTGTTACATTCTGGTATATTTCAGTAATTGTTTTCCTTTCCGGTGTGAGGTAGGCCGACCCGTTTGTTTACATTTCTAACCTAACGCTTCCTGTTGGCAGGTTATTGAAATTAGATGAAACATTTCTTATTTCAGTTTGTATTTATTCACGGTGTTGTTGTGTTACCAGTATGTATATTTATCTATTACTAATCTTCACGAGGGAAATCTGCTTAGTTTACGCAGCCCCTGCGTGACGGACTTTTATTTATTGATGTTAATATGATTGATGACCCTGTTGCAATGTATAGAGTTTTTATTAATGTTATTGTTTTCCATGTGTAGCTCTGAAGATGGAGACATTAGTGTTTGAAAGCGCTTAGCGCTGAAATAAACAAATTGTGAAGAATTTGACGTCTTTTTCTCTCTCTCCAAGGGAATAGATCTCTTTCTCTGCTTCCTAAAACTGCTTATAAATTTTACTTTGATTGCCAAGTTGGTGTTCAAGAAGAGAATTTGTCTCTAACAGTTTGCTGCACAACTTGTTACAGAAGCTAGACCAAATGTCTCAAAGGTACCTGTACGTCAAATCCATTTGCTCGTTGTCATCTTACTGATTGTTATTTCCGTGTTATTTCCACCGTCGGGTTATCAAGCAAAATTAAGAAAATAACCCAGTATCCTAATGTTTCTTCAGCTCTAAGGTAAATCCCAGTGGCCCCATTAATCATACTCTAAAGTCAGTAACTGACATGAAAAACGTTGAGCCAGACGTCAAATTATACGTGGACCAATGAAGAAGAGTATTCTGCTGATTCAGCTCATCGAAAACCTCACGTCCTTGGCTAGAATTAAATCATCTAATCAGGGATTTGTAGTTACCTAAGAGTAAATCTGAACTTCGTCAATCTTGATTTTAACAATGGAAGCTCTTCCAATAAGGCGTAAAAATCTGATTGTTGTTATATACATTTATTATTTTAAGGTGTTTGGAGGGTAAGGGTGTGCTAGAAGCTAGAATACATAAAAATAAATGATAACAATACGAATAACTCGAAAAAATCAATCATTTTTAATACATTTTTACAATTTAAAAGGAGGCATATCCCCCTTCCCCTAAATACCCCGAATTTTCATTCTTGGTACAAATATCCATATTTTATACTTTGTCACTTCTCTAACTCAGAAAGGCTAAAATAATCTTTTTCAACCCTATATATGATCGAAAAGTGATAAACATAGGTGGGGCGGCATCCCCCCCCAAAAAAAAAAATTTG
This sequence comes from Riptortus pedestris, assembly GCA_019009955.1. NCBI lineage: Eukaryota > Metazoa > Arthropoda > Insecta > Hemiptera > Alydidae > Riptortus > Riptortus pedestris. The sequence continues at coordinate 79,120,882 of CM032231.1, read as the reverse complement.
TTATGGGGGAAAACGGTAGTCTTATTTGGATTCAGAAGATCATTTTACATAAGAATCAGCAGGAATGGAGTGAGAGCTGATATTCATGCAGTACAGTGCTATCGCTAGAGTGTCAATATATCCTCTAAGCGCCAACTACCGTTAGTGTCTATACACTCTATATACGCTAGCGAAGAGCCAACTAACGCTAGAATGTTTATACATTCTCTATACGCCAGCGAAGCTCCAACTATCGCTAGAGTGTCTATACACTCTCTATACGCTAGCAAAGTGCTAACTATCGCTCGAGTGTTTATACACTTTCTATAAGCTAGCGAAGCGCCAGCATAGCTAGAGTCTCTATTCACCATCTATACGCTAGCGAAGTGCCAATTATCGTTAGTGTTTATACAGTCTCTATAAGCTAGCAAAGCGCCAGCATTGCTACAGTCTCTATCCACCAACTATACACTAGCGAAGTGCCAATTATCGGTAGTGTTTATACACTCTCTATAAGCTAGCGAAGCGCCAGCATTGCTAGAGTCTCTATACACCATCTATACGCTAGCGTTTCCAGAGCTTACCTGGTGCCACGTGAGTGAAATGACCCCACTTCCTAATCCACCAGTGGAAAACATTATGTCCAGGGAATTGTCAATGGGTGGCATTCATCTTGACACCCTTCATGCTTAAACAGACAGATGAAAATTAAATTCAACTTATACGCTAGTTAAATAATAGTTTCACCCAGTCAAAAACATTGGGAAAAAGTGTCGAGCCGATTAAGTTATTCGCTGCCAAAACAAATATTCACCTGCTCTATAGATTTAACCTGTTTCTGGACATGAATTTCAATTTAATTTAATTTTGGTCATGCTTCATCTGTCCCTTTAAATGGGAATCCAGTACATTAAAAGAAATTCCAATGGTATCACACCCAAAAGTAGGGTCACTCAATACTTGGATTATAACGGCCACCATGTGTTGTTAAATGATGATGACTTTACAATACTGGCTGGTACTGGCAAAGTGTTTGCAACCCGGACTCACCCTGAGAAATAATTTGGTACAAGTGCACACATTATTCAAACATGCATCATTATAGACGCAGGTTGGAATACTAACGTTCTGCAAATGTACTTTGAAGCTGAATAGTAGATGTGATCACATGAAACTTACGCTCTGTAATTAGATGTATCGTCATTTTAAGAGCCTTCCTGACTAATCTAAATATATAAAGGTGGTTTAATCACCTGATCAAGAAGTTCTTAGTTCTAAGGGGAAGAACAGGGGAAGTATGTGGGTCCCAAGGATATGCAGTGTTTTTATTTTTGTTTGTTTTTAAATGTTTGAATAATAAATGTAATTTCAGGAATGTAGAGCATTTTGCTAAGGACGATTATTGTAAATAGCTTCCAATGTTTGTTGTTTGTGTAAGTTGACTAATAATACGCATTTGACAGTATGATTATACAGGCATACTATGTATGTATGTATGCATGTTTGTGTGTATATATATATATATATATATATATATATGAGAGAGAGAGAGACGAGAGGAGAGAGAGAGAGAGAGAGAGAGAGAGAGAGAGAGAGAGAGTGAGAGAGAGAGAGAAGAGAGGAGAGAGAGAGAGAGAGAGAGAGAGAGAGAGATTTATGGATTTTTTTTTTTCGTTATATTCTACATAGAATCGATGTTCACTTGAAGAATTGTTTTCGAAAACCAGGTCATGAGTGCTCCCTTAATAGCTTATTTCCCCTTAAGGAAAAATTAGAATGAGGTATACGAGATCTGAGGCCCGAACTTAATTTCGGAGGTGGTTTATGAAAGAGGTTTGGAACATCATGTTTCAAAATTTTGAAGATCGAATTGATATAATTTTCCTTTACTGTTTCAGGATGTTTTACTGTTAAAACATCAAAGCCGGAAGATACGCAGCTAATTAAAATTTGGTGTCCAATCCCGATGTTTGCATTTTGGAACTGTCTTGTATATTAGCATGGTGTTTCACTACGTGACTAAGGTGTGGTGGCCATATTTAGTCCCTTGTTATATCTTAATTTATGCTAAAAAACCGTATGTTTTATTTTAAATTTAGTTGAAGGGTAAATTGCAATTCGCCCTCCTTGCATTTAGCATATGTGGGATAAAGTCGGGTACAGTCTAAAGCCAGTAGAGGTCACAGAACTATTCAACAATTTCCCTGGTTTGGAAAAGCAGGCAGCCTGGAATTCCCCCTCTAAACCTCTCTCCCTCCCACTAGTCTGATTTTAGCCCTTAATGAACTTAATATTTAGTTATATTTGAATCGCTTATATATAGTTTGGCAATGATCAAAAAATAATTCCGATTGCTAGAGCAGTATCAGTGAAGTAAACATATACAGGATGTCGCAAGTTTCCGTGCCATCCCTATTAAAATCGCTAATTGTATTAATACTAGATGTCGTCTATTTAATTTGAAAACTTTTCATTTAGGAAACGGTTGAAGACCATTTAATGTTTTATCAAAGAAACGTGGGACGATGATTCTTCCCAGGAAGATAATGAACCTTTTTTGTTTGCACAGTTAGAAAAATGTATTCTATTTATAAATAATTACTACGTAATTAGTTTAAAATAAATTTATTCTAAGAACATTTTTTTGTTATGTTGATGTTCCTTGAATTTATCTTTTGAATTCATTCAAGAATAATTTTGCGTTATTTCGTTTTAAATACTTTTTTTTTCATTACAGAATCCATTCCTTTCCCCGTAGACTTGTTTCAAATATAATTTTGTTGGCTACAACTTTTAAGTCGCACCATTCTAAATTAAATGTGCAGTTCATGAAATAAAGATTTCTTCATTTTTCGGCTGAAGGAAGCAACAAATCGGCAAATTCGCCGATATAAACTCGTTTTAGAATTTGGTTTTCTATAAGAATCCATCATAAAAAGTATGGCATTCTATTGGTAGTTCTGAAGTTATGGTTGAGGTTACTAGATTGAATATAGTCTGAAAATATTATGCAGAGGTCACAATTATGGCATACCAAGTCTCAGCCTTTTATTAATACAATTGGCGATTTTAAGGGGGAGGGCAAGGGAACTTGAGATAACCTGTATAATTTGGTACGGACCTCATTGTCGCCATCTCTAAGGTAGGTTCGATGAACATTTGAGAAATGATTGTTCAAAAATTGTTTCACAATTAAAATTTCAATGCTGATTTCCTTTGAGGGGAAACTAATTATTAACATGTACACAATAACTAGTTATTTAAAATTCAATATATTTTACAATTGACAAATACCAATACAGTTCAAGCTATAATTAGCAATCTAAATATTAGTGTAAATTCAAATCATGACGGCAGAGAGACAACCTCACCTTGTAATTAAATCAACCTGACAGCAGTGGGAAACATTTCCTGTGGCCAGAACAAGGGTTGGCAATTCGAGGGTAAGAATTTCACCTACTTGGAAAGTCCCCTTTTTTTCTATTTAATTCCGACCCACTTTTATTGGAATGCCCAAACAATTTTAAATTCTCTCCATGATACTTTTGGTTTTCTTGTAAACACCGTTTAGAAGATAAACCAAATCGTAATTCCCTAAATTCTTACCTCACATTAAGCAAGAATTGGAATTCGAATAAAAAAAATGGCACCGTAAACTAACACACTCTCATGAAAGGAGACTTATTCTGTACATTTATTATCTTTTTTTATAAGCAATATACAAAAATTTAAGCTGTACGAAAGCTATTTTGTGACATAATGTTTTCATTTAATTATGACATGATTGCTTACCTAACACAATTTTCGATGAATGGCATAAAAAAAGATTTTTACATAAGGCTTTAGGAACCAATTCTACATTAATCCCCCTTCTTTTTCCTGTTTGATTTTGACAATTAAAAGGTTATGCAAGAAAAGCGGCGGATGTTGTTTCTGTTTCGGCATTATTTTTCATCCCCTGATCTATGTAAAACACAGGGGGTGGGAAATTGTGTTACGCAGGGGTTGTGTAAACTAAGCAGATTTCAGAAAAAAGCCTATGAAACATATTTTGGACCCCCCGCCCTCTAAACCCATTCATGCTCCTGGACCGATTTCAGCCATTAACATACTTGACCTTTAGTTTTGCATAAAGCGTTTAAATGAATGAAGCAATGAAAATGAAATTGCGACCTCTAGAGCTTTAACAGACAAATATGCATACATAAAAACATACATACATATATAAATACATATGCATACACACACACACACACACACACACACACACACACACACACACACACACATATATATATATATATATATATATATGGACCTGATTTTTGTTATCTCTTGGGTAGGATCGATGGATGGTCGAATATATTTTTTTTTTTTAAATTCTCCTTATGAGTACAGCCTCTATGCCTGCAGGAAAACTACTAATAAAGTCCGTCACGCAGGGGCTGCGTAAACTAAGCAGATTTCCCACGTGAAGTAATAGATAAATATACATACTGGTAACACAAGACCACCATGAATAAATACAAACGGAAATAAGAAATGTTTCATCCAATTTCAATAAACTGCCGACAGGGAGCGTAAGGTTAGAAAAGTAAACAACAGACCCGTTTGTTTACTTTTCTAACCTAACGCTCACCGGAAAGAAAAACAATTACTGAAATATATCAGAATATAACATATTAATTTTATTGAGAGCTACTCGTATTTACTATATCTAGTACTGTACTAGAGACCTTAATAATGAGCCAGAATAATTGTTATCTCAATCAATCAAATTTTAGTATTCCAAAACCATAATTCGGGGGAGGAGGATCACCAGAACATATTTGGATGTATCTCGTATAATAAAGGTCTCTTCAATACAATTTTTGGTATTTAAACTTCGAATAATGTAATTTATTATGTAGCAGAGTATTGTTTATGTAACATGAGTAGAAGTGCCGGTTTGCTGATGGCTGAAAACTAAAAAAATGCAAATATCTCGGTTAATATTCAAGATATTGAATAAACATATATAACAATATTTATAGTAGATTTAATTTGTAATAAGATTGATTTTATACAATTTTTCGTTCCGACCTATGGTAACGGAGATATTTCGAATTTTCGAAACTCCTCCCTTCTAAACCCCCCCCTCCCCCTAGACCGATTTCAGCCGTTAACGAACTTGATCTTTCTTTTTACATAAAACAACTAAATATCGAGTTTGGTAACGATTAAACAATAATTGCGACCGCTAGAGTGGTAACAGACAAATATATATATATATATATATATATATATATATATATATATATATATATATAGGTAGATAGATAGATAGATATATATACAGTTTTGAACGGACCTCATTTTCGTCATCCCCCGAATAGGATCGATGGACATTTGAAGAAAAATTTCGAAAATCGCGTCGTGAGTACAAGCTCAATAAAGATCTCAGCAAACATACAAGCACACACACACACACACACATATATATATATATATATATATATATATATATACAGAAGACTTACCGCTGAGATGGAGACAGGTGTCTTCATAAGGTTGTAAAGCTAAATAAATAAACAGGATTGCACATTTACTCACTTTCAGCAATACTAAAATTAGTTACGTTTTTTGCTTTTATTTTTGTATTTTGCAATATCGAAATTACCCTCTAAAATGCTATGCAACTAATCATTGGCCATTGTTACATCTGAGATATTATATGACTTGATGTAACAATGCCTTTGCAAACTAAATACTACAAAAATACTTTGAACTCATACATTTTTCAATTTAAAAAAGGTTAATTTTCGAAACACATAAATAGTTATGATATGACTAGAGTGAAATGTATTAATGATTTCATATCAATGATTCGCCTTATTTGATTTATTAATTTCCATCAAAGTAAATACAAGTTCTTGCACTCTATATATGTATTTAATAACGTCCAATTAGCTCTACTATGGCTAATTGGGACGGGTTATCTACAGGTTACCACCCTTTTCTAGCCAGGGCGGACTAAGAATTTTATTTAATAAGTAGTTCACTAAATAAATTCCTGTTGCAAAGGAGAAAATCCAACTCACCTTACTGCCTTACTTATTATTTACTGCACTCTGTAGTTTTAGATTATATAGTGTTTAGTTGTCATCTTTTCTTTTCAATCTGATAAGAGCTGCTTTCATAAATGTTAATAATATCATTAGAAAGTTCTTCTTTTTATTGGTGGAAAAACACTTGTTTATAACTTTATGAGTCATGATCATAATATACCAATTTAATAATTAATTATATGCAACATTCCTCAGCAGCTAACACATTTTATGCATATATTTCTTGCAAAGCAAATTGTTTTAGTGCGGGAATGACATGCTGTGATTTTAATTAAGTAAGTAATAAAAGTAATGTATAAAAGAAAAATTATTCAAAAACAAAAAAAAAAAGGCACAAAATAACATCCATTAACATTTCTTGTCAATAGAAACGTACAATTACAGCAAACCTATATTGATTATAAAATATCCATTATATACAAATTTTAAGAATTAAGACATAACAAATAGTAAAAAAGTATGAAAATACATCAATAAAATACAGGCATATTCAAAAAGACAACGAATGAATAAGGAAAAAAATGTTGAAAATTGTAGGAGACCTGTATTCCGTTCATGTCGTTCGACAAGAATTGACTAAATCTTCAACTGAAATGAAAAGAAATTTTAGTTTTTAATAAATATTACATTTATGAGAAGGGACAAGAGAATATATTTACGAAATGAAGACTAAATATACATTTAAAGCTGGAAAATTAAATTATGTATTAATAATTGCTAAGAATTATAAGATCAAGAGATAAAAAGTCGAAACGAAGAATGCATTCTTGAAATGAAGGCTTCAATTGTTCAACTCTTGGTGTGACCAGGAAGGTGCTATAATGAATAATATTAAATGAATCTCAATATTTACCCTTATTTTTATAAATGGATTGGTTTTCTGCAAGTTCAGAGAGTCTAAACTTGAAAATGAAGTAAGCCTTCTAGGAAACTTTAACCTTACAAAACAAAAGGTTAATTTAATAAATACGTTCATATAAGTTTGGGTGTATGCGGGGTTCATGTACACTAAAACCATCTGTTTCAGAAACCCCCGTCTTGATTCGACGTATAAGCATAAAGTAAAAAATATTAAATTGATAAATAAACAATAAATTATTTCGTAGCCTTCGTATATTAAAGTTAAATACATCCAGTTTCAACACATTTCGCTCTATGCATTTCTTCTCCAAAATTAACCCATATGTTTGTATTTTTCAGTTCTAACTCGTCAGTAAACTCTCACCCTTGCTCAACTCACGACAGCAATAACCCAATTAGATCAGAAACTTCTTATTTCAACCTTAGATACAGTCGTATTGCTTATAAACAAACTTATAATATCCGAAATCTTTGAAAAGCCATTGCCTTCCGATGTATGACCAAGGGTTTAGTTTTTATTTCTTTTTTATTTATTTCATCAATGCTGAACTCTATATTTGACAATGTTATGTAAACCCTGTGAGTTGAGTTCGAGAACTAAGTCAAACCAAGACGAGTGGGTGTTCATGGAAAAGGTAAAGGCAAAAATTAAAAATTCCTCATTTATTATGAAACTGGTCGAAAAAGTAATGTTTTTCAATTCTTGTTCAATACATTTGTTTTGTAGCTCAAATGTAACCGATTTATCAGCTTTTTTTTCGACTTCATTTAAGCCCCACTTCAACTCATGCGATATCAATTAAATGCAACTTTATCAATGGACATCTGATGCAGAAAATAATGTTTAAACCTTTTTACATCGGCTTCTTATTAAAGGAAAAATAATGAATATAATATGAGATGTCATCACCCCAGCATGGTAGCAGGTGGGCAATCTGCTAAATTTACACAGCTCATCTGCCACCGACTTTATACTGAAGTGATTGTCCTTACTCTAGTGATTTGCATCATTCGGAGAAATTGTCTCCTGTAGGCACAAGAAATATATTTACCCTGTCCAATTAATTATACTGATTGATTTGAAAAGGAAATTTAATAAGAATATTCAACTTCTCGAAAGATGAAGAAAAAACCTCAAATATTATCTTAAGACGAATAAATCATCAAACTGCTTAAATTGAGCAGATATGATAATTTATTCATTTAAATAAATTAAAATCAAATGACTTTTGTTGCAGACTTATCCAACTTACGATAATAGTGTGGGTTGATTATATGTTTATTTTTAGGGTTAATTATTAAAATAAGAGAGGGACTTAAGAGTAGCGTTAGGTCTTACTGCCTAAACCTATAGTTGTGGGTTCGATTTCCGCGGAGCAATGTGTATTTATTTATTGACGAACTCATTAGCAGCTCGATTAATATTAAAAATAGAAAAAAAATATGTATATAACGACATTTATAAGGCATTGAATTTTCAGTAATATTGGTTTTACGAAAATTTTTGTATTGGACGTTTAGTAACGGAGATATTTTGAATTTTCGACATTTTCCCCTCTAAGCCCCGCTCGTTTTCACCTGCTAACGAATTTTTAATTTTATATAAAACGTTCTCCTAAGTGATATAAAGATCTAGATGTACATCGACAGACTCCTATATATAGAAAATTATAATAAAGAATGAAACTATTCATATCACTTAGAAGAACGGAATGGGCACAGTCAGGAAGATATATAATCGGAGATTAGGTAAAATTGCTGAGAGAGACTTTTAGGGGTGGTGAGGATAAAGCTACGTCCTGGGAAATTTCGCCATATTTAGGTCGATCCTTGGACATGGTGGAGTGTATTGAAATAAAACTCCAAAAAGCCAGTAATAAGATGAATGCAAATGTGCAGGCGGACACCTCTCATGTCCAGACTTGTAGCTGCCCCTTCTCTAGTGGATTGGATGGATCCTCTTGGCCTTAGTGCATCGGCAGGGTTCAACCCAGTAGCATCTCTATGAGCACGTCTTACTCTCTGACGGTAAATTCTGTTCTTTTGTAATTTTAATATTTAGATCAGGTATGGGCAAACTTTGACATGTTGCGGGCCAAACTTTAGTGTGCACATACGTTCGCCGGCCGCTTTTAAAAGCGGTGCATTTTAAAGTAGTGTTCATAATTTTTGACGATAGATATCAGACATGAAATCATAAGGCAATGTAATTATAATACAATTTATTTAAATAACAACATGAAATGAAAAATATAGGTACAACATTATAATTAAAGCGTAAAATTTGGAATTATTACAAACAACGAAAGTTAACAAGCGACCGAAATCAATGAGACGCTTGAGCTTGAATTTGGGAAACTCCATCGATGTCTGGATTAATTTCACTGATACGAAGACAAAAAAAATTTCCAATTTATCGTCAGTCAGCCTTGACCAATGTTTTGATTAATTAACTTACATCATTGAAAAGAACTGTTCGCATTTATAAGTACTGCCAAACGGACAAATCTCTCCTCATCTTCCTCATTAGGAATATGTAGCTTAATAGATTTGTTTAATTGGGTTTTTCTAAATGTCTTGCTGGCCGATCAAACCTTACCGCGGGCCAGGCGGTTGCCTACACATGGTTTAGATAGTAAGTATGATGACGAAAATGAAGTCGTTCAAAATATATATATATATATATATATATATATATATATATATATATATATATATATATATATATATATGTGTGTGTGTGTCTGTTAACGCTCTAGAGGGGGGATTTTCAAAAAATTCAAAATATCTCCATTATTATGCATCATATCGAAAAATTACTTACTACTTACTACACTTGTTATTGGGCAGATTTCTCTATTGTAAAACTTCACGTGGGAAATCTGCTTAGTTTACGCAGCCTCTGCGTGACGGACTCGCAATTTTGTTTGATCGTTACCTAACTCGATATTTAAACGTTTTATGCAAAAAGACAGATCAAGTTCGTTATTGGCTGAAATCGAACCAGTGTGTGTGTTTTCCAAAATTAGAAATATCTCTGTTACCATACGTCGGATCAAAAAAACTGTATAGAACCAATCTTATTAAATTTAATTTAATATACATATTTTTATACATTTATTCTCTATCTTGAATATTAACCGAGATATTTCCTTTTTTATTAAATAAGGGCGAATAACGACGAGTGAGTTTCCCGCCAAAAGCTAATTCGGCTGGTTCCGTAAAAATGGAGATTTTTCTATTGTATAACTTCACGTGGGAAATCTGCTTAGTTTACGCAGCACCTGCGTGACGGACTTTTTAAAATCGTTTTATACCAAACTCCTTATTTATTGAGCTTTATTGTTTGTAGCTCTGATGATGGGAATGTAAATTCCAAAAAACGCTAAGCGTTTTTAAAATTAAACTGTAAGGAACCACAAAACAGTGTTCTGATTAACCTGAAACATTTAAGCAATTTTGAATAAAGCCCGTGGGGAAAGATTGTGCTTTTATTTATGACTCTTGCCACTAAAATATGAAGAATAAAATGGATCAACCTAGAATAAACGTTTCCTTCTTTCCATTAATGACACTAAATCAAAAATGGTCCTATGAACTAAACCTTTATTAAAGGACTATTGCATTTCCGGGTTTCGCAAAATGTATCAATTTATAGTTTTGGATTGACCCGATTGTAAATGATTAATTATATAATGTATTCAATCGACCAGGTCAGAGCAAAACATATTAGCACCATCTTCATAAAATTAGTTGTTTACTTTATAAAACTATGGGAAATACAAAATATAAGTACTCTACTCTGCATTAGTAGTAGGGAGGGAGTGAGAAGGGTAGAATGATGAAGCTATTCCAGGTTTAGGGGGACCATTAAACTAGGATGAGAAGATAGTGTTTCTTGGGCTGATGCCAGGCAACGACTGCTCAATGTCTTCTTGCACTTCCCTTGATAACAGCTCCACTCTTTTGCATTTTATCTAGATTAAATAGAAAATACTATGAACGGAAAAAGGCCCATCAAGATTGAATCAATTTACACCATACGTTTTATTAATATATGCATATCTGGAAAACACTCCAACCACATTTATTTAAAAAAAGTCCGTCACGCAGGGGTTGCGTAAACTAAGCAGATTTCCCACGTAAAGTTATACAATAGAGAAATCTCTATACGAGTGCCAAACAGTTAACGAAACGGCCGAACTAGCTTTCGGCGGAAACAAATAGAAACGACCATAGTTTGTCCGTTACACTTAATACAAATGCAAATATCTCGGTTAATATTGAAGTTAGAGAACAAACGTGTGTATATATATATATATATATACACACACACACACACAAATATATAGTTTTGAACGGATCTTCATCTCCTGGGTAGGATCGAGGGACATTTGAAAATTTTTTTCGAAAACCGCGTCATGACTACGACCTCAATAGCCTTACGGGAAATCTGCTAAAAACAATAGTTAAAAAAGTCCGTCACGCAGGGGCTGCGTAAACTAAGCAGATTTCCCCTGTGAAGTTTTGCAATAGAGAAATCTGCATACTGGTAACACAATACCACCGTGATTAGATAATGATAAATCTTTCAGTTAATTAAAATAAATACCCAACTGAAACGGCTTCTGAATTGTAACAATAATTTATATTTTAATAACTCAAATTTTAGTAGTCCAAGAACTAAAGAAGGGTGGGGGGCGGATGAACAAAACGTATTTGCATAAATCTCACAAAGTAAGGAAGGTAAGGTAAGGTTAAAAACGCCAGGTTAGAAGAAGCTTCCGCCTGAGTCGAGAAATGACAAAGATGGCCGACATAATCCGAACTATACCCCACCACAGACTTCATAAAAATGCAAATATCTCGGTTAATATTCAAGATAGAGAATAAATTTATATAGTAAATGTAATTTGCAATAAGATTGGTTCTGTACAATTTTTCGATCCGATGCATAATAACGGAGATATTTTGAATTTTCGAAAATCCCCCTCTTTAAACCCCCCCTCCCTCTGGTCCGATTTCAGCCATTAACGAACTTGATCTGTCTTTTTACATAAAACGGTTAAATATCGAGTTTCGTAACGATCAAACAAAAATTGCGATCGCTAGAGCGTTAACAGACAAATATATATATATATATATATATATATATATATATATATATATATATATATATATATATATATATATATATATATATATATATATATATAATTTTGAACGGACCTCATTTTCGTCATCTCCTGGGTAGGATCGATGGACATTTTAAGAAAAATTTCGAAAATCGCGTCATGAGTACGACCTCAATAGCTGATTACCCTCAAGGGAAATCTGCTAAAAAGGTAGATACAGGTGAATAGATACATTTGTCTCTTGAAGCTCTAGCAGATGCAATTTTTGTTTGATCGTTAACAAACTCAACGGTTATGGTTTAACCAAGTTCGTTAACGGCTGATATCACGCCAATGGGAGGGGGAAGGAATTTCGAACATTCGAAATAACTCAATTATTATAAGTATATTATAAGTCGGATCGAAACACTGTATAGTAACATGCTCATTGTAACCACCCCCCCAATAAATGTTGTTGTATTCATATTTTCTCTATCTCGAATATTAACCGAGATATATGCATTATTTAATTTTCAGCGCTCAGTAAACCAGTTTACTCGTAGCTTAAATAAGAAATATTTTGTTACTGAACTTTTAATGTCTGAGATATGTGCAAATCTTTTCGTAGTGGCTTCATCGTTTATGATTTTACACCCTGAACTATCTGATTTTTCCCCACATTCTAATTTTTTTTTAGAAAACTATTGATTATATTAGGGGTGGGTTGAACGTCGACTATCCAATAATCAAATTTTAAGAGAAATTTTGGAGAGTTCTTCTGATTACAATTTAATTTATTCAATGCAATTCTAAAATGCCTCTTCAAGAGAACACCTCCAAAAGACCACAAAAAAAGACTCCTGTAAATATATTTTTAATGACTCTTCGTTCCAAACCAGTACTCATTGGTCCCAAAATACCAATCAGATGGAAATAAAATTCATCATTAATTGAACTAATTAAGGCTGTGATTTTAAATCGGGTGTGGTATCTCATGTTCTTCAAGATAGGCAAAATTATAGGTCAGCACGTATGGTTAAAAGTTTACACATTTCCTTCGTTTATTTTCATTTGTATACATAGAAAGGGGCGCCGATGGACGCGTGAGTTAGTATCATCAAGAATACATGGAGCACAAAAAGTCCATCACGCTAGGGCTGCGTAAATTAAGCAGATTTTTCAAGTGCCTGTACGACACACTACTGATCTTTTCTCACGATATATTATATATTTCTATATAAAACACCATTGAGTAGAAGAGGAGGTTTACACCCGACTGAAAACTAAAAATTACTAATAACTCACTTAATATTTAAGTTTCGAATCAATGGTTTAACAAGATTGGTGAATTTTTCGCTCCAAATCAATAATGGAGATATTTTTAATTTTTGAATTCCTCCTGACGCTAAACAAAAAAATTCAGCTAGAACGGGAACAGGCAAATATTTACATATTGCTAACTTTGAAAGAACCGCATTTTTTTCCATATACTTGATAGGATCGTGGGACATTTGAGGAAGTTCTTCTAAAATTGTGTCATGACTACAACCTCCATAGCTGATTTCCCTTCACAGATATTTGTTAAAAAGTTTTGGTTCCATCCCCGCCAAACGATAAACGTAGTTCACCAGTTAGCTGCCAGAGCAAAGAGTTTGGTTTTAGACAAGGAATAAAACCTACAACCACGAAGAGCTCCGAATACCTATTATACTCTGGTCGAAGTATGTTACGTAATCAATCTTTGGATAATGTAACTTATTACGATTGTCGTTCAAAACATTTTTCTCTAACACTACTATTGACCGAGTTGTTTGCCTCGTTTTCCCCGTTTAGTGCTGTAGTAAACCTCATTTCTATTCAAGCGAATTTGACTTTTAGACGGTGACAACGATACATAGATTAACTTCCAACCATTCTTGTCAATGTACCTTCTTCCTGAGTTACGGACTTTTCCTAATGCTGAGAACACTCAAATACCTCTTACCTCTTGTTAATGTCGCAAAACGGTCTCAGCGCACGAATCCTCATCCAAGCTATACAAAATTTAAAGACCTAAATGAGGACTTTCTGAAGAACATTTTAAGCCCAAAGTGTCAAAGGGCAAAGCCTATAAAGTATTTAGCTTGAATTACTGAGCCTCCATAAACAAATACTTAACCTTTCCCAATGGCAGAAATCTATGCGCCATTCTGACCTGGCAAACCCACAATAAATGGTATTTGGAGGGAGCTATTTATATTATAAACGGAAATACCATATGACTTATCTAAAAGTAGAGCAACTCAACTGAGAGGTAGAAAGTTTACCCCTTGCTTGAGCGTTTATACTTATCAAATTTAAGATGGGGAAGTTTTGTGATAAAATAAATTGGGAGTAAAACTTTTTAAGGAACCCACTAGGACTTGTTTATCGTTCTACTAACGGAGAAGAGGCTGCTAAGTTTATTTATAATGTACTCAGTTATTGGTGTATTCCAACAAAGTAATAATAATACATATTTACATAGCTTCTCCAAGTCTCCTACTCAAACAAGATGGGGTAAGCCCTTACACACATCGAACATACTAATACAATAAATGTTCAATGATTTTCTTAAAATTCATTTCTTGTTTAAAAAGCAAGCCCTACTTTCTTTTAGCAGATTTCCCTTCAGGGAAATCAGCTATTGAGGTTGTACTCATGACGGAATTTTCGAAATTTTTCTTCAAATGTCCATCGATCCTACCTAGTAGATGACGAAAATGAGGTCCTTTCAAAACTGTATATATATATATATATATATATATATATATATATATATATATATATATATGTCTGTTACCGCTCTAGCGGTCGCAATTTTTGTTTAATCGTTACCAAACTCGATATTTAGTCGTTTTATGTCAAATGAAAAATCAAGTTCGTTAACGGCTGAAATCGGACCAGTGGGAGAGGGGGTTTAGAGGGGAGGATTTTCGAAAATTCAAAATATATCCGTTAGTATACGTCGGATCGAAACATTGTACAGAATCAATCTTATTGCAAATTACATTTACTATAAATATTGTTATATACATTTATTCTCTATCTTGAATATTAACCGAGATATTTGCATTTTTATTAAATCGACGGCTAACGGACGAGTGACTTTCTCGCCAAAAGCTCGTTCGGCCGTTTCCTTAACTGGTCGCCACTTGTGAAATTTCTCTATTGTAAACCTTCACGTGGGAAATCTGCTTAGTTTACGCAGCCCCTGCGTGACGGACTTTTTTAATTTGGGTAAACTCCAGTTTGCGGCAAATGGCCAATACAATAAAAACCCTAAAATCTTGTCTCATTAATCAAGAAGATTTTAGGGTTTTATTTTGTTGACATTTTACAGCGAACTGCAGTTAATTAAATTAAATGAGGTCAAGATTTTTCATTTTGTGTAAAGGAAACAATCAAACAAATTTATATGTTGATTGTATATAATACTTATGAAGTAAAACTAATAGTTTTCTTAATTATTAAACACATCATTATTGGATTAATTTAATTTTTCATTAAAATATGAACTTTGGATTAAGAATTAACTAAATATTTTTGATTTCGTCTTTCCAAGAGGTAATTTGTTGAGTGAGTTAGGTGACATATTTAATTTTTATTCTACGATAAATTTATTCACTCATTCTTCCTTTAAAGGTCGAATATTGACCGTACTATGAAAGATGCTGGTAAAAAATGCTGTAGCACATTCAACAATAAACCAATTGGGTAATCATGAATACTGGAGTTGTGGATATTTATGAGAACATTTCACAAGCCCCTATAGTGATGATATTATCTAAAGATTGAGGAATTTGGCAGAAAATATCAATCACATTCACTGACAGATGGTAACAGTAACATGGTACTGATCGTGGTAGTACAATATAAAGAACATTTTACAAGCCTCTATTGGGATATAATATCTAAAGATTGATGGAAATGGCAGAAAATATCATGTCAAGGGTAACTCCGGTTCCATACTAAGTCTTTAAAAGACAGTTCTACGGCAATTACACCAAGTCTTAATTCCGGAGTTTCAGACCACTCATGTAATACTTCAGATTTACCTTGTCCTATTTGGACCCCAGTGGTTCGCCTAGTGGTATATACTTGCTAAACCAATGGAGTTGATTCCCGTTTGGACAAAAGGGTGCTCAACTCACTAAACAAAGTTCTCAGTGTCATCCTGGCTAGACAAGGGTGGGAGCATGTAGAAAACAGTCTCCATTAATATTAGCAGCTACGAAGTAGACGTTAACAAATAGCAATTACAATTTTTGCATGCATTTAGTGATTCCAAAATTTTAATTGAAAAAATATTTTCTTACTTAATGGAGAGGTAACACATTTTAAGCAAGCAAACAGATATCACTAAATGTTTTATAATTATCTCTTATTCTACTTCTAAATAAGACCATTCATTCTTTTCACTGCAAACTTTGTTATGTGCGAAAATTCCAATTAACAGTTTCATTAACGAAAGTACTTTCATTAATGGTTGGCCTCTTAAAGCTAATTGAATCTATGATTATACCTTCAAGCTATTTTTACTGCCTTGCCCAATGTAAGGCTGAATAATAATCGCTGAACATTTAGATTTCCATATTTCGAGACAATTATCCGCTTTGAAAGTCCCTGAACCCAAATAGACTAGTTTCGTTGTGACGTCTGTACGTATCACGCATAACTAAAAATCGAATTTCACTAAAATATTTGAGTTTCATAGTTGGGACTGTTGTAACATCTAATTTTACAATTTCAAGGGGAAGGTGGTTTGTAATAAGATACTGTCAATCTCTTTGTAACTACCACTCATGCAAAAGTTTTTATTTATCCTAAAGTACATGTAAACGCGGGGGGCACCCTTAGATTAGTGATAGAGCGTTCGACTTTAATGCCCTAAATGTAGCAACATCGAGTGTGGTCAGCACTGGAATTGTTGGCCACTGGGATAGTTCGTCGGTTTCTCTACAAGAGCGCGCTGGCGTCGCGGCTTTGGCTTAATGTCGGGAGTCTAGTGAGTAAATCAGTCTGAAAAGCCGTCGGTATGACGAAGGACATTGACTCTCCTAGATACCCTATACTAGTAAACTAACCTTTAGCGATATGACGACTGTCCGCCCCCCTGCCTACTGGAGACAACTCATGCCAGGTCCTCCTTGGTTAACGGGGGTTGTACGTCCAGTTGAACGTTCACTACTTAAAAACTCTTTTGGCGAACCCCTCGAGCCCAGCTCGGGTGGCTAAAGATCTTAAAGGTCTATAATGCCAAACGAAAATAAAATATGAAAATAAATATGTAAACAGGAATTAAAATCTTCGTTGCGCTTGAGATGTCGTGGCTGATGAACTTAAAGTGAAAATCGGAAGAGTAGACGTGGGGGTTTACAAAAGTCTGAAAGCAAATAACTAACTCCGTTAGCATTCTTTTCATAGAAATGAATGAATTAAAATTACAGAGAATAAATAAAGGTTCTCACAAAAATGGATGTATAAAGTATATCGATCCTGGATAGTTTTGTAAAATGAGTTTTTTCATGCTTACTTGACTGTTTTATCATTTTCAGAACGTCCTGAATGCCCTATTATCCAGACGTCAGTTTCTATTCCGTTCTTGTATTGATTGTGATAGAAAAATAAACATAGGACTTTTTCAGCCACTGAACAGACGTTATTCATCTGCCTTTATGGAGTGTAGGGGGTGTTCAAATATTACAGCTGACTTGTGTGTATTTTATTTTAATTCGTGCCCCCATGAAATGGGGAAAAGAAGCAACATGTTATATAAGAGTGATCCGGGCGAGAGAGAAGAGCCCTGGGTATATTTTAAGCCCTCAGGAGAAGAGGATTTTCCAGATGGCGGCCTTCCGTGAACCTTTGTCTTCTATAATCCCGCTCCGACCTTCTCTCGTCTCTTGCTCTCACAGTAAAATACAACATATTTTACATGAATCATTCCACACGTTATATACTTTTTTTTATGGACTGTATGCTTTAATTCATACCATGGTTCTTATTTTCGCAGATTTCACTTAAGGGAATTATGTACTGAGGTACCTCTCGGGATACAATTTTCGAAACATTTCTTCTAATGTTAATCGATCCTACAAAGGAGATGAAAAAAAAAGTCTATCAAGCAGGGGCTGCGTTAACTAAGCAAGATTTCTCACGTTCGCCACTTATTTGCCTTTATCTCAAAACTTAAAAGTTGAATGAGAACAATATTTGGTATTTAAGCTTCAAATAAAGTGCTTCATAACTTAAGAGAATATTGTTAATATGAAATGAGTCGGAGTGGGGCTTTACTGAAGTCAGAAAACTAAAAAATGCAAATATCTCAGTTAATAATCAAGGTAGTAAAAAAATGTACATAACAACAGTTACAGAACATTGCATTTGCAATAAGGTTGGTTCTATACAATGTTTCGATCCGACGTATAATAACGGAGATATTAAAAATCTTCGAACTTCTCCCTCTCTAACCCCCCCCCCGCCCGCTTGTCCGATTTCAACCATTAACGAACATGATCTTTCTTTTTGTATAAAACTATTATATATCAAGTTTGGTAACGTTAAGACAAAAAGTCCGTCACGCAGGGGCTGTGTAAACTAAGCAGATTTCCCACATAAAGTTATACAATTGAGAAATCTCCATACGAGAGCCGAACTGTTATGGCAAAGGGCCGAACTAGCTTTTGGCGGGAAATTCAAAAATCCGTTATCGGCCCAAATTTAATAAAATGCAAATATCTCGGTTAATATTAAAGATATGGAATAAATGTATATAACAATATTTATAGTATATTTAATATGCAATAAGATTGATTCTGTACAATTTTTCAATTCGACGTATAGTAACGGAGATATTTCGAATTTTCGAAAATCCTCCCCTCTAAACCCCCCCTCCCACTGGTCCGATTTCAGCCATTAACGAAATTAATCTTTCTTTTTGCATAAAATGACTAAATATCGAGTTTGGTAACGATCTAACAAACATTGCGACCGCTAGAGCGGTAACAGACAAATATATAGATAGATAGATATCTATATATATATATATATATATATATATATATATATATATATATATATATATATATTATAGTTTTGAACGGACCTCATTTTTGTCATCTACTAGGTAGGATCGATGGACATTTGAAGAAAAATCTCGAAAATTCCGTCATGAGTACAACCTCAATAGCTGATTTCCCTTAAGGGAAATCTGCTAAAATTTAGACCGCTAGAGCGGTAACAGACAATAACTCATTTTCGTCATCTCCTGGGTTGGATCGATGGACATTTGAAGAAAAATTTCGAAAATCGGGGTATGACTACGACCTCAATAGCTGATTTCCCTTAAGGGGTATATATGTAGTTCATGTTCCAAAAACTACATGTATCTGTATATGAATAAATGAATGAAAATAGCCTTTATTATGCCTAAGTTGTGATAAAAGAAATAATTCATTAATAAAATCAATTAAAACTTAATAAAAGTAAAAATAAACAAAACCATGTTGCGATAAGTAATTAATTATACCCTCACTTATATAGTTAACATTATTATAATAATTAGGCCGGTAAGGCAACTAATCCATTGGCCTTCCGTTTGAGGTGCAGTAGTCGTACACCATCCAGAAGGTGACCAGTCTTCTAGGAAGCGCAAGTCTTAGCCATCTCTCCGTACTTCTTCATCCGAGCATGCCTAACCCTGGCCAATCTCCACCACATTGCTCCTGCCTTTTCAGGTTGTATGGAGTCCACAAGTTATTTGCTTTTACTAACTTTCACCTGGAGTCCTGAAGAGGTGGCCTGCCCATTTCCATTTCAATGATTCCAAGTAGTTTTGTTTTTTTCCCAAATGATGGATCTTCTGATATGATCTTTCCTCCTGATGTTTAGCATGCTCCTCTCCACTGATCTTTGCCACACCTCCAGTTTCCTTGATTGACTTTTTGTGATAGGTCATGTTTGGCTCCCGCACGTCACTGTTGGAATTACGCAAGAATCAAAAACTCTTCTCTTCATATCGATTGGGAAATTTCCTTTCATTATAGATTTTAACGACCAATATTTACTCCAACCGCTATAAGAATATATATATATATATCCCTCATCTCCTACGGTTGGGTCGGATCCGACCGGGTCGCCGGTTCCCCCTTGTCTAAAAATCGCCTGGCTTCCCCCACTAATCCATGGTCCTAGGTACCCTCCTCTCCAGTAGTGCCTTGGGGGCTGACAAGTCCACTTCGCTTAGGTAAGTGTCCTCTCCCCATTATTAACCATTCGGTCAGATCCGACCCACCGTAGGAAATAAGTTAGGGGTCGGATCCGACCCACCGTAGGTTGTATGCTATAGATTTTTTCTACATTCCCATAAGAATGCACGATTTTTTTTTTTTAGAATGGCATTCAATAAAATTTTCACAACCCCGGAAGAAATTTTGAAGGCGTTTCGACGCCAAGAGAATGAAGACATATTGGAATAAAACGAGGATAGTACATCCGAGCAGGAAGATGAGATATTACACAACGTTGATGATGTATTTGATGCTGATGAGAGTGATGATGAGTGTGGATTGAAAAATTACCAGGTTTTTGACGATGATGAGAGAAATTTCGATTTCGGCAAGGATGGGGAAACCCCCTGGACCGATAAGCCGAAGCGATCAAAATTTTCCAGAGTTCTTACAATCAATGTGATCAGAGGAAATCCTGGCCCAAGAGGAGAAGCAAGAGGCATCACGAATATTTTGAAACTGTTTTTACTTTTCATTGGTGAAGAAATGATAAGTAGTGTTGTAAAGCACACAAACGAAGAAATCGAACGGACGCGGCATTCATTTACCGGCGATGTTTCGTATATTTCATTTCAAATAATGAAGAATTTAAAGCCTTTCTTGGCCTCCTTTATTTCAGTGACACATTGAAAAATTCCAACCTGAATACCAAGGAAATGTTTTCCCAAATTTATGGTCCACCCATGTTTCGATGTACTATGTTCCGAGCATGATTTGAATTTATCCTCCAGAAATGCAGGTTTGACGGCAAGACAACAAGTTTTCTTGAATTTAATTATCACTTTTGTTCCTTGATTTTGTATTTTTTTTTTTTTTATAATTTAAGTATATAACTTTAAGAGACTGTCAAAATTTAGTCAAAAGACAATGATGATCAGTATCAATGTTAACTGTTTTTAACATTAAAGTAAATAAAAATATTTTATTTTTTAGTTTTTTAACAGTATTTATCCTTTTCCTGCATAATTAATGGTTTCTTTAGTGATTACTCCCTTCAGGAGCCAGCATGGTTGGATCCGACCCACCGTAGGAAATGTAGGAGGAAGAAGCACCGTAGGAGACGAGGGATATATATATATATATATATATATATATATATATATATATATATATATATAAAATTCGAAAGATCTCCGTCTTTGTACGTTAGATTGAAAAATTGTAAGGAACCAATGCTATTGAAAATATACTTAACTGCTAATGTTGCTAAACATTAGTAGTACATGACTTTTATACGTTGAACATTACCCTCATTAAGTAACCGTTTCATTGAATAGCTATAATTTCTTCAAATGCCCATTGATCCAACCAAGGAGATGACGAAAATGAGGTCCTTTCAAAACTGTATATATGTGTATATATATATATATATATATATATATATATATATATATACATCCGGATTTTTTCGGAAATCAATTGGGACGTGGAATGATGGTGGTATTTATGTATGGCTATGCACAATATTTTTACATTTGCTCGTCTCATTATTTACTGCTTAGTCCTGAATATCTCGTAACGAAAGCGAACTAACTAGGTTTGAAGAATAAAAATAAATGATATCCTGATCAATACATCAGGTGTGATATAAAGTTATGAGAAAAAGTTATGAATGTAGTATCAAAATACATACTTAATTTTAAAAAATCCAGTTAGGGAACAAAATAAATGAATGAGTAAACAATAACAAAACGTTAAGCCTACAACTTTATTTCCTTTCTAAGTGAAAAATAACATTGACTATATAAACCATATATAAAAGTAAATAAAACCAAGAAAACGGAAATTGATGAAGTAATATAACTTGGAAAAGAACTTAAGGATATTTATATATTCTGTGTTCTATTTTCAACTCGTCCCTTAAAATAGAGCAGTGTTTAGCAACAGGGGAACTATCTGCATACACCCTGTAGACCGTACACGGTGTGCTTTTTAGCAGATTTCCCTTAAGGGAAATCAGCTATTGAGGTTGTACTCATGACGGAATTTTCGAAATTTTTCTTCAAATGTCCATCGATCCTACCTAGTAGATGACGAAAATGAGGTCCGTTCAAAACTGTATATATATATATATATATATATATATATATATATATATATATATATATATAATTGTGCTGATGTTTTCGACCAGGTTGTATTTATATGTGGTGTGTTCTTCTTTTCGGAGTTTTGGTCAATGTTGGTGAAATGAATCTTAGTTTATGCCGATATTTCGAGAATCTTTATTTTCTCTTCTTCAGGACAAGACTAAATATATCTATAAACTATTATACATTCTTATTGCACTATTCGATCTTATTCCATAGTGCAATAAGAATGTATAATAGTTTATAGATATATTTAGTCTTGCCCTGAAGAAGAGAAAATAAAGATTCTCGAAATATCGGCATAAACTAAGATTCATTTCACCAACATTGACCAAAACTCCGAAAAGAAGAACACACCATATATATATATATTTGTCTGTTACCGCTCTAGCGGTCGCAATGTTTGTTTGATCGTTACCAAACTCGGAATTTAATTGTTTTATGTAAAAAGAAAGATCAAGTTCGTTAATGGCTGAAATCGGACCAGTGGGAGGGGGGGTTTAGAGGGGAGGATTTTCGAAAAGTCGAAATATCTCCGTTATTATGCGTCGGATCGAAACATTGTATACAATGAATCGTATTGCAAATTAAATTTACTATAAATATTGTTCTATACATTTATTCTGTATCCTGCATATTAATCGAGATATTTGCATTTGTATTCTGCGTGTTCGGCCTTTCCGCCGAGAGCTCTAGCAGCCGTTTCTGTAACTATTCATCCCTCGTGAATAGGTTTAGAGGTTTCTTACTACTACAGTTGTTATTAGGCAGATTTCTCTATTGTAAAACTTCACGTGGGAATCTGCTTAGTTTACGCAGCCCCTGCGTGACGGACTTTTGTAATCTGCTAGTTAGTTTGAAAACTAGGTCTCAGATATATATATATATATATATATATATATATATATATATATATATATATATATATATATATATATTTGTGTGAGTTCATGCGAGCTCTATGACTGTAGATTATCGGAGCAAAGAAAAGAACTTAAAAAAGAAGTAAAATGTCTAAGAGACTAAATGACAATTAACCAGATGAGATGAGGAAAACCTTTGATTTTATAAATACAATAAACCAATAAAACGTAAGGTGAATTTATCTATAATTGTATGAGGGATATGAAACTAGGCTATTGTTAATTTCATTATTTAAAATTATTTAATTAGTCAATTTAGCCTAGTTTAGCAGATTTCCCTTAAGGGAAATCAGCTATTGAGGTTGTACTCATGACGGAATTTTCAATTTTTTTCTCCAAATGTCCATCGATCCTACCTAGGAGATGACGAAAATGAGGTCCGTTCAAAACTGTACATATATATATATATATATATATATATATATATATATATATATATATATATATTTGTCTGTTACCGCTCTAGCGGTCGCAATTTTTGTGTAATCGTTACCAAACTCGATATTTAGTCGTTTTATGTAAAAAGAAAGATTAAGTTCGTTAACGGCTGAAATCAGACTAGGGGGAGAGGGAGTTTAGAGGGGAAGAAATTTGAAAATTCAAAATATCTCCGTTACTATAAGTCGGATCGAAAAAACGTATAGAATCAATCTTATTGAAAATTAAATACTCTATAAATGATGTTATATACATTTATTCTCTATCTCGAATATTAACCGAGATATTTACATTTTTCAGTTTTCAGCCTTCAGTAAACCCCCACTTCTACTAGTGTTGCATAAATAATGCTCTGTTATATAATAAAAGATATTAATTGAAGCCTAAATACCAAATATGGTTTCCATGAACTTTTACTTTGTGAGATATATGCAAATACGTTCTGTTGACCCCCTCCTCTTCTTTTGTTTTTGGATTACTAAAATTTGAGTGATTGAGAAAAAACTGATTCTAATTCATTACAAATTACACCACTAGCTTTAGTAAATTGTTTTCAATAAAATTAATATGTTATATTCAAATATATTCCATTAATTGTTTGTCTTTCCGGTCTATCTATGCAGCGCTACGAGGTTGGCTTGCCTGCTTGTTTACAATTCAGCCTTGTATTGTACATTTACTGAGCATTCACGGAAGTGTTACCTGTATGTAAATTTATCTATTGTAAACCTTCACGTGGGAAATCTGCTTAGTTTACGCAGCCCCTGCGTGGTGGAATTTTCTTTTTTTCTTTCATAAACAGTTTTATTTTATTTATAACATTTTTCATGGTATTTATAAAATAATAAAAAAATTGTAAAAAACAAATACATCTTACGTACTAAAGGATGTACGGGACATGTGGGAAATAAACTCCCTCTCTTTAGGACTACTTCAGGATGGAAATAAATTTATGTGTGTGTGTGTGTGTGTGTGTGTGTGTGTGTGTGTGTGTGTGTGTGTGTGTGTGTGTGTGTGTGTGTGTATATGTATATATATATATATATATATATATATATCTATATATATATATATACAGTCACACACACACATTTCTTCGCATATTAATCTATTCTAAATACTTTTTTAGAATTTGTATTTTACCCCTTGAGAAGCTCAAGCTCGAATGCCATCGACGATATTTAGAAAATCAAGATATTTTAAATAAAAGCAATTTTGGCCCAGGAGTCTCACAAATAACAACTATGTTAGAGAGGAGGGTCAATGCACAAGAAGTTCTTTAATATACGGGGTGTGGCTATTAAATAACGAGACTGACGCTGTAAAACATTTTATTTTTATTTCATACATTTTTATTTTACACTACCACCTTCAATATACACCCCTTCTTTATCCCTACAACGCTCCATGCGAACCTTCCATTGTTCGAAACAGTGCAGGAAGTCTTTTTCTGTCAGCTCCTTCATGACGCGTGCCGCTTTCTCTTTCACAGCTTCTACAGACTCAAATCTTGTTCCTTTTAATGCAGATTTCACCTTAGGAAACAGATAGAAGTCGCACGGCGCAAGATCCGGCGAATAAGGCGGATGGTCTAACACTGGGATGCTGAATTTGGCTAGAAACCTCTTAACAGACAATGCGGAATGAGCCGGCGCATTGTCTTGGTGGAGAACCCATGACTTGTCCTTCCACAATTCAGTTCGTTTTTTCCTTATTCTTTCGCGGAGTTCAGCAAGGACGTGAAGGTAGTAATGTTGATTAATCTTTTGACCTTCAGGAACCCAGTGAATGTTCACAATCCCATGAATATCGAAAAAAACAATCATCATTGCTTTGAATTTTGATTTGCTCATTCGAGCTTTTTTGGCTCTCGGTGAAGATATGGGCTCTTCCAGTGCGCTTTGTTTCAGGATCATACATAAAAAACCATGATTCCTCACATGTTATTATCCTTTCCAGTAAGTTTGGGTCATTCTCAATGGCATTCAAATTGTCAGTACAAACATTTTTGCGAGCTTCCAGTTGTTCAAATGTGAGAATTTTAGGCACCATTTTGGCACACACTTTTTGCATGTTAAAATTGTTATGTAATATTTGCCGTTTAATATTTATATTTAACTCTAATGCGAATGAAGGCTACGGCTGTACTGATTTGTTTACAGAAGCGAGAGGAACTATATTCGAAAGAGGAAGCTTCACGATAACCCGTATATACATATATTCGCTTAAAACTCGTTGAGATAGTTTTAAGAAAATAATTTTAGAATGAATCCAAATTAATATAATATCTACAAATATATATCTACAAAGAAATTTAATTCTATTACATTATACGAAGAAATAGTGAGGGATTTGAAGACAAAGAACGAAGAATACTTTTATATAGGTCACCTTCTGGAACAAAATAAATAGAATTTGCTGCCACCCAGCTTGTAAAGAAAGTAATAATATAAAGAACAATTGTAGACCGAACAAATCGGGAATTAATCAAATTGATAAGTAGTGACAAATGAGTTATTCATTGTTCATTGAATAATGAAGAGGGGACGACCAGCGAGATGATGATTGATCGTCGGGCAGTCAGCAAAGAACTAATTTTCCAAGGGGCATCTATTCATCACTTCTACTCTTTCTGTTACACTTTCTTTCATGGATGCCATTCTTCTTGGATTTCTTATTTCTGTTCTCCTAAGCTTTTACATGGATTCTACATTTTACGGAAAAGAGAGAGAGAAAAAAATGGACAAGAGATGACGTTTTCATTTTTAACCTTTTTGATAAATAGCACTAGACAGAACATTGTAATTACAGAATAAAATAACAAATAGTTCAAACAAAATACAAATAGAATTAAATTCTGTAAATATAGCAGAAGGTTAAGAAGGACACGCATCAGTTAGTTAATATATATTTTAAAACTGCAAAAATGATGCATAATTGTCCACGGGCAGGCGAATAAATATAATTTATATTCCAGAGTAAATGTCTTCAAATACCCACCGCTACCCAGGAGATGACGTAAACGACGACTGTTCGAAACACACACACACACACACACACACACATATATATATATATATATATATATAAATATTTCCCCCCTAATTTTTTTTTTATTTACGTCCGCTTTATGATACTCCTTTGGCTAATTGGGACGGTTTGTCTGCATGGACCCCCCCCCTTGTCAAAAAAATAACATCATGACTGTGTGTGTATATATATATATATATATATATATATATATATATATATATATATATATATATATAAGTATAAATAAAGATCAAAATCGTAAATTGCTGTAATCGGGCGAGTGGGAGGGTGGTTTAGGGAAGGTAATTTCAAAAATTCCATGTATCTCCGTTATTACACGTCTGATCGAAAAATTGAATAGAACGAATATATTAAAACTTTAATTTTCTATAACTGTTGCTGTAAACATTTTTTCTCTCTCTTGAATATTAGCCGAAATATTTACAATTTTGTAGTTTTCGGCCTTCAGTAAACCCAACCCCTACTCATGTATAGTTAGCAATAGCTGTTATACGATGAACGACTTTATTTGAAGCTTAAATACCAAATATTGTTTTATTTATTTGTTTGTTTGGTGTCACGCAATTTTAGCGATTTACACCCTTTATCGCATAACCAAATGGTAAAATTTCTCCAAATTATTCTATCTAGTTATTAAATTTATTGTTGCTGCTCGGCGATAACAATAGTGCAAAATAAAATAAAGTAGGAACTAATAGAAAAAAAAACATAAAAACTATTAAAACAGAAAAAAAACTATTGAACGAGGAAAGGTATGAACAGGAAACAGCAAACAAAACATGAATAATTGGTAAAAGAAAAAAACGTAATCAAAACAAAATATTTTATAAAAATTATTAAAAATATAATTAGTAATTTATAATAAATAAACACACACACATACGCACGCTCACACACACACACACACACACACACACACACACACACACACACATACACACACACACACACGCACTGTTAATTAAACCTTTATGGCTATACTTCACTGGAAATAAGAAGAGGTTGGGTACTATATAAGTGTGTAAATGTGTGCTTGTTTTAAATATGATAATAAAACGTCTAGATGTGTACTAGTTCAGCAGTTCTTGTTCAGCAGTTCGTCCAACTTGTAAGGTAAGTCTAAGTTATGTCGTCTTTTGCAGTCAGTAAGTAAGTGTTTTATAGTTAGTAGTCTATTACATAGGGAACAAGTTGGTGGATCAGATTTTGCCATAAGGTACTGTGTTAGACGGGAATGGCCATGTTGCAATCGAGCAAGAACCACCTCTTCTCTTCTTGAACTTCGATTACTTGATGTCCATTCCACCGTTGCTTTTTGATTTCCCTTAATTTGAAATCTATTGATAACCATTCTTGTTACCATTTTTGTACAATCTTGTTTTTGTAGTAATGTAGTGCGTCAGTTAGTGTTATTTGAGTTATGTCGATGTCACTTTTGGTTGTTGCAATTTTGGCTTGTGTATCAATCATTGTGCTCTCAGTTATACCCGTATGCCCAGGTAACCATAATAAAGTGACTTTCTTATTTTTTAACTGTAAGTTATAAAGAGTGTCCTTTATATTCGTTATCATGGGATTATACGTGTAAATCGACAAGAGCTTTTGCAAACAACTCAAGGAGTCTGTAAATAATGTGACATTGTTGTGTGGTGTATTGTTAATTTCTTTTAGTCCCAAATGTATCGCTGCTAGTTCAGCAGTGTAGTTACTTGAGCTGTTTGGGATACGAAGCATGTGTACAGTGTTTTCTAGAATGGCGGCTGAACCGCATTTATTATCATATTTAGAACCGACGGTGTAAATGAATAAGTGTGTGTGATTGTCTGTAATGAACTGTTGATAGGCCTTATTGTAAAACGTTGAAGCTAGAGGGTCTTTTTTATTAAATTTTTTAAGAGTTAAATTCACTCGGAAATTTCTCCATGGAGGAATTTTACTAAAGTTAATTGGAAGTATATTGCATTGGGTTAATTTATACCTCTGTAATACGTCATAGTGTCTGACGAAAAAAGGCCTCTTCAACTTCTCGTTGATGTAATATCTGTTTATGTTTTCATTGTTAGACATTAAATGATAGTAAGGTGATGAAGTATTGAGAAATTGTATTTTGAGTCCATGTTTTATAATGTTGATAGAGTGTCTATGTGATGGTGGTATTTCTCCCGTTTCGGCATATAGGGCTGCAATTGGTGTGGACTTAAATGCACCAGTTGAAACTCGGAGGCATTGGTGTTCAATGGTTTCTAGCATTTTCAAAATGTTAGGGTTAGCAGAGGAGAATGCGATGCTTCCATAGTCTATTTGTGACCGTATGATACTTCGATAAATCATAAGCATTGATTTTCTATCTGCACCCCAATTTGTGTTAGCCAGAACTCTTAGGAGATTCAATTTGTGTTTTGCTTTATTAGCTACTGATTTAATGTGGGGTACCCAAGTAAGCTTTTTATCAAAAACTATTCCCAGAAACTTTATAGATACAGCTTTTGGAATTTCATTTAAGTAGAGGTATAGGGTAGGGGTGTTTACACGTTTTTTAGTAAAAAGTATGGCTTTTGTTTTCTGAGTAGAAAATTTCAGCCCATGGTCCATACTCCACTGTTCTAAACTGTGGATAGTGTCTTGGATGCGTGTTATTAGTATATCTATTGACATTGAGATACCATAAATAAGAAGGTCGTCAACGAATAGGCAGTATTGAACATCAATAGGAATGTAATCACAAATGGTGTCAATTGCTATATTAAAAAGGGTCGTGCTCAAGACACATCCTTGTGGAACGCCGTTTTCTTGGCTAAATGGTTTGGAATAAGCAGTACCCTGTTTTACTTTGAATGTTCTAGCCGAAAGAAAGTTTTTGATGAAGATGAGAATCTTTCCTTGAATATTCCATTCTATCAGTTTTGAGATAATAACCCTTTTCCAGACCGTATCAAAGGCCTTTTCTATGTCAAAAGAAACAGCTAGTACTGATTTCTTGTTTGAGAATGCTTCTAGGATGTCCGTCTCTAATTTTACAATAAGATCCATAGTGGAGTGTTTAGGCCTGAATCCACATTGGTTTTTAGAGAGTAGTTTATTAGATTCAAGAAACCATACGAGCCGTTTGTTAAGCATTCTTTCAAAAAGCTTTGAAAGACAGCTGGTAAGGGCTATCGGTCTATAGCTTGTTGGTTGGGATTTATCATTATTAGGCTTCAAGATGGGTATAATGATTGATTCTTTCCAATATTCAGGTATATCTCCACTATCATATATTCCGTTAAAAATTTTCAAGAGGATCGATAAACTTGAGAGTGGAAGATTCTTTATCATAGAGTAGCATATACCATCGTTTCCCGGGGATGAGGAGTTGCATAATTTTAATGCATTTTGCATTTCATAAATGGTAAACGAATCGTTAAGAGGGTGTGCTGCATTAGGTATTACATTTAAGGGAATAGTTTCTTTATAAGTTTTGTACTTCAAACATTTTTTGGAGTAGTTTTGAGAGCTATAGATGCTTTCAAAATGTTTTCCTAAGGAGTTACAAATTTGTTATGGATCAGTCAGAATTTGGTTGTTAATTTTGAGACCAGAAATGGATGGAGAGTATTTTTTGTGTTGACATTTTCTTATAGTGTTCCATATATGTTTGAAGGGGTATTTACGTTTATCGTAGATATATATTCAGTCCAGTGTTGTTTTTTGACCCTACGTATAATAGCGTTTGCTTTCCCTTTGACTCGTTTATATTCTTCGAGTACTTTAGTAATTGGAGTTCTTGTAAATGCTTTTAAGGCTTTCTGTCTATCTTTGATAGCTTTTTGGCAATCAGCATTACACCATGGTACAGGCCTTTTTGCTTTTATGGGGCCGTTTTAGGAATAGCATAGTTGGCAGCTCTCGTAAGTAGCTCGTTTAGGTTTATATTATCGTAAAGGAAATTTCTGAATTTAGTCCAGTCAGCTTTTTAGCAGATTGCCCTCAAGGGAAATCAGCTATTGAGGTCGTACTCATGACGCGAGTTTCGAAAAATTTCCAAAAAATCCACAAAAATGTCCATCGATCCTACCCAGGAGATGACGAAAATGAGGTCCGTTCAAAATTATATATATATATATATATATATATATATATATATATATATATATATATATATATATATATATATATATTTGTCTGTTAACGCTCTAGCGGTCGCAATTTTTGTTTGATCGTTACCAAACTCGGAATTTAATCGTTTTATGTAAAAAGGAGGATCAAGTTCGTTAATGGCTGAAATCGGACTAGTGGGAGGGGGGGTTTAGAGGGGGATTTTTGAAAATTCAAAATATCTCCGTTATTATGCGTCGGATCGAAAAGAGTTGTATAGAATCAATCTTATTGCAAATTAAATTTACTATAAATATTGTTCTATACATTTATCCTGTATCTTGAATATTAACCGAGATATTTGCATTTGTATTGTGTGAGTGGTCGGCAGGACACCGCCATGTTCCGGACTTTCCGCCGAGCGCTCTGGTGGCCGTTTCCGGAACTATTCGTCCCTCGTGAATAGGTTTAGAGATCCCATCCTACTACAACTGTTATTGGGCAGATTTCTCTACTGTAAAACTTCACGTGGGAAATCTGCTTAGTTTACGCAGCCCCTGCGTGACGGTCTTTTTTTATATAAAATCGTGGAGTAGTTATAAAGGATTGAGGTTTTACGTTAGGCATAATATATATATTGGATAATGGTCACTGCCGCAAGTGTCTGTGAGTACATCCCAATCGAATTGTAAATGAAGGGAGGGAGAGCAGAAAGATATATCAATATTTGATGGAGAGCCTGTGCTTGGACATATATGGGTTGCCTTTTAGCAGATTTCCCTTAAGGGAAATCAGCTATTGAGGTTGTACTCATGACGGAATTTTCGAAATTTTTCTTCAAATGTCCATCGATCCTACCTAGTAGATGACGAAAATGAGGTCCGTTCAAAACTGTATATATATATATTTTTGTCTGTAACCGCTCTAGTGGTCGCAATTTTTGTTTGATCGTTACCAAACTCGATATTTAGTCGTTTTATGTAAAAAGAAAGGTCAAGTTCGCTAACGGCTGAAATCGGACCAGTGGGGGGGGGGGGTTTAGAGGGGAGGATTTTCGAAAATTCAAAATATCTCCGTTACTATACGTCGCATCGAAAAGTTGGACAGAATCAATCTTATTGCAAATTAAATTTACTATAAATATTGTAATATACATTTTTATTATTCATAGGAATTAAGTTATACTTCTCTATTGTACTTAGTAGCTGTGTGCCCTTTGTGTCATTAAATGGAGACCCCCATGCTGCATTTCGGCAATTGAAGTCTCCAAGTATTAAAATGGGATAGGGAAGTTGGGAAACTAAGTCTTCTAGAAGTGTTGTGTCAAATGGGTCTTTAGGTGGTAAATAAATACTACAAATAGTTACTTTATATGGGATATAAGCGGTGATTGCTACTGCCTGTAACAAGGTCCGTAAGGTCAACGGTCCATAGTAAATATTTTCCTTGACAAAGATTCCAACTCCACCACAACCTTTTGCTCCGAGCGTTTGATGCCGCAAATGACATGAGTATCCAGGAATAGAAATCTCTTTATTAGGGAGTGTATGAGTTTCCTGGAGAGCAAGAATATCGAAATGTGAATCTCCAAGGAGGAGTTTTAGTTCACCCAAGTGCCACCCTAAGCCGTTCATATTCCATTGAAGTATAGCCATGAAGGTATTGGATTTAATGAGTAAAAATAATAGTAAAAAATTGGATGCTGGTTAGTAAAAGGTGGGTATTGAGTCTAGATAAGGTAATATTTAGTTTTAGAAAAGGAGTAAAATAAAATATATCTAGTTAGTGAGCAATATAGAATTTGTTATTTTTTGTTTTTCTTGTTCTACCCAAATTGGAAAATTCGTCAAATTTTTCATTTGTGTTTAGACAGTTATTATTTGTAATAGGAGATTTTACCATTTGGTTTGTTTGATCTTTAGTGATACTTTCAAACTCCGGTTGAGACAGTCTTCTTTCTAGGTGTCCTTTTCGTTCCAGTGTTCAGTAATTTAGTTTCTAATTCGAAATCCTTTTATCCAAATGTGCCATAATTTCAATTATTTGACCTGGAATGATTTTCCTATTTTCATCTTCCAACTTTTCATTGATCAGAGGAAGCTCTTCAGGTTTCAAGGACTGGCAAGGTTCTTCAAGTGTTGAGGTTGCTTTGACATTCGGATTATTTATTTTGGACTCCAATTTTTCGAATCTTCCTTCAAGGTTCGTAAGTTTCTCAGAGATCTTGAAAAGTAATTCAGGACTGCAAGATACGTTTGTATTCCTGGGATTTGGTTTTTTTTATTTCGGAGGTTGAATACGTTTTTGTTTCGACACTGGTGTGAATAGTCTCAGGCTTTCTGGAGACAGCGTCAGTACAAGTTAGTATTGGTTTGATACTTCTTTTTCTGGCTTCGTGGTAACTGATTTTTTTCTAATACCATGGTTCGTAAAATGAGCCGCTCTTTTATAAGAACTGCACATTGTTTGTCTCCGGTTTTATGATCTTTGTTGCAGAGGTTGCACTTTAATTCATTGCATAAATCATCATGTTTGTTTTTTCCACATTGGGCGCACAAAGGTTGTTTTTGCAACGTAGAGCAACACCCCCGAGACTCAGACATCTTCGGCACATCATGGGTTGAGGGATGCACGGCCTAACCTTGATTGATAAATAACCGATCTTTATTTTTTCTGGTAGAACTGGGTTATTGAATTTACAATCAAAGAATGTTGTTTTTGCTCGTATTCTTTTTAACGAGATGATATCTTGATCTTTTAGATGTAGAAGAATGTCTTCATCTGTCATAAAATTTATATCTTGGCAAGAAAAAATACCCCTCGAGATATTTTTGGGTTTGTGAGTTGTTACAAGAATTGGCGAATCATAATTTGTTTTTTCACTAATAATTTTTCTTGATATTTCTGGGTTTGAGATTTCGAGGAGAAGTGTGCCCTCGCGGAAATGTTTTTTTACAATGATGTCACACGAAAATTGAGATAACCATTTTTCAATTTTAAAAGGGCTGAATTTATTAAAGTCTTTACCTTCAATTAGTAGTTTTACACTCAGAAATCTTGGGGCTATTGACTTCATTTCTTCGTCCTTAACGGAATTCCAAGATTTTACGACAGTGGAAGCACTTTCTCTCTCTCTCTCTCTCTCATCTTATAGTTGTTCAAGCCTTTTCCGCCGTAAATTGCTTGATTACAATGCTAGTTTATGAGGTGTAAAGTATTTTGAGGTTTTTGTAATTCAATATCAAATATTGTTTTCATTGAACATTTACGCTTTGATATATGGAATTCTATTTCCGGTATGATGTGAACATTTAATATTTTATACGTTTTAAACTACATGATTTTTTATTTGATCGACACTACACTTTATATTCAATCGTTTCATGGAAATCTAATGATTATATTAGGCAATGGCTGAAATCGGCCTTTGTGTGTGTAAAGGGAGAAATAACGGGAAACTCGAAATATCTTTATCACTATGACTCGGATCTCAGAGCCTTTATTAATAAAGCAGTTAAGGATGGGAAGTGAGTGCCATCAATTGATTTATAAATAACCCTCTGTCAAATTATTCAAAATTGAATCCGTTAGAGGTAGAATCACAATTTCAGCCATTTATTCTTACCAGAAAAAATATTGCATTGAATATAATAAATTAGATGATACTAAAAAAAATTTGACTTATAATGGAATATCTAAAACGTATTTTCCTTACGTAACAGTTCATATTACTCATTCTAATTTCATGAATAATCGTTGTAGAAACTCATTAAAATAAATTATAAGACAATTGCCTGAAATGAGTGTTAAGGGCTTAAATGGGTGTTATATTTCAATTATTATTTTAATTTAATGTTTGTATGCATTTATTAAACCCAGAATGGAGTGTTCAATTCCCTTATAAGCAAGAGGAATTTATTTATGTCGAAATCATTACAAGAAATCCTTATTCTCAGCGTAGGTAAAATAAAAAATTACTTTAACAAATTTTCACGTATTTGACGAAAGTATTGTCTGTGTTTAATTGCATTCCATTACTTAAAGGAAACAATTAATGTCTTCATTATGCCTTATCAGATCGGTTTATCAACAGGCCACTGTCCGTTTAAAGGGGGGGGATGAGCTATTGAGTTTGTGATCATGACAGGAGTTTCAAGGAATGTACATATGTATGTACAAACCAACCTGCTCTTTTTTGGAGGTACCTATCAAGGTCAGCCTCCGTATCTGCCTCATTTTAGGTAATTCTATCCATTTTAGTTCGTTATTATTTTAGTATTATTTCTGTTGGGGATGTTGCTAAGGGAGCTTAAGTTCAATTTTATTTTGATATAGATGGAAGATCAGTATCCTAATAGATGTTTTTAGTATCTTAGTTGGCATCTTCCTCACTTTTTCCATCTTTATACCGAGATCTTGAAGATATATTGCTGTCAAGTTGGGTATCCAAACAGTTAATCTTTAACACTCCACTTTTCTATATTGTATTTTTTTTCTTTAATATATGGGCAGGATGTAGGAGCCTATTTTTCTAAATTTACCTGTTCTGCTTGTATTTTACTTATTTCGAATCGAACTGTCGGATCAATAATTATACTTTGGCTACTTTTCTTAAAATGGCAACAATATTGGCACTTCTTCAAACATTTCCCACTCTGGGTGGTACAATCTCAAAATTTGTCCAGTTTCAAAGCGAACCTTAGGATGGCAGGAATTAAGAACATGTGAGAGGGTATATATAATATATTTTTACACACACTTGTCTGGTACCCCACACGAGGGCGCAAATTTTGTTGATCATTACAAAACTCGATATGTAAGTGTTTCATGTAAAACTGAACATGAAGTTCGTTAACGGCTCAAACTGTTTTAGAGAGGGCCAATATCAAAAATTCAAAATATCATCTTTATTATGAGTGCGATAGACAAATAGGGATACCAAATATCATTGCAACTTTAATTTTCTATAAATATTGCTCACATTTTTTATCCATCTTGAATATTATTGTACCTGAGATATTTGCAATTTTCAGCCTTCAGCAAGTCTCCATTTTTAGTCGTTGGGCGTTAAATATAAGCGTAACTAGCATGATTCGTCTTATACCATGCTTAAATGGGAAACATTATTTTCACCATACTACGATGTAATCACCTGTTTTACACACCTAATTTGGGGTCCGAAAGCTACACTTCGCCGCCCTAGGGCCGAAAATGAATATTTCGCCCTAGGGCCGCCAAATCAGCTGTTTATTATTTTAATTCATTCATTTCATTATGTACATTATATTAGTTTGTTTTGCTCGTATTATTGTTTAGTTATTTAGTAATTATGGCTAATAATATATCAGAATCTATAAATAGAAGAGCAAAAGAAATCATGGCAGATTTGTTACCAGCAAAATCAAAAGATGTGTCAAACAAAAAACAAGTAATAGTATCTTCAAAGGGTATTATGTTTTCAAACAACCAAAATTGTACTTTTAACATTTCTATAAATCAAAAATAAACGAACTAACTTTTTTTAGCATTTTGAAATATATCAGTTGTATTAAATGAAAGACACATATGTTCATCTCTCTTTATTAACTTACATAATAACATAACGTAAAACAATCCATACATTAAACATTCATCATGTCCCCATAACCACAAGATAACCTTCTAACAAAGAGGTACACTTAACCAAAAGAAAATCTTGTTTTTGATTAATGTTATATCATATTAATATTTATTGTAGTATGGTGAAAAATAGCGTTCGAGCCTCGGGCCAAAGTGCTTTTGCCGGCCCTCGAACTTTTCATGACCTCGACTACGTCTCGGTCAAAAAATATCTCGGGCCGGCAAACGCCCACTTTCGGCCCTTGGTACGAAATATACTATTTCTCAGGACCTTTACTATTAGAGGTACTTAAAAATACGTGACTTGTTCAATTCAGATTTTACGTTCATGGTTCGAAAATGTTTATTTAATCTATACCATAAGTGGACATTAATCCTTTTCGTACAGCATTAGTCATCCCCTACTGTTACTCATCGGATTTTTACTTATAAATAGAAAATATATGAAGAGATGAGACAACTAGAAAATTTGAAATAACTTCTTTAGTATGAGTCGGATTGAAAAAACGTTATATAATCAATGTCAAGTAGAACATTAACGAAGTTATTTATATTTTTTATTGTATTCAGCCTTCAGTGAATGTCCCACTTCAACTTATCCACTTTTCACATTCAGTACCTGAATCACTAAACATCTCTATCCAGCTGGTATTTCAATTTTATATTACATAGTCTTTTTACTAGGGGAGAAATAGGGAATAGATGATGAGTTGAGAACATCATTGCATTAATTACTCGCTCGTGGGAAATCTGCTTAATTTACGGAGTACCTGAATAAGGAATTTTTTTTTGGAATTTGTAACTTTTGTAGCTGTCATTTTATTAACATGGCAGTACTATGTACCAAATGTGTAAGTTAGTGCTAGCACACAATTCAGCTCTGCCAATATGACGTTATATTCTCTTTAGTTGATAAAAAAAAAACATACGTAGCTAACAACATAAAAATAAAACAACAAAGAAGTACCTTGGGCATATTGTATGGGATTGGTTTCTGTTTGAGAGGCCCTATTGTACAAAATCCTATAGGAATCAGTTGTATGCTATTGAGCCCCCAGAGAAATACACTCGTCAATAAAGTCCGTCCGACATGGATTCGCAGAAAACAGTGAGCATTACCAGGGGAAAGGGGGGGGGGATTTGATAGGGGAAGGGGTGGAATTTCACATTGCAGCTATAGCTTTACCCCACTCCCGGGGGCCTTAATATAAGCCTTAAGGTTCGAATAATGTGGTTTATTACATAACAGAGTAGAAGTGGGGTTTGCTGAAGGCTGAAAAATAATAAATGCAAATATCTCCGTTAATATTCAATATAGCGAATAAATGTATATCCCAATTTCTAGTACATTTAATTTGCAATATGATAGGTTCTAGGCACGTTTTTGAGCCGACGTATGGTAACGGAGATATTTCGAATTTTCGAAAATCCACCCTCTAAACCTCCCCCCCCCCTAACCACTAGTCTGATTTCAGGCATTAACGAACTTGATCTGTTTTTTGACATAAAACGTTTAAATATCGAGTTTGGTAACGATCAAACAAAAATTGCGACCGCTAGAGCGTTAACAGACAAAAATATATGTATATATATATATATATATGTGTGTGTGTGTGTGTGTGTATGTTTGTGTGTTTGTATATATATATATATATATATATATATATATATGATTTTGAACGGACCTCATTTTTGTCATCTCCTGGGTCGGATCGATGGACATTTGTAGGAACTTTACGAAAATCGCGTCATGAGTACGACCTCAATAGCTGGTTTCTCTTGAGGGAAATCTACTAATAAAAAATCTGATGAGGGGATGGCATGAATTCCTTCAACTTCTATTAAAAGAAATTAACAAAATTAAGCACTTTAAAATCATTTTATTAATTTTATAAACGATATCTCCGTTCTAACGCATTGAATTAACAAATTTATAGAACATCGTTTATCGATCGTATTATATAAAAATCGTTCTATATAAATCGTTTCAACAAAAAATACCACCCTCTAGTCAAAGTTGACCTAAAATGTCCATCAAGCATTTGCCGCTTAAATTATACTCATTTCCCCCGCACTGGAATAATATGTGATCTCATCTCACCATCTCTATTACTCCCCCAGTAATAAACCTACTTAAAAGAAATTAAAATGTTAGTTCCGCATGAGATATTAAGTGTCTGGGGTACTTAAAGTGAAAGTAGATTATTTAGCGATGTCGTTACTGAATAAACTCTTATTGTCCTGGTGGTAATCGAACCCAATGGCTTAATTCACTTGGCTAACGTGACCCATGTAATTTGAAACGCTTTACAACTGATGAACTTACCCCTTTATCTAATAAGGCAATAAACGTGATGAGAAATAAGTTCGGGACCAATTACGGCTATCAATATATTTGAAGTTTGTATCCTAATAAATCATTCTAGATGCTATTCATCTCATGGTTAAAAAGTCCGTCACGCAGGGGAAGCGTGAACTAAGCAGATTTCCCGCGTGAGGTTTAATAATAGATAAATGTACATACCGGTAGTGCAACACCACCGTGAATATTAAGTGAATAAATACAAACTATAATAAGAAACTTGCCGACGGAAAGTTTCTGAAATGTATACAAATAGGTCTGATATCGGCTCAGGAGAAATAAAAACAATATACATACAAGTAACACTACCATGATTGCTCAGTAAATGTACAAGTTAATAATCCCTACAACGGAAAGCGGCTGAATTGAAAACAAAGTGGCAAGGCAGCCTCAGCCTCGTAGCGCTGCATATACCGGAAAGACAAACAATTAATGAAATCAATTTTATTGAAAACCATATACTAAAGATAATTCTGTAATTTATAATGAATCAGAATCAGTTTTATCTCAATCACTCAAATTTTAGTAATCCAAAAACAAAACAAGGGGGGATCACCAGAACGTATTTCCATATATCTCACAAAGTAAAAGTTCAATGGAAACAATATTTGATATTTAAGCTTCAAATAACGTGGTTTATTATATAATGGAGCATTGTTTATGTAACACAAGTAGAAGTGGGAGCTTACTGCAGGCTTAAAACTGGAAAATGCAAATTACTCATTTAATATTCAAGATAGAGAAATATGTATATAACACTATTTATAGTACATTAAATTTTCAGCAAGATTGATTCTATACACTTTTTTCGTTCCGACATACAGTAACGGAGATATTTCGAATTTTCAAAATCCTTTTCCTCTAAACCCCCCTCCCCTTGGTTTGATTTCAGCCGTTAAGGAACTTGATCTTTCTTTTTACAAAAAACGACTAAATATGGAGTTTGGTATATAATATATATATATATATATATATATATATATATACATGCATTTATCGTTTTCGTCATCAAATGATCAAATGAAAATGACCTCATTTTCGTCATCTACTAGGTAGAGTCGATGAACATTTGAAGAAAAATTTCGAAAATTCCGTCATGAGTACGACCTCAATAGCTGATTTCCCTTATGGCAAATCTGCTAAAACATTCTTATTTTGTGTAAACATATATTAGGAAATTTTCCTTAAGTGTAGTCAGCCTCAATTGCTGTTCTCCATCGATCCTTCCCAGGAGATGACTAAAATGTGGATTGTTCAAAACTATATACGTAATTATCTGTTAAAGCAATGTTCGATATCAGACTCGGTTTTAAACAAACATTCGTCCTAACCAAAGTTGTTGGAATTTTAATTTTCTTCAACTATTTTATGTTTTCTGTGAATATTAACTTTTCTGTGAGTTATTTGTATTTTTATGATTTCAGCCTTTTGAATGTTCTTAAGCACAAAAAAAAGGTTTAGAATTATTAATCAGTATGTATCTCTTTATTATTCAACTCATTACTGTCCATGAACAAAAGCCTTTCTTCTAAATCTACAAAACATATGTTTTACACCTAACCTATAAAGAGAGATATAAATATTCCAAAGAGCTATAAACACAACAATCCTTCATTACACTCCCTAACAGTAACCTCTCCCCCATTTTAACTCCTGGAATGTTCACATTAAGTACCCTGCTCACTATACATGTCAAGTCAAACTCGCATTTTAATTCTTATTTATATAGGCTTCCTACTGCGGGAGAAATAGAGAATATTTGGTGAAATGAGATCATCTGCTAGTGTGTAGGACATTTGCTTAGTTTACTAAGTGACCGTCTTTCAAATTATTTTATTTTATTTATAAAAAAACGAATGTTTTCCTTCTGAACATTGTTTAGTGAATATTTATAGATTTGAATAATTTTTATTATACTGGCCGAATGGATATTAACGTTTCTATGAAAACCAAGCATCATTTTACGCTCCAGATATTATTTCAACATACAAACTATTTCATGCACATACAAACATATATGCACATAAATTAGAATGCCTTTAACTCGAGAAAATGTCAAAGTCCAATGTTTTATATTAAAACTGAAAGTATTTTATCAGAGTTAGACTAGTTAAGGACATTGAACCCGTGAAATTATTCTAAACTTTTAGTGAGACACTACAAAGGATTAATTAAAACAGGACGCACAAAACAAAAACAATAAACCTGTGTCAGTTTTTATTTTGTTTTACTTCCCAATGAGTTTATTATTCAGCACAACTGTCCAACTTGATTTTAAAATATTGCAAATGTTCAACAAGTTAGAAATTCCTTTCAGTTAGGCCAAGTCTATGCACAAATGTACATTAGATTTGCAATAAACCAGCTTTATTTATAGGCTTCTTAGATTAATTTTGCGACTTCCACATTGGTGCAAGTAGGAAACTGAACGTGACACGTATACTGCAGATCTGTACATTTTATTTATTTGTTTTAGATTATTCTGTTTCTGGAGATTCATTAGCAGGCAAAAAAGTTTACTGCCCTAAGGGATCTTAGTTGGGTTTTCAACAGTATTTTCTTCATTCTTCAAAATTTCCTTTACAGAATATACGATATTGAGCATACTCCTGCCCTTGTTGTAGAAAGTAAATGCGTAAACACATGTTCTACAATTAATTTTGTGTTAAGATTCAGACAGGTTGGATAAACTTGAAATTTATGATTTTAAAATCATGAAAATGTTGCAAAAACTTGCAGCAGACTTGAAATTTTAAAATTTTAATATACACTTTCTAACTTTTTGCAGGTATACTGTAGCCGTTTGTGTGAATCGTCAAGCCTGTAAACAATTAGTTAACAGCATCTACAAGGGAATAATAAGATTCGATGTAGAACTCGAATTTAAACAAAGTTTATTTATTTGCCTGTTTCAACCAGCGTATTATTAGCAGGCTAAAGATTTATTTTCTTTAATGAAAACCTATTTAGCCGATGTAAAAATTAAGAGTTTTGTTGAACTTCAATAACGTTTACTTCTAATGAAGTTAATTTGTATGAAACGAAGATGGAGAAGGTCTTAAGAAATATCGACCAGATGGGAAACTAAGTGAAAACTTTATTAGTTATTTAGGAGGAATCGTTGGATAACATGTTCTTTCTTGACTAGCCATAATACTGAGATTCTGTTAATATGAAAAAAAAAAAACAATTTCATATGTGTTGCAAGATTTAATACAGAATGCAAAGCTGATTAAAATTGATGTGGTGTCCATAAATGACAGATATTTTGAAGATTATGACATATACAGCCATGGAAGTAAATACAAAGCTTTAGATATTAACCAATAACTTAAAAATGGACTACTAAGAATTTTAGATCTTAGAGCTTTATCAGAATTTTTTATGAGCGTTTCCATTTAAGAGAAACTTCTTCTATTTTTTTAGGAATGAAGCTTATGGTACTTTCACTAATTTGTTGAAATCCTTTCGTGGAAGTTGTTTATCGATTGAAGAACATTTTTAAAAGAAAATATTATCACAAGAGCAAGATAAATTATGAGCTGAATATTATTATTTTTTAAAACGTTTAAACCGATATAGAACTATTGTGACTAAAATATACGTAATGAAGCGATTAATGGTGACGCCATATATCGACATTTAAGCTATGTTTTGGTATTTAACGAAAACCCCAGAAAGGAAACATCTATGGGAAGATTCTCTAATAAAACATAAAATCTGCAAAATATCTATGTAGCATATTTTTAATATAATCCCTTAAGTTATATTAATTTAACTTGTTGAAATTTATTATACCAATACCTTGGTTAATTATCAAGATATAGAAAACAAATGTTCAACAATATTTATAGAACACTATACATTTGCAATAATTGCATTGGCTATATGCTATTTTTCGATCAAACGCAAAAAAACTGAAATTTTCTGAATTCCCCCTCCATAACGCCCTCGCATTTGTCCGCTTTCATTCGTTAACGAACTTGATCTTTAACTTTACACAAAACGTTTAAATGTAGAGTTTGGCAACGAACAAATGGAAATTGCAACCGCTGGGCATTATTCAGACAAATATATAAATCTCTCTCTTTCTCTCTCTCTCTCTCTCTCTCTCTCTCTCTCTCTCTCTCTCTCTCTCTCATATGTATATATATACACACACACACACACACACACACATATATATATATATAACACTTTGAACGGACCTCAGTTTTGCCTTCACTTGGGTAGGGTCAATGGACATTTGATGATAAGGGAAATATGCTAAAACGTACACCAGACCAACAGACGAATGGCAATGCAAAACAACTGATTGAGCCTTTGGATCCGTAAAAAAGCAGCACATATATTACACCAACAGCATCGGTAGGTAATGAATTCGTTAAGCTAATATAATTTGTACGGTTAGGAATGACAGGGTGCAGCGTTTGGACCGCGTTGAATAATTAAAATCACACTAGGGTGGATTACATAAGTATTTCTAAGCAATATCAAGTAAGAAGAAATGTGGGGTTTACTGTAGGCTGAAAAATGAAAGAAGAAGTAACTCACTTAATATTTGAGTTATATAGAATATATAAAATAACAAATAAAATATATAGGAAAACTATTTTAAAGCATCAATAGTATAACAAGATGGGTTCTATAACATATTTCGATAAGACTCACATTGACGGAGATATTTTGAATTTTCGAATTGTCCCTCTCAACAACTTCCACCCCTATTCTTAGTCCAATTTCTGCCATAAACGAATAATATCGTTAATCGTGAATAAAATAGTTAAATATTGAGAATCGTAACGATCAAATAAACATTTTTACATTCTGAGTAAATCGCCGGTTTTGCGGAACTCATTTAAATAAATAAACATTTTTAAATCGAGAAATACATTTTAATTGATGGCATCGAGATACGAGTTTGTATGTATCTCGTATTGTAAAGATCTGACCATGTAACGTATTTATTCTTGAAATAAGTCGTTTCATAATATATTCACTTATTTTTAAAGTGCCATGACTAAAAGTGGGATTTACTGTAGGCTAAAAGTTTAAAAAATGAAAAAAAAATTATTTTAATATGAAAGTTTATGTAAGAACATGTATATGAAAAAACATTTACAGACGTTTACATTTGTAAGAACATTTTTTTATGTATATTTTTCGATTCGACTTACAGTTGCCGAGATATTTTGAATTTTTGATATTCTCCTCCTTCCCCAAGTTGAACGAACTTGAACTTTATTTTGAGAAGAAACGCTTTTGAAATGATTATCCAAAACTCACGACAGCTATTATAATATGTGTATAATATAATATTGTGTGCGGTGTGTAGAGATCGATCTATCTATCTATCTATATATATATATATATATATATATATATATATATATATATATAATTTTGAACGGACCTCATTTTCCGTTTGAAGGTCATTTGAGAAAACTTTTCAAACATCGCGTCATGAGTACAACCTCAAAAGCTGGTTTCTACGCGGCTTGCCGAGGGACAAAAACCCCAATAACGGGGTTTAGCTTATGAAGAAAGGAAAAATAACTCTTTTAAAATCATTTCTTAATGAAC
The DNA here is from genome assembly GCA_019009955.1 of Riptortus pedestris. Taxonomy (NCBI): domain Eukaryota; kingdom Metazoa; phylum Arthropoda; class Insecta; order Hemiptera; family Alydidae; genus Riptortus; species Riptortus pedestris. Next base: position 79,076,369 of record CM032231.1, on the reverse strand, counting down.
TCTTAGGACTCACATCTACATCCTCAATGTTCTATCTAGAAAACAAGAAGGGAAATCTGGTAAAATATTGAAAAGCTAGCAATGAAGCGGAAAGAATCACACACATCAAGAATTATTAGAGTGGAAAAATATAGAAGCTTCACACTTCATTTTGTATTCCCGATCCATTCATTACGATCGACTCACGTAAAATTGGAAGAATATTGGGTGAAATTCTCTATCACCAGATATTCTCTCACCCGTTCACACGGCTTTCATATTGTACCCCAGAGGAAATGGTTTAGAACCCAAGCCTTTTTCCATTAAATCTATTCTTTTGTAACGTATGTGACACAAATTTGAAGTGATAAAAAAAGAAAAATCGAACGGATAGTGGCAGGAGGTCGTAAAATAAAATCTTCTATCTTCTTCTCACGTCCACTTTATCAAACCACTCCCCATATTTCGCTATTTGAACAAACCCTTTGGGAGGTTATGTTTTTAGAATTAACTTATCCTACCATTGTTCTTTCTCGATAAGAAGTTTGTCTAAATTAAGAAAACCTTCGGAATAGAGGATTGGGGTCATGAAATTCGTCTTTCATGAGTCAAATTTCATATTCAGTCGTATGAACAATTAGAAATTTGCTGTTTTTGTCATACACCAATATTCATGATATCGAGCTCTACAGTCAAGAGCACTCGTCTACTAAATTATTGATTGTAAGTTATTGTTATAAGGTAACTTCCACTTTGTGCAACTGAGACTAATCGGGACAGGTTACCACCCTTTCCTAGCCGTAATGGGACTGAGGATTTTACTTAGTTACTGCATCATTAAATTGAACCGAAACTTGAACAATGGGCCCAAGAGTGACTGAGTTAGTCTCCGCACAATACACAATAGTGTCATGCCCATGAATACTATATTAATTAAAAAATGGAGAGATGAAGTGATGACCTATGTGCCACTTAAGAATTACCCGAAAAAGGCTCACATTTGCACACATACATATCAGAAGATAAAAGGACATAACAAAGTCCCTTTGTATGTCAGAAGTACTAGTGGATGATAGTGACTCTATGGGAAGCTATTGGAATTCTTATCAATTATGGGCCTAAATAAAGTAACTTAAATAGGGATTCACATACGTGCGTTCTATTTAAGAAGATAAATATTAAGAATCAAAGATACTGCTTGGTTTTTTGTTTCTCCCAGGATCAGGAATAGGACTGGAGAAAGGAATAGAGAGAAAATAGATGTAATAAAAACTAAGAAAACTGAACAAAGTGCAAGGGATTTTCTAAGAGCATGATGAAGGATCTATGAAGACAAGATATGGGTTCTCTTGCAGTGCAAAATAAAAAGATTGGTATAAGAGGTAGGAATAAGAAATCTCTGGACAACTACATGAATGTCATATGAATTCTGCAAGACAGCTGTTCAAGTGGTGTAATAAGAACGATCACCAAGTGGTATTAATAAACGATCACTTATTTTCTGATAACAAAAGAAACATAATGATGACTAAGATAACCTAGTCAAGTATGAACAGTCCATAGAAATAACAGCGAATTGCGATAAGTGGTTTTGAATCAGAAAATATTTTATCTGTAAATAATGAGTCACCTCCCGTTAACCATTTTGTTATTTATAAATTCTAGAAGAGTTATTTTAAAGCGACTACCCGCCCCATCCGGCAGCCGTGGTGCAAGCTAATGCTCTCTAACGCTCTTTTAAAAGGCACTGAAGATGGAGCTGTTGCTCTGAATGTGCACTTTGCCTAAATAAAACACATTGTAAAGGAAAACAGGCCTAATGTGTATCCAAATGGATTCGTTCCTCTACCACCCTGCTTGGAAGAAAGTGATTTTATTTTAATTATGATTTAATAATCGTCTTTAAATGGGAGGGCCCCCCGATAATCGGTAAGTACCATTCAGCACCTTAACCGAACACCAAGAAATACTTTTGGATAGAGAACACAAATTTTCATCATATTAGGTATTCCAAAAAAAAAATGCATTGCCATCCCAAACCAAGATAATTACAACTAATTTTATAAGTGTCATATATAATTTCCTTATTTTCTAGATATATATAGATTTTCTATATACACCCATACGTACACCCCTAGACTCATCCGCATACATTTTACATTACATTTATAGGCATACAAACATTTGAACGGACTGATCTCATTTTGTCACGGCATTTACGTAGGATCCGTGGACATTTCGAGACGCGTTTCAACATTGCAATATGAGTTCAACCCTATGGGAATACCCTTATGTGAAACCCGCTAATAACGGTGGAGGTACTTGGGAATGCGCCTGCAGGTGGAAATGGTGAATTCACATCATGAAATTCCAACTTTACACAATCAATATGCATGTACGTTGGACTCAACCAGTTACAATGCAGCAACAGTGGCCATTCAGATGGGAATTTCATGGGAGGATTTAACCCTTTCACATCTCCTGGTGATAACAATGGAGCATCCTCCAACCACCTGCAACCTTCCCGAAATTACTTCAGTGTTGCCATTAATTCATTTATTTACAATGCAGTGGTTCCAATTTCTTATCCTTTTTTATGAGTGAATTGAGAGTAAATTATTTCTAATACATTTTAACTTTATTCCAAAGTCATTTGAGTAAAACAAACTGGCTCACAACAGTACTACTTTTTTTCTTTGAGACAAAAATGTACCAAGAGCTTCAAATGTTACAACTTTGTGAAGGAAGAATATATTCATCATCCTGAAGATTTGAAGGGGTAGTTGTAATCTTCGGGTGCTTTCATAAACATTCCTCACCTTGCTAGACCCAGTGAAATCCATAAGATACCGTATTTGAAAAATTAATTTCTAGACAACCATTTCACCTATGTTCCATAAACCACATTAAATATATTTGTTCTGAAATCGTTGTATATTAAGATATATCCAATAAACTTCACACTGATTTCCTCCATTTACATCGTTTTAAATGAATCATATTCTGTTTTCTAAATAAATCAATACTTTAGATATGAATGACTTATCTAACATTTTTTTTAATATCCATAAAGAAGAAGAAAATAAAATGGTTACTCCAAAAATACTAACGAAAATTCAATAACCACTTCACAGCTACATCAATTCAAGCAGTCGATAAAAGGAAGAAATCTGCGGTCTTTTTTATTATTACTCTATTTTATTTTTAGTCAATATACCCTACTTAACCCAAAAAATAACATTTTCTACGACACTAGCCTATAGTGCAATCCAAACGATCACCTACATTTATATCTTTTGATTGTTAAAATTAATGTTGCCGCCACTTGTAGTTCAACATTAAGAGAGATGCATTCTAACCTTAATTAAATCAAGTGGGAAGTTATAAAAAGTGTGAAGTCAAGCTTTGTTTTAGTGTAAAAAAAATCTTTTGTTTACTATCAACTCAAAGCAATATTGAACAACTGTTCCTCAAAATCAATTAATATCTTTTTTAAGCCGATACGAATCAAGAGGACGAATTCCAAAGTTTCTGAATTCCTTCCACTCGCCTTATCCAGCCAATTAAAGAATGGACCTTCTTATGACTTGTTTTTGCACTCATCTCTTCAACATGAACCTATTTTCATTTTTTGGATTAGAGGCATTATCAAGAGATTTATAGTCGTTTCTTATCGCCTGTAACTTCAACTGACTGAAATACTTGATTTTTGCTTTTTAAGGGAAATTATCTGTACAAGGTTGTTCTCATAATGCAAAAAATATCGTCAAATGACCATCAATCAAGATGACGATAATGAGGTCCGTTCAAAATTATATATATATATATATGTGCGCGTGTGTGTGTGAGAGAGGGAGAGTTTGTATGTGTGTGTGTATGCATAGGAAATATATATATATATATATATATATATATACTAGCTTAGATACCCGGCTTCGCTCGGGAATTCATTTGAGGCTGAATGGTGATGGTATATTTTTGGCAAGGCTTTACATTGCACAATATTTTGACATTTACCCGTTCCAGTGTTTAGGGTTAGTACCCGTTGTTGGCATTTGTTAATAATAAAATTATTTTTTTTATGTAAAACTTCACTGTCCTGCATATTGTCATATTTCCCGTCTCCTGTGCATTATGCATAGATTTGAATTATTAAGGAGAAAATATTGATATACATTTGAATTAATTTTTTCAGGTGAGGTACCTGGTAGTTCATATTGAAAAGAAGTGTTGAGCAAATTTCTCTAAATAACAAAATAAACAACTTTTGATATGTGCATATTTGCCGAAAACCCAATAGGAAATCATTATTATTAATTTCATGCCTCCCTTATAACCACCACTCCTGCCCGTCCCTAGAAATGTTAGAATGGCTTATTATAAGGGAGGCGTTAGTGCTAATACACATAATGAGTGTTTTATTTAGTTCGGTTGAGTCTTTTGTGCCAAATAAAATTGTTGTCTCCCGCTATAATTTTTAGCGTATAACGTCTTAATATTTCGGTATACGATGATAGTGTATATAAAAAAAAAATTTTCTCTAAATAACAAAATAAACAACTTTTGTTATGTGCATATTTGCCGAAAATGCAATAGGAAGCGAAATATCACTATTATAAATTTCAGGCGTTCCTTATAACCCCCACTCCTGCCCGTCCCTAGAAATGTTAGTATAGCTTATTATAATGAAGGCGTTAGTACTAATTCACATAACCAGTTTGGTTTAATTCGGTTGAGTTTTTAGTGCCAAATAAAATTGTGGACTCCCACTTTAGTTTATAGCGTATAACTCATTTATGCATCCGTATACGGCAAAAGTGCATATTACAAAAGTTACTCTAAATAACAAAATAAACAACTTTTGTTATGTGCATATTTGCTGAAAAAGCAATAGGAAACGAAATATCACTATTTTTAATTTCTGGTCTCCCTTATAACCCCCACTCCTGCCCGTCCCTAGAAATGTTAGTATGGCTTATTATAAGTAAATCGTTAGTATTAATTCACACAGCGAGTTTGTTTTAGTTCGGTTGAGTCTTTTATGCCAAATAAAATTGTGGACTCCCGCTATAGTGTTTAGCGTATAACTCATTTATACTTCCGTATACGGCAAAAGTGCATATAACAAAAGTTACTCTAAATTACAAAATAAACAACTTTTGTTATGAGCATATTTGCTGAAAAAGCAATAGAAAATGAAATATCGCTATTTTTAATTTCAGGCCTCCCTTATAACCCCCACTCCTGTTCGTCTTAGAGAACATTAATATAGCCTAAAGTCTAAGTTGGGCTAGTAGTAATATACATACCAAGTTTCATAAAATTCGGTTCAGCCGTTTATGCGTGAAAAGGTAACAAACAAACAAACAAACAAATAAACAAACAAACAAATAAACAAACGAACAAACAAACAGACACCAAAGAAACAAAATGCAGTTATGGTGTCTATGACATGTGAAACGAAAAGTTATCGTGAAATTTCGCGAAAAAAATCAATGTACAGACAGAGGTTACAATTTTATATATATATAGATATATATATATATATATATATATATATATATATATATATATATATATATATACACTAGCTAAGGTACCCGGTGTTGCTCGGATATGTTATTAATTAAGGATTTCGCTATCTGAGGCATCAGTATAGATATAAAACCCTATAAAACCAAATGAACAACTTTTGTTATGTGTACGTTGCCCAAAAAACTTTTAGGAAACGAAATATCACGTTTTAGCAGATTTCCCTTGAGGGAATCAGCTCTTGAGGTCGTACTCATGACGCAATTTTCGAAAAAAATTTCATATGTCCATCGATGCTACCTAGGAGATGACGAAAAGAAGTCCGTCCAAAATTATATATATATATATATATTTGTCTGTTAACGCTCTAGCGGTTGCAAGTTTTGTTTGATCGTTGCCAAAATGTTTAAATATAAATATTTGTCTATCCATTTATTCTGTATCTTGAACTTTGCCGAGATATTTGCATTTTTATTGTGTGTGTGGTCGCCAGAAGTCGGCTAAATTCGGGACTTTCCGCCGAAAGCTAGTTCGCCCGTTTCCGTAACTGTTCGTCCCTCGTGAATTGGTTTAGAGATTCGTTACCTCTACTGTTATTAGTAGGCAGATTTCTCTACTGTAAAACTTCACGTGGGAAATCTGCTTAGTTTACGCAGCCCCTGCGTGACGGACTATTTTACATTTCAGGCCTCCTATATAACTCCCACTCCTGTTCGTCTCAGAGAATATTAGTATAATAAAAAATTGCTTTCAGCAGATGGGTTCAAGATGAGATACATCCTAACACTCAGTAGTGTGGTAGCGTCATCAAATTCGATTTTTCGTTTATGATTACAAAATGTACTTTTGGTCTATACCATATTTGATATTTACCCGTTTCATCCAACACTAAAGAGAATTTTAGGCAATAACTGGGTGTAGAGGAAGGGAGTGAGATACAAAATATTCAGTATTATAAATCGTATCGGAAAATGTTAGAGAATGAGTCTTGTTTGACAATTCATGTTCTACAATTGATGTTTGACACATTTTTCGGGTCTCGGACATTTAGGGAGTTATTCAGCATTTGTAGTTGTTTAAATTCTTCAGAAAACGTCTACTAAATTCTTAGTTCGAAATAGAAAATATAGGGTGAGAAGATATTAGTAGTGTCATACCTGCATGTTGGAAATGTGCTTGATGGACTTTCTCTGTTAAAAAATAAAAGTCACTTTCAAAATAACTCATTTTCCTGGCATTTATAACCTCCGAGACCGAACGCCCCCTTTCTTTTTACTTTCAAAGGAAGGTTTTCCATAGAACCTCGCTGATAGGAAAATGTCTTTGATGTCTTCAAATAAGAAAACGATTTAGAGAATGTGCGTGTAGTATTTGTCTCAGCGAATCACTATGGAGGGCTCCTTTTGTCAGGCAGGATCCCCTTCAAAGGGCAAAGACCTGCGGCGTTTATAGAGACACTCCGATGAATAATACTTTGTTTAGAGAATGCCGACATGTTTTCCTCAAATTCACCATATATAACCTTTGAAGCCCGCCTTTCAAGATACCTTATCGTAATGTGATATGTCGGCCTGGAGTACTCACGTTATTTTTAAAAAGACGGGGGAAGGGGTGTCTAGAATTAGATTTATGTCTCTTTGAATAAATGAAAGGGTTTAAAACTCTCTGTTGCCCTTATCATTTCAACTTAGTTTTATATTAGATATAAAATAAATATCACTGCATAAATGGAGGTAAAAGAAACGCTGAAAGAGAGAGGGGAGGAGACAGACAGAGAAAAAGATGCAGTAAAAAAATCACATAAATGATCCAGATAAGTATTAGATTCAGATTAGATAGGGATTGAAAATAATCCATAATAAAACTAAACAATGGTGCAATCAACGAAAGTAAATCTCACCTTATCATTTTTTCACTCCGGCGAAGTTCCTTTCCTCTTGTTCATTTCAACAAAATTCCCTTACACCACCAGCCGATTGTGTACGCTACCTTGGAAAACATTTGGACACCGGACTTACTTGGAAATCCCACACAATAATTAAAAGTCCGTCACGCAGGGGCTGCGTAAACTAAGAATATTTCCACGTGAAGTTTTACAATAGAGAAACCTGCTTAATAACAACAGTAGTAGTAAGAATCTCTAAACCTATTCACGAGGGATGAACAGTTACAGAAACGGACGCCAGAGCTCTCGGCGGAAAGTACCGAACATTGCCGACTCCTGCCGACCACACACAGAATACAAATGCAAATATCTCAGTTAATATTCAAGATACATAAGACATGTATAGAACAATATTTATAGTAAATGTAATTTTCAATAAGATTGATTCTCTACACTTTTTCGATTTGACGCATAATAACGGAGATATTTTGATTTTTCAAAATACTAAACACCCCTCCCACTAGTCGGATTTCAGCCGTTAACGAACTTGATCTTTCTTTTTGTATAAAACGATTAAATACCAAGTTTGGTAACGATCAAACAAAAATTGCGACCGCTAGAGCGTTAACAGACAAATATATATATATATATATATATATATATATATATATATATATATATATATATATATATAATTTTGAACGGACCTCATTTTCGTCATCTCCTGGGTAGGATCGATGGTCGTTTGAGGAAATTTATTGAAACTCGCGTCATGAGTACGATCTCAATAGGTGATTTCTCTTAAGGGAAATCTGCTAAAAGATAGGAACTTAACAGACGATTCGGACAACTCTACGGACTGCTAAATAGAACATCTCACTTGTCTACCGAAAACAAACTAACTATACACAAGTTACCACTTCCACAGCAGGCTATCCAAACATCCTAATCCAGAAGTCCTATCCCTTTCCAGTACCACTCATCCTTATTCCTTCCCCTCCATGGTGCCTCAAGAGACAATGACCCAGAGATATCCTATAAGTGTAAAGTGAAGTGATAGCAGTGGCTAATTTCTTATCAAGTGCCATTCCTCCTTAGCTCTTGACTTCCTTGCCAGGCAGAGAGAACCTGCTCCTCTCATTGCGGTGAAGGTGTGTAGCTTCTGTCCAGAGAGATGGAGGACGATTGTATTGTATATTCACATTACCAAATGCATTTAAATGCGGACTGTAATATTTTTAATAAAATAAAATAATAATACTTAATACTAAAACTGAACGTTTCCGAAATATACTCACAGACTTGCACAGTCCTTGTCAATATTACTACCAAAGTCTTAGGGTACTGACCGTGTACAACAAACGAACTAGAGTCGGGGAGAGTATCCGAAGGAGAGGCCCCCTTGGCACCGTACAGGAAGATACACCTGAATAAAAACTCTTTGTTTCAGAGAATGCCCTGAGGATGCTGGAAGCATCCCTATTGAAACGTAGGCCAAAACATGAACCACCGTTAGTACCCGAAGTCTTTGATTGGAATGTTTCCTAAATACTTGAGTAAACACTATGCTTTCATTATTTTTGTTTTAAAATATAATTAGATATACATTTTATTTTAATTTTAAAAAGAAATAGAAATTTATTTATTGTCCAACTCACTAAATAAAATCCATCCCTATGGATAACCCGTCCTAAATAGCCTAGGTAAAATAAAACTAAGTTACAATAACAAATAACACTAGTAAAATAAATAAACATTTTATAAATGAACATAGTACTAAATTCAACTAATTATGATCAGAAAAAAAAATCGGGCTGAGCATAGTTAGTGAATGATTAATAGGCAATGAATTGCTGAAAATAGTACTTAGGCTAATGATTGTCGTAATTTCCATTTCAGGGTAACTTATATATGTGAATATATATATATATATATATATATATATATATATATATATATATATATATATATATATACTAGCTCAGATACCCAGGCTTCGCCCGGGAATTCATTTGAGGCAGGATGGTGATGGCATTTTTTTGGCAAGGCTTTACTTTGCACAATATTTCGACATTTACCCGTCCCAGTGTTTAGGGTTAATACCCGTCGTTTCTGTGGATTTGTTAATAATAAAATTAATTTTTAATTTCAGCCCTCCCTTATAACCCCCACTCCTGTTCGTCTCAGAGAATATTAACATAGCCTAAAGTCTAAGTTCGGTTAGTAGTAATATACATACCAAGTTTCATAAAATTCGGTTCAGCCGTTTATGCGTGAAAAGGTAACAAAAAACAAACTTTCGCGAAAAAAATCAATGTACAGACAGAGGTTACAATTTTATATATATATATATATATATATATATATATATATATATATATATGTGTGTGTATATATATATATATATATATATATATATATATATATTTATACAGCAAGCACCCGAAAACGAAATCTTGCCCCGCCACAGCTTTATTAGAAGAGTGGCTGGCATAAGTAAAGGCAGTAGTAACATTGATAATTGATATACTTACTTGTCAAGTTATCAATTTATTTATGAATAATAAATATTTATTACAGTCAGCAATGTATAAAAAAAAGGCACCTTTACTTCTAAAAGAATGCCTGCAGCCACAACATTAAAACAGAAGTAATATAATAAGCCTAATCACAAAAGAATGATCCAGATAAGTATTAGATTCAGATTAGATAGGGATTGAAAATAATCCATACTAAAACTAAACAATGGTGCAATCAACGAAAGTAAATCTCACCTTATCATTTTTTCACTCCGGCGAAGTTCCTTTCCTCCTGTTCATTTCAACAAAATTCCCTTACCACCAGCCGATTGTGTACGCTACCTTGGAAAACATTTGGACACCGGACTTACTTGGAAATCCCACACAATACTTAAAAGTCCGTCACGCAGGGGCTGCGTAAACTAAGCAGATTTTCCACGTGAAGTTTTACAATAGAGAAACCTGCTTAATAACAACAGTAGTAGTAAGAATCTCTAAACCTATTCACGAGGGATGAACAGTTACAGAAACGGACGCCAGAGCTCTCGGCGGAAAGTACCGAACATAGCCGACTCCTGCCGACCACACACAGTATACAAATGCAAATATCTCAGTTAATATTCAAGATACAGAAAAAATGTATAGAACAATATTCTTAGTTCGGTTGAGTCTCTTGTGCCAAATAAAATTGTTGACTCCCGCTATAATTTTTAGCGTATGACGCCTTTATACTTCGGTATACGACAAAAGTGTATATAACAAAAGATACTCCAAATAACAAAATAAACAACTTTTGTTATATGCATAATTGCCGAAAATGCATTAGGAAACGTAATATTGCTATTTTTAATTTCAGCCCTCCCTTATAACCCCCACTCCTGTTCGTCTCAGAGAATATTAACATAGCCTAAAGTCTAAGTTCGGTTAGTAGTAATAATGCCTGCAGCCACAACATTAAAACAGAAGTAATAATAATAAGCCTAATCACAAAAGAAATTTATCAGGAAAGCTATGAGACGTGGACTAGTACGTTTTCCTCCTGACATCTTTAGGGCTAAAAGTCATCGGTTCCCATGAATATACTAAAAACCAACAAAAAAACTCCTGAATTTAGACAACGGCTTTTCTGGGTCTCGAGGAAAAGCACTGGAGTTGCTCCACACTTAATTTCTATCCCGTCACAAATCTCAGGGGTTTGCTCAAAATTCAAGATCCCCCGTGAACTTGAAAAACTTTGTGCCCTCGGTTCAAATTCCATTTGAGTTTTTATTTAGTATATAAAGAATGTACTAATGATGGACCCACAGTATTAACCCCAGAGTCCTACCTTTGTTATAAAAGGGTGGTAAACCGCTTGATAATCCGTCCCAACTTAACTTAGTTAAATGAAGTGGCCATAGGTTAAAAAAGAAAAGTGAGAATTTCAAAAGCATAACTCCATTCATTCCATAATGAATATGTCTAAAGAGTATTTTTTTCTATGTTGGTTAGAATAAAACCAAGTAAAACATAGAATTCATAATATTAATCAAAACAAATAAATAGTGTGTCTAACATTAAAAAAGGGGCTCGGGTTAGCCATGTAAAGCGTTTAACCTTAATCTGAGGTAATGGTAAACCTAGAGTGGCGAGTTTGATTTCCGCCTGGGCAGGGGAATTTATTTAGTGACGGAATTCACTAAATAAAATGCTTAGTCCCCCCCTGGTTAGAAAAGGGTGCTAACCTGTAGATAACCCACCCCAATTAGATTTAGTTGCAAAAAGTGGACGTTAATATATAATTTAACATTTAAAAAAAAAATTAACACCAATATGTATGACTGAAACAGGTGTTAATTTTCAAGGAATATGAATTTGACAGGTGCTAATTATTATTATTATTTATTAATGTCCACTTTTTGCACTTAGGCTAATTGGAACGGGTTATCTACAGGTTACTACCCTTTTCTAGCCAGGGTGGGATTTTAGGATGTTATTTAATGAATTTCGTCACTAAATAATTTCCTTTGCCCAGGCAAGAATCGAACTCCCCACTCTAGGTTTACCGTGTGAGATAAAGGACAACGCTTTAACTCACATGGCTAACCTGAGCTCCAGGTGCTAATTAATATTATGGAAATGAGAGATATTTCGAGTGTGCATTTTGCGCCTTCTCTAAACATGTGGAATTTAATATTTTGATTCGTTTTTAGTATTGTATTATATTTATTGTATCTATAAGGCATCGTGTATTCTTGTTTGACTGGTGATGATGTGTATCCCTGAATGTCTATGCGCAATATATATATATATATATATATATATATATATATATATATATATATATATATATATATATATATATATATATAATAGAGGAACTTAAGTTTTTATATACAATAAGGGTAGGAAAAATGTCTTAATGAATTTTTGTGTCCTAGCAAATTTAAATAGCTCATTTTCCAAACTGTTGAATAGAATTACGTAGCTTTGGACTCCTTGTATGAAAATACCTAGTTATATGACCCCTTCTTAATTATTTTAAATTGTAATTATCATGGCGTAATTAAACAGTATACTTCTTCACATTAGCTTCAGAGCTAGAATGCAATAGCAGAGCTTTATTTTCATTATATATTCTAGGTTTGGAGTTTTGCTTAATTAACACTGGGATGGCGAGCGAGATTTGAAAAGGAGAAGGCAAATTAAAACAAGTTTCTATGGGAAACTTTGTTTTCATCTTTTTTCAATATGGCCTCCCTCGCTTGAGAAAACTCATTTCTACAGTTAGAAATTGAAGTGGACGAAATTGGGGACTGTTTAATTAATGAAAAACTCATGGGATGACGAAATATTTAAGTTCTATCTACGTCACTGCGTGGCAGTGGAATGTCAATGTGTAACTTCACTAGAGTTCAGCTTCAACAAACTTTTATAACTGAAATAAAATGTTGATATTCAGTCTACTACGTGGACAACATATTTCCTTCATCAAGGAAATTTGAAAAGTCGGCCACGCACGTGCTTCGTGTGCTAAGCAGATTTTCCGCCTGCTAGAATTAGTCTCAAATTTAATTCTCTACTCCCGTACAAAGAAGTCTATGAGAAAACTACTTGAATTTTTAGTTGGGCATAAGATATTGACACAGTTACTTTAAGAAAACTTGCATGATTATGAGACCATGAAAAGCTAAATGCACACAAATAAATTACAAATAACTTCCTTAATATTTGAGATTGATTAATAGAGACCACACTCCCACAAGATATGGTCGCGAATCAAAAAAGTCCGTCACGCAGGGGCTGCGTAAAGTAAGCAGATTTCCCACGTGAAGTTTTACAATAGAGAAATCTGCCTAATAACAGCAGTAGTAGTAAGGAATCTCTAAACCTATTCACGAGGGACAGTTACTGAAACGGCCGCCCTAGATCTCAGCGGAAAATCCCGAACATAGCCGACTCCTGCCGACCACACACACAATACAAATGCAAATATCTCGGTTAATATTCAAGATACAGAATAAATGTCTAAAACAATATTTATAGTAAATTTAATTTGCAATAAGACTGATTCTCTACACTTTTTCGATCCGACGCATAATAACGGGGATATTTCGAATTTTCAAAAATCCCCCCTCTAAACCCCCCCTCCCACTGGTCGGATGTCAGCCGTTAACGAATATGATCTTTCTTTTTGTATAAAACGATTAAATGCTGAGTTTGGTAATGATCAAACAAAAAATTGCGGCCGCTAGAGCGTTAAAAGAAAAAATATATATATATACATAATTTTGATCGGACCTCGTCTCCTGGGTAGGATCGATGGACATTTGAAGAAATTTTTCGAAAACCACGTCATAAGTACGACCTCCATAGCTGATTTCCCATAAGGGAAATCTGCTAAAATCGAGCAATAAAAATTAAATCTCATTTTTATAAAACTGAACTATTTCAATGATACCCATATATCTTGCACTGATAGCTCAGTTATCTATTCACGCAATTGATCTTTTCAGTATGAAGTCTTTATTAATTAGTAGCTTTCTTTAAGGTGGTCAAACAGATTTCATTTAGGGTCTTATGACGCGATTTTATTGAGGAAATTCTTTAAATGTCCATCAATATACATATATATATACAGATTCATTAGGTTTATGTGTGTGTGTGTGTGTGTGTGTGTGTGTGTATATATATATATATATATATATATATATATATACAGATTCATTAGGTTTATGTGTGTGTATATATATATATATACATAGTTATCAGTTACTTCTCTAGCGATCGTGTAAATTTAATATTCTACAAATGTTGTTATGTACATGTTTTCTCTGTCTTGAATATTTACCCTCTTGGAGTCAGCTTTGAGTAAACCCCCAATCTTAGAATGTCATATTAACAATAACCTTTCATATCCTTATCCACGCAAAGCCTAAATACCAAATATTATTTTCAATGAACCTTTACTGTAAGATTTGTGCACATTTTTTTGTTTGATGTCATCATTTAAGAAATTTCATTCTAAACTACAACATTTTTATTTTATTTTTTGACTTAACAAAAACCAACATCTATATTTAACCTTTTCAGGGAAAACTGAAGATCGCATAACATAATGGCTAAAATCAGCTTTAAGAGAGGGGGAGAAATTAAATATTCAAAATATCATATTCTATCTCATATGCTAGAAGTCATTTCACACCAACTATAAATATAAATGTTAATCTGCAAATAGGTCCTGTAAGTGACGAAAAAATTCATTCATTCTTCGTTGAAGATGTAATTTTTCACCGTTAGCCGGTTTTGAGTCCTGGTAATTGACAACTCGTACAATTCCTACAAATCTCAAAACATGCAGCACGGAATTTATTTAAGGAATAGAATATTGGATAATGAAGAAGTTACTTAGAAAGAAACCTTAAGATGAGTTTATGCCAACATTTTAAAAATTATCATTCACAGGATCTTATTTTATTTTTTTGAGAGTGGGGTTGTATCTCTGGAGACAATATATTATAGTTAGATTTAATGTTGAGACAGAAGCTACTTAATAGTGAATTTTAATTTTAATTGTTGACTAGTAGCTTACATTTTTTATTGGATTAATTCCTTCATATTAGACAACGTAGATTTAGAAAGTTTAAACAACGTAGATTTAGAATACCTGTAAGGTGTCCGTTTAAATAATAATAAATTATAATAATATAAATTAATAAATAAAGAAATATACATTATTATTATAATTATTATTGGAGACTTCATGGAAATAAACAGTGCATAACTGAGGAGATAGGGTGATTGGAAACAACGCTAATAGTGGGTAAACAGAATGGATCAACAATATTTGGTTACCTGCGCCGGCAACTACATCAGGAAGGGGGGATTTATATAATACCAATGTACACATAATATCACAATAAACGATATTAGTTCAGCGGTGTATTTGTGAACGCTTGGATAAGCCCGAAATTCACAGCGAAACTTGTAATTTGGCTTGTAACGTGCTCTCCGTTGGAGATACGTGTAATTATAGATATAGACATGATTTGTTGGCTATGTTTACTCCGGTATCGATTATTCATCGTAATCGATAATAATGTAAACGGCTGACGGCGACTGTTGGCATCGTATTTTAAAAGATTTCTCGTAAGGGAAATCAGCTATTAAGGTCTTATCCATAACTTTTTTCGAATTTTCGAAATATTTTCTCCAATGTTCATCAATCCTACCCAGAAGATAATGAAAATGAGCTCAGCTCAAAACTGAGAGAGTGTGTACAATTCTACTGTACGTGTTTACGTAACTGAACTCCTCCTAAGCGCCGATTTGAATGAATATTTTTGTACGCGTTTGAGCGACGCTCTGGATGGTTTTGCAGATGGAACAGGAGTGGGGGTCGTAAGGGAGGCCTAAAATTAAAAACAGTGATATTTCGTTTCCTATTGGTTTGTCGACAAATAAGCACAGGTGAAAAGTTGTTTATGTTGTTATTTAGAGTAAATTTTGTTATATTCACTTTTGTCGTATAACACAGTATAATCGAGATATAGTAAAGTAGCATTTGTTTTAAACATTATATTATTAAATTTAATTTATCCTAATTGAAATATCATGCAGGACAACGTCTGCCGGGTCCGCTAGTATATATATATATATATATATATATATATATATATATATATATATATATGTGTGTGTGTATATGGACACTCAGCGCTAAAAAAATATTTATATAGTCGAGGTAATTAAATTTTAGCAGATTTCCCTACAGGAAATCAGCTATTGAGGTCTTACTCATGACGCGATTTATGTCTGTTAACGCTCTAGCGGACGCAATTTGTGTTTGATCGTTACCAAACTCGATATTCAAACGTTTTATGTAAAACTAAAGATCAAGTTTGTTACTGGTTTAAATCCGAACAGTGGGAGGGGGGGTTAAGACGGGGAATTTCGAAAATTCATATTATATCTGTAATTATGCGTCGGATCGAAAACTTGAATAAACTAAGGGGAAATTTCATTAAATGTAAAAAAAGCAGGGAAAATGCATGTATGTGAAGCGCTAAAGCTCACGAAGATGACTGACTATGAAGAGAAAGCAACCTCTGACAAGTTTGAGTGACACTTGATTTGTTGAATTATTCCAGGTTCAAGAAAAAGAGGGAGCGCCCTTCAGATATTACGAACAAAAGGCTTTTCGTAATAACAACATAATGTTTCTCAGACGCAGAAATAAATTGTTACCAACGAAAATGTTGACTAAATAGACATTAGGAATAATAAATAAAGCTCAATTAATATTTCATTAATAATGTCAAGTGTTTGTAAGATAATTAATTCTATTATAGATTCTGCGAAAATATTCTTGATGTAGGTAAAAACATAAATTATATATTGGTATAGCTATACGGAAAGAAAATAATACTTGAAATTTAATGAGCTTGAAATCATTAACCAATATTGGTAAAGTGTTTCCCTAAATTTTACTTTGAACATTGTAGACAGATTATTCACATTCATATGTATCCATCATTGTTCCTTTATGAAGTCGGTTTAAAAACTTGGCAAAAATTGTGTTAAAATGCTCCCAATTATTCTTATTTTACACTTTACAACATGACTTGTGGTTATGATGTTCTGGACTTGAAATCCAAAACGTTTGTTAACCTTTTGTCAAAAGTTGTTAAAACAACCTGACTTTTGGTATCATTCTGGATTTTCTCAAATCCAAAACGTTCATCAAACCTTTTGTCAAAATGTTGTAGAATTCCGTTTACTCAACTTTGTCCTAGGATAGTGCTCGGAGCGAAAGCTCACGTTTAGCACACGCCTAGCTGAAGAGATCCGAAAGATCGAAACGAAGTAGTCCAAACTTGTATTTGCTGAAAATGGGTTTTGAAACTTTTCGCAATTGAGATTACTAGTTTCGGTGGATGGGACTTTGGTCTTATCGTTTTCGTACTTACGGTGACTCATCAGCAACGCGAAGAAGCGTTGGAACGATTGGAATAAAGGCAAACTGCCTTGTTTTGATATTTGGTTCAAATGACTGGTCAGACTTTTGTCAAATGACTTTTGTCAGATCCATTTGTCAAATGAACTTGGCTCACGCCGTTTCCGAAGAGTGTTTGGAAGACACTTTACAACATGACTTGTGGTTATGATGTTCTGGACTTGAAATCCAAAACGTTTGTTAACCTTTTGTCAAAAGTTGTTAAAACAACCTGACTTTTGGTATCATTCTGGATTTTCTCAAATCCAAAACGTTCCGCAGGCAGTTTGCCTTTATTCCAATCGTTCCAACGCTTCTTCGCGTTGCTGATGAGTCACCGTAAGTACGAAAACGATAAGACCAAAGTCCCATCCACCGAAACTAGTAATCTCAATTGCGAAAAGTTTCAAAACCCATTTTCAGCAAATACAAGTTTGGACTACTTCGTTTCGATCTTTCGGATCTCTTCAGCTAGGCGTGTGCTAAACGTGAGCTTTCGCTCCGAGCACTATCCTAGGACAAAGTTGAGTAAACGGAATTCTACAACATTTTGACAAAAGGTTTGATGAACGTTTTGGATTTGAGAAAATCCAGAATGATACCAAAAGTCAGGTTGTTTTAACAACTTTTGACAAAAGGTTAACAAACGTTTTGGATTTCAAGTCCAGAACATCATAACCACAAGTCATGTTGTAAAGTGTCTTCCAAACACTCTTCGGAAACGGCGTGAGCCAAGTTCATTCGACAAATGGATCTGACAAAAGTCATTTGACAAAAGTCTGACCAGTCATTTGAACCAAATATCAAAACAAGGCAGTTTGCCTTTATTCCAATCGTTCCAACGCTTCTTCGCGTTGCTGATGAGTCACCGTAAGTACGAAAACGATAAGACCAAAGTCCCATCCACCGAAACTAGTAATCTCAATTGCGAAAAGTTTCAAAACCCATTTTCAGCAAATACAAGTTTGGACTACTTCGTTTCGATCTTTCGGATCTCTTCAGCTAGGCGTGTGCTAAACGTGAGCTTTCGCTCCGAGCACTATCCTAGGACAAAGTTGAGTAAACGGAATTCTACAACATTTTGACAAAAGGTTTGATGAACGTTTTGGATTTGAGAAAATCCAGAATGATACCAAAAGTCAGGTTGTTTTAACAACTTTTGACAAAAGGTTAACAAACGTTTTGGATTTCAAGTCCAGAACATCATAACCACAAGTCATGTTGTAAAGTGTCTTCCAAACACTCTTCGGAAACGGCGTGAGCCAAGTTCATTCGACAAATGGATCTGACAAAAGTCATTTGACAAAAGTCTGACCAGTCATTTGAACCAAATATTCTTATTTTACTTATATATATATATATATATATATATATATATATATATATATATATATATATATATAAATGCACTCACAATGCATAGTGTGTGCCTGTGTTTGTGAATAAAAATAAAATAGAATAAAAAAACGTAGGCTCAATAGCCCATGAAATATCAAGGCTTATTTTTTTTTTTTTTTTTATTTTTTTTTTTTTTTACAAGAGTTCATATTTACGAATAATTGTTTCTTCTTCTGAGTGGGACAAATAAAAGAATAATAGAATAAAATTACTGGGTATTATAGAAGTGAAGAATCTGATAGAGCTAAATAATTGATGGGAAGAACGTAAAAACGATTCTGCTACTTAAACTTAGCACATTTCTTACGTACGGGTATAATAAAATATTGATCTAATCACACCATATATGTTATATTTGTAAGTAAAAATTCGATGAGCAGAAATAGGGGTTTCCGTAGGCTAAAAATAAAAGGACGAATAGCTTCCTTAATATTTGAGTTGCGAAAAAATGTATAGAATCACAATTGTAGTGCATCCCCCGCCCCTCCTATTCCTCGTCCAATTCATGCCACTGACTAATAAGATCTTTAGTGTGGAATAAAACAGTAACATATAAAGTGTGGTCAAATAAACATTTTTATTTAAGAACGTAAAAACTTATATGATGACGACACAACGTGCTAGCATGTACCTCACAAAACAAAATTCAGTGAATTTTAATTAAGGTTCTAATACAGTGGGAGTAGAAGTGGGGGTTCACTGAAGGCTGAAAACTAAAGAATTCAAATATCTCGGTCAATATTCAAAATAGAGATTAAATGTATTAAAAAATGCATAGACACTTAAATTTCAAATAACATCAATTCTATACAATTTTTCGATCCGACTTATAATAATGGAAATATTTAGAATTGTCGACCCCCCCCCCTTCCTCTAAAACCCTCCTGCATCTGTCCGATTTCAGTCATTAAAGAATTTAATCTTTAGTTCTACATGAAGCGTTTATATTCGAGTTTCGTAACGACTGAAAAAAAAATGGCCACCGCTAGTAACAGACAAGTATATATATATATATATATATATATATATAGATAGATATATATATATCTATATATATATATAGGTATATATAATTAAATGTTGAACGGTTCTCATTTTCGACATTTCCTTGGTAAGATTGATAGGCATTTCCCAATGACCTGATCGAATCAACCTCAATAGCTGTTTCATCTTCCCTTTAAGGGAAATAAGTAAATAAAGAAAAAATTCTGAATTCTCAGATCTTGAAGACGGCAGAAAAATAAAAAAAGAACAAAGTAAACTGGGAAATCTAGGAAAATATGGCATAAATATCCAACAGGAAAATGCAAAAATGAAGGATAATAATCTAGATTTCACTTTGATAAATAGTTTCACTTTAACATAGATGAAGGGAAATCTCAGGAAAACCGCTCAAGCACATAGATAGAGATAGCACGAAAGAAATTTTACACCAGAATGAAAAGAGAAGAGCAAAGTAAACTAACTTATGTACTTATGTAACTGTAGTGCAATTACAGACCAATAATATTTTATGTTCAGCAAAATATGTGTATAAAAGCTATATAATCTTCCGATTAGACGTATAATGACGGAGATATTTTGAATTTTTCAGCACTCCTACTTCGGGAATTTTCGCGCATTTACAATTGTATCATTAATCATCTCATACTTACGTGAAATTACATCAGCTTCCAATTATTGGATAAATACAATCGAATTTAAGATGACATCATCGGTGTACCATTCCAGTACTTGGGAATATCCTTAGTTTGTACTGCACCTGCGTGACGGACTTTATTTTTATTTTTAACTATATAGTTGGTATAATATGACTAGAACATCAAAGAAGCCAATACTTCCGATTGTTCATGGACACATTAATTAAAATGAAGGCTTAACATCAGATTACATTAACAAAATTAATAATAATTTCAACCCTTTAACCTTTGAATTAATTAGGATCCCTTAAAATCAATACTTTGTCAAGGAAATTTAGGGAACAAGAGACAAGGAAAACAGCCAGTGTTTTGTCCAAATTTCGTAATCATTCTGCCAAACTTATGTAACAGACGGGTAAGCGTGGAAAGGAAACTTAGTCGTCATAGGAACTTCGCCAATAAATCGCAAGCAGTGAGAACACATGATCATAACAATATCTCGGCCTCAATAAAGCTCACAGACATAACATTCTTGAGAAAGGATGATACCCAAGGGTCTTGTTATAGACCATGAAAAACGTTCAACGGACACCGATATGCCGAGTAATGGCAAGAATTCCTGGGCTCTTTTAGTGACAATAAATGTTAAGAGGGATATCAGAAGTTTCAAATGGCAGTATAAAATATTTTCATTGGTATATAAATATTCATTTTCTAGTTGCAGGCAGAATCGACGAATGAAGTAAAGGTTACACGTTGTCATTTTAATGATTTTACAAAGAATACAACATCAGGAACTACAGAGCAGCAGTATCCGCTTAGGACGTTCCATCCACCAACTTAAATGGGAAAAACATGTGTAACCGATTCTTTAAAAAAAGTTACTTTATAGCATTTTTGTGTCTGAATGTCGTTTTATTATTCCAATATCAATATTATTGGATTTGGGGACTTTTGCATTTGTTGACAGATCTCACTCAAGAGGACTCAGTTTAGCAGGTGGTACTCATGACTTGATTTTCAAAACATTTCTTTGAACGCCCTAGAAGTACCTTGAAGAAAAAAAAGTCCGTCACGCAGGGGCTGCGTTAACTAAGCAGATTTTTCGCCTGATGGTATAACAAACTTGTGATCTCATCTTACCCCAAATTCTCTATTTGTATAGAACATCAATAGTTTAACTAGATTGGTTCTATAGCATTTTACGATCCGACTCTCTTTTACGGAGATATTGGTGATTTTCAAAACAAACAACCCCTCCCCCCCCCCAACACCTTAAGCCCCACTATTTCATGTCCGATTTCAGCCAGTAATTGAGACTGAAAGCAAGAATGTACAAAAAACTCGCATACTATTGGAGTTACAAAAAAATGTATACAACAACAATTGTAGTTTAACGAGGTTGGTTCTACAACATTTTTCGATGGCACTGATAACAACTGAGATATTTTGAATTTTCCAATTCCCCTCCCTCTAAACCCACCCCTTATTCCTGTTCTGGTTCCACCCATTAACAAATATGATCTTTAGTGTTGTATGAAACAGTAAAATATTGAGCATGGTATAGATCAAAACTTATTCTTTTTTCTTTGTAATGTATTCTTTTATGGTGACATAATGACCTCTATAAATTCACTTCACAGATTATAAGATGGATAGAAATCCAAATGATCAATTTAATTTTCAGATCCATCTGTATCAATAAAAATCTCAGCTGAATATTCAGCTTACATTTCAAGTCCTGTTTACATTGAAAGAATTAGAGAACAGTATGTAAAATGATGTCATCAGTGTGACATTGCAGCTGAAGTAAATCTGCTTATTTACACAGCACCTGACGGACTTTTTCTTATTAAAATTCACTTTAAGCTACTGCGTTTAATCAAGAGGAGTTATCTGCAGCTTACCACCCTTTTGAAAGTTTAAGATAGGCCTTTGTAGTAGTGTTCTCAAATTGAGAGAATGTCGATTGTAGAATCACAACACGATATTTTTTTTTTTGAAACTAGCGCCTGCGTGTCAGACTTTTAATTAAAACATCCAGTCTTTATAACTGGAGACTTTATTATAAAATGGCTGCAATAAAGCTGTCTTGTAAATAGTGTTGTTGTAGTAGCTGTGTGTAGGTGGCCCGAGGCGGGAAGGCTCTGATATGAGGCCCATTACCTCGGGACGACAAACAGTGCCACCCTAATTAAACTCAGCGATATTAGGATATTCTACTTAGGAAGAAACATAACATTAGCGCTTCTAGTGGCCGAAATTGTACTCACTCTGCACACATTGCAACCTCGACACTATCTCACGTTTCTATTTAGCCACTAAGTCATAAGTCATTCATAGTAAGCTCTGGGCTACTAAAAGGTTGATAACGGAATACTCTAGCAGGAAAATGTGAGCATTAAAGTAATTTATTTTTTAAATTAAATTTCGGTTAATATTCTTAGTGATGGCCGCTGTTGGAGCTATCCTTATGTGATGGGGTACTCAGTAACTAAGGTTGAAATAAGACTACTTTATAGAATGCGAGGAGATTGATTCTAAAGTCTGATTTCGTTCATGCACTATTTCCGATTCTCCTTCCCGAATGAGACTTTTATATTTTATATTATGGACATTTCTTTTAGAATTTAACTCAATTGCAGTATACACATCTTCTACATCATTCAGTTTGCCTTGAGAAAGGAATAAATTACACCGAAACGTAGGCAAGCTGAAGTAGTTTTATTTCAACCTTAGTGACCGACAACCACATCACATAAGGATAAATTTCGGTTTTTTTACGGCAATTTATGTAGAATGAGTAACTATTGCTCACAAGACAACAATTCCTTCGTAGCAAAATAACAAAAACTGATCAGATCGAATTAAAATATTTTGTATATATATATATATATATATATATATATATATATATATATATATTGTGGGTTTGTGTTTTTTTCTGTAGCGGCCTCAGATTTTCAGACTCTGTATCAAAACTTCATATTTTTACAATTCACCAGAAAAAAATGTTGAGTTCGTTGACGGTGAGAATTGGCCCGGAGAATGGGCGGAAGGTATAAAATTCCAAATATATCCTTTATGCAACCAATCTTGTTACAAGTTTAATAATATTCAATTTGTATTCTATACACTTTATCTCAATCTGAAATATTTGCATTTTTTTTAGTTCTCCCACATAGTAATTTAATTTCACCTAGACCTCTGTGCCACTAAAATCTCATGCCCAGCTTACATTTCAGGCTCTGTTACTTTAGCTTCTTATAATACGACAAATGTTGAACGGATGGTGACAGATCATCGTGCCCGGCACGTGGGAAATCTGCTTATGTCACATAGCCCCTGCGGGACGAGCGTGTTAACCTTCACCAAGTTTTCTGTACAGAGGCAATAATCTCTAAATAGAGATGTTTTAGATCAAAATGCTGTAGGAACATAGTCATCAGTTTAATTTGGAACTAAAATTCATCCTAGGATATTACGGAAGTACGCTAATAAAACTGAAACCGGCGTAAGGGCCTTTATTAAACCTTTTTCTGCTATCACCTATTATTTAAATGCTTTTTTGTGGTTGCAGTTTTTGTTTGATCGTTACCAAACTCGATATTCAAACGTTTTGTATTAAAAAAAAAACACATCAAATTCGTTGGGGAGGAAGAGTTTACAGGGGAATGTCGAAAATTCAAAATATCCCCTCTATTATAAATCTCATCGAAAACATTTATAGAATCAATCTTATTGCAACTTTAATTCCATATAAATATTGCTATATAAATGTTTTCTCTATCTCGAAAATTAACCTAGAAATATTCATTTTTTTTTTTTTTTAGTTTTCAGTCTTCAGAAACCCCCACTACTACTCATATCTCATTATCATTAAACTTAATTTTATCATGAACTACTTCATTCTAAGCAATCAAAGTTTTCAGTGAACTTTTAATATGTGGAATACCGTATGTGGAGACATTAGTGCTGGGACGTCATCATTTAAGAATTTACACTCTAAACTGCAGTTTTCGTTCGAAACACAACGAAAAGACATCAGTAACAAGTAAAATTATAAGCAATAATTAGATGATAACCGAGTGTTAAAAAAATTAAATTACATAGTAATAAACATTAAAATATTTTTCAATGTTTAAAGATTAAAATTAATAAAAGAGCAAATTTCCTTAATTCAAATTAAAAAACAAAAACAAAAAAAAAAAAACACTCTAACGCACATGTTTAATTCAATCTGATCTTTTTTTGGTTCCTTTTGCTAATAGAAAATAGAATGAGAAACAATGTCATATTTAACATGCCATATCATAGTAATCCTTTTTAGTTAAGACACTGTTATAAGGATTAAAGTTGTAAATAATGTAACATTAAGATTAAGGAAACGAGTATACATTAACATTTGAAACTCGGAAATTGCAAGAAAAAAAAAAAAGAAAAAAAACTACGTCTGACAGTAACCTGTTCCATCTGAGAAACTGTTAGATGAATGATTGGGCGGATAAAAACATGATTTAACTATAATTTATTATTTCCTAAGAAAATCCAATTATATTTTAATGAAATAACGACTTGTTAACAATACAATTCACACAGATTTATCTAAATGGCTTCCATTCTTTTTTATCTACTATTATAACAGTATTGTGATTTTATTATTAAATATTCATATTAATTATTGAAATTAATAATTAAAAACAACCACTACGCGGTTGTTAAGTAAACAAAACAGATAGCGCGCTCCATAGAATCCTACTCACAATAACGGAGGAATTTTGAATTTCCGAATTTCCCAACACTCATAACTCTTCCCACCTCTATGCCAGGTCCGACTTCAGCCAATAATGAATATGATCTTCAGTGTTGATTAAAACGGTTAAATATCGAG
Source organism: Riptortus pedestris (assembly GCA_019009955.1). Lineage (NCBI taxonomy): Eukaryota > Metazoa > Arthropoda > Insecta > Hemiptera > Alydidae > Riptortus > Riptortus pedestris. Next base: position 79,051,051 of record CM032231.1, on the reverse strand, counting down.
TAAGGTATTGATCTATACCGTACACGATATTATAAGATAAAATATCTATTGATAACGTCATCGTACAACGCATTTGCATATAAAAATAAAAATTGGAAATATCTCGCATGAAATTCAAGATAGAGAAAAAATGCATATTTGTAGGCAATTAAATCTTCATTAAGATTAATTTTAAAGTTATATATATATATATATATATATATATATATATATATATATATATATATATGTACACAGATAGCCACAATTCTTTACAATCACTTCAAAATTATACAATTCATGACCCTTTGACAGAAAAAATCAGACAGTTACTTACGTGACTTAAACAAGATAATATACATATACACTTTTGCTGGATCAAAGGGCATTCGGGAATTTTGGGAAACGATCTCACTGATTTATCTGCGAAATCAGCGACAAAAGATAACAAAACTCCAGAATGCTACAACAAAATCACACTTAAAAACACAATTAATTACTGACACAATTAACACATGGCAACAGAAATGGTATACCACTACGAAAGGACAAGATCTAAAACTATTTATTCCAGACATTAATGAGTACTTAGGACAAAAATTAATATCAACAGACTTTTACTTGACACAATTATTAACTGGACACGGAACAACAAATTCTTATTTTAATCGTTTTGGCCTAACAGATCAACCAAACTGTTACTGCGAGTTTACTACTGACCAGACATACAGCCACTTGCTCTATGACTGCTGACTACTAACAGACCATAGAGAAGACTTTAAAACCCAATTAAAATGCCGACAAGAAAATTGGCCAGTTGAGGAAAAACTATTATTTTATAAACATAATAAACAATTAAAACAGTTTGCTAAAGAAATGTATGACTTCCTGAATTATTTAAAAGTGAAATACAGTTACTTTAATTAATTATTCAGCATTGAATCCAAAATTTGTTTTTTTTTTATTTTCTTTGTTGTAAATAGTTTTATTGTACAAATATTTTATGTTATTCAAAGTTTAAAAAAAAAATGTTATGTATCAAGCACACGTTATGTACAAATTATTGTACGGAACGTGTGGCTAATAAACTCCCTTCCTGTAGGGTTACTTCAGGAAGGAATTAAATAATATATATATATATATATATATATATATATATATATATATATATATATAAACACACACACACACAGCGTTTTAAAATGACCTTATTTTCGCCATCTCCTGGGATGGATCAATGGACAGCTCTTTTCCTCAATGGCAATAGGCTAAATAGTCAATAGTGTTTAATTGGATGTCGGAAAGTTAAATGACAAATCTTTGTTGAGTAATAAAAATTATTTAATATATACTTCATGAGAAATAAGTGCTTATGAAGGTATTCAATCAAAGTAAACAAAGTAATTTCAAAATCTCACACTTTCGGCTCACAGATGATATCTCCTTCAGAGCATAAAGGTTGAGTTTTAAGATAGGATGTTGAAAAGTAAATAAGACGTATTGGAACAGACATATATGCCATATATGACATTCAAATTAAATAATTTAAATAAAGAGTAGTAAAACGTTTTGTTTATTTCATTTAACAGGAGTGCAAGCCCAACTTCGAATTTTAATTTTTTGGTTAAATAAATTGGTTAGTTATTTATTAATTTTTTCCACCCCTACAGTTCACACAAATTTATTAATAGCACTTGGAATTAAAAAAAAATATAAATAAGCTAAATAACTTATTAATTATGGTACGCATACTTTTCTTTTAAAATCATTTTATTAATAGATTTTTTATTAGTGTTTTTCTTGTATAAACGTTTACATATACAAATAAATACATTTACAAATAATACAGGCGCTCAAAAAAAAAAAAAAAAAAAAAAGTGCTTTGTATTGAAAAATGGATTGGAATTAACAAAACAAATAGTGGCAATATATAAATTCAAGCGAAGATTTCTTAAAATAGTTGTTTTTACACACGAGTTGATTATATTATTTCGTGTGAACCTGAAATACTTAAAGCTATTCAACCAATCATGGAGTCTTCCTCATCATCAACGACAGTTGCATAACATTTCGTCATTGCTATGTTACTTCCCCTTCTTTACATTCTTATGCTATTTATAAACTTTTTGTAATATAAATTATTGTCAGTTCTTAATAGTTGCATTTCTTTTATCCACTTCCGCCCTAGTTTGTAATATTAATTCTAAATTAAACGTTCACTTTATGCAACAATAGGTTGCTACACTTTTCTTAGCCATCTGGGGGCTAGGGATTTGGTTTAGTCGGTCCGTCATTAAATAAAATTCCTTTCTAACCCACGAACCAAACTTTTCGGCTATTATTAAAACCTAACTTGCCTATGCCTTTGCATCAAAAGCTAACCTGAATATCGTTCTATGAATGAAATACACATACAATTCTTCTTCCGAGAATGGTATATATATATATATATACATATATATATATATATATATATATATATATATATATTTATTTATTTATATTTTATAGTTTTGTTTGTGTGAGTTCTTTAGGCAAAAACTAAATCGGTCAATAACAACGTCTTCCCGAAGACCGTTGAGCTTTGAGAAGTAGAGTACATTATAACCACTAAAGACATTAGCTTGAGGTGCAGAAAGCTTTCAAAAATATAAAAAATTTTGAATGAAGATGAATTGTTACAGGAACATCCAAGTTATGAATATCCATTAGTCTTAATAATTTCTTTGTGTGGCAATCCCTTCTTATCTAATTGCAGTAGATAGAACCAGCGAGTTTAATAGTATGCAATGGATTAATTAATAAAGCGAAATAAAAATACAAAAAAAAGTGCATTTTAGTTTAACTTTTAAAGCTAAACGCACGCATATAATCTAACAATTAAATTTGGCATTTTCGTGAATAAGGCATTTCTAAATTTCACATCAGAACAAAGTGACTTGAGTGACGAGGTCCAAATCCTTAAATAAAGATATCTCTAATAAAGAAAGAATATTTTTAAAAACAATCCTACTAGTTAAATATATGTATTATTATGTGAAAACCTTAATTAAGCCGCAGAGTCATACAAGGTATGGGAATGTTCTAAGTTCGAGACTCTGGAAGATTGTCGGCAAAGTTAGTTTTAACAGGCCAGTTGTCACGGATAGACCATGTGTAGATATTATAATGGTAGGTAGTTATTATAAGAGCATCTAAAAATACGTCGTCCTAACGCTTGTTAAAGTATTTTAATTTTGAGTCAGAATCTGCAAATAACTTAGAGCTTGACAAAGAGGAAAAACACCCCCAACACCGCTAAAGTGACTGTTAAAGTTATGTCATCCCTAATAATCATCAAATATTGAGAATTCAAATATTTAACGAGGAGCGAATTTATTGAGGAAATACTATTTAAAAATAATACAGGCACCCTCAACCAGAATGTAAACGCTCGTATAATATTAGTAACTATTTTAAACATAATCAACGCTTAAATGCCTTGATCTTTCTCCCATTGTACTATTTATTTTATTACATTTTTTTAAATCTTTATTCAATTAAATAAATTAATTATTTGTAAATTTGCTAATTTTATTTATTCTAATTTGAGAACTCTTTTCATCGTACCAGAAAAAGTCCGGATAAAAACATCCCGAGCCGTGTTTGTTTTTCATTAATTTCACAACATTCGGTCTTTCAATTACTGAATCATTTATTCATAAATATAATATTGAAACTGGAAGTAGAAAAAAAAACCACCGAAATATAGAGAACTTCGTAGAAATTAAAACTAAAATTAACATTTGAATTAATAAATTATAGACTTTTGTTATATTTTAATAACTGGTATTTTGGTTTATTAGAAATCTAATATATTAAAGCATAAGTAAATATAACTACAGGAATATTACCAACAAATAATAAAAAAAGACAGGCAAACAAGATTAAATAATAGTTTTTAAGTTAGGAATCTATGATAGTTTTAACAGAGTCTAGAAATATTTTAAAAATTAAAATATATGAAACTAAATGCAGTTTTATAAGTAAACTAATAATAAATAAATACATTTATTATATATGTGGAACTGTAATAATATTTCATGAAGAAAACAATAAATACATATTATTCTATTTTTAAAATAATATTTCTATTAATATAAAATAACGTTCATTAAAAAAAATATTAATTAATAACTGTTATAAAAAAAAATTAAAAATAGTTTGTTTATGCTTACATTGTGTCTGAGGCTTGTGGACGCGATACTGAGGGCGGCTTGGGCAAGACTGACGAGAGGCGAGTGTGCATCGGAGCTCTACTAGCAGTTTCAACAACATCGGCCCGTCCCCCCTCCCAGTACCACTGGTCCACCAATTGATTTTAGTCTGTCACCAGAATTTTGGCGGGGTCTGTCACAAAGGTGCCCTTTTGAAATTGAATGTAATCAAGTGTGAATATATATAATTAAGATGTGTGTGAATTTTTACAAAGTAATACACTTCAATTTTTGGAAGGAAGTGAGTGGTCATAGTGGTGAAAGAAATATAAAAGTTTTTTACCACTAAAGTCAACAATCTATATTTCCATGTATTTTCCACATGTTTATCCATTTTAATGCCCTAATTTAATATTATTTAGCATCCTTTAAAAAATCTACTATTTCTTGAATTTATTAACGAGATCTTTTATATGAGGTGACAATGTCAAGTTCTTATCGAAAACCCAAATATTTTATTGCTGTGCTATAGGATATTTTGGTGGTATCTAGCAATAAATTTGGTCCAATAATATTATTTTTGCTGGAGAATATTACACATTTTGTTTTTTCTTTTTAAAATTGAAATCCATGCCTATTGCACCAATTCTGCAAGGATTTTCTTGTGTCTTGTATAATCTCCTCCAAGATATTCATGTTTTTGGACGAAAAATAAAGAAATAGGTCGTCAGCATAATAGCAGTATTTTCTTATAAATTATTTAGTTTTTAAATGATTCAATTGTCTAATAGTTATTTAATGTTATTTTCATTGTTGTTTTATTTTAGTACTGTTAATAATTTTTGGGTCATAATATGTTAATGTTTGATTCTTAATATCATGTTAGCGGGCCATTGAGGAGGCACCGCGAGAAAGCCAGTAGTTGTGCTATGTTAACCTGCCTGTATGCATTATATGCATTATGAGTGTTTTAAAGTTTAATAAAGTGTTGGCAATTCCAAGATTCTAAGCCTACTTCAAAAAATAAACTATAAATTGTTGATAAAAACCCAAATTTTATAAATTTTGTTTAAAAATGGGGAGGGGGGGGGTGGTTAAATACACATCTATGTATGCGTGTGTGTGTGTGTGTGTGGGGGGGCGTGCTTGAGTGCGTGCCTAGAAGTAAATAAGGCAATACCTTATTTCATTAAAAACCTTACCAAAAATAGAAACATTCACCATACTTTTAACACAATTTTACCACGGATCAAGAAGATTTTTGAGTAGTTTCTGAGCAGAAAAAATCCTTTTTTTCCATTACCGTTCGTTCTATCGGAAATTAATATAGAACAAGATGTTTTGTAAATTCAATTTTCAACAGATTAGGCTTTACATTTCCATCGTTGTTATGTAGTATTCGGTGGTCCTTTACTGCTGGCTGCAAGGAAAACAGGTGAAGACCATCACCACATTCGTATGTCTAACATAAAGGGATTCAAATTTTTAATAAAACTTATGAAAATATCTCGCTTCATTTATTCCTAAGCCTTCCTGAATATGTTTCTAGGTATTTCAGTCATACCACTCGATGAACACAAATAAACCCAATTTATAGTTTCTATTTCGTTGGAATCCAAAATTTCACTATTTCACTTTCTGTGATGGAATGTGTGATCCCAAGGACCATGGGCTGAGATACCAAAAAATATTTTTGTTTGTTGTTGATGTGATGTGATGTATGTATGTTTAGAGGGACTCCGAGTGGCGCGATACATGTAGAAAATGGTTCCAGAGAATACGGAGTGAAAAATAGGCTGTCAATTTTAAGTTCAACCCTCTACCACATTAAAAGAGATTCTTAATACAAGTTGAGGCTAGATTTAAGAAGTCTAACATCTATTACTGCCATAGTGATGTCTCTATGCAATCAAGAGTTGAAATATGACCTGGATACAAGGCGATAAGTAACACATTTGCTTAAATTTACCATGTCTGAAAACAGAAAGATGCAAATAACACGGTTAGTTTTAGAGTTAGAAAAAAAAAAAAAGCGAATTGAACAGTAGTAAATACACATTACAAACAAGACCAATCATACGATGTTATTTAAACCGACACTAATAACGAAAATATTTAAGGCTTTTCTAAGAGCTCTTCCTGTTCGTTTTTTGCCATGTACTTTACTTTATCAGGGAATGTTTAAATGTCAACGTAGGTCGCAATAATTTCAACAAACGGTAGGCCCGATGAATATTTAAATTTTGTTTTCAAAAATCAGTGACCACAACCTGCTGATTTTACTTTTAAAAATGTGCTACAAAATCGAGCCAACTTATTGGAATATAAATTGCACGGCATTTTCAAAATGTTAATTATGGGACACTATATAGCTGGGAATATAGAAACTAATTTTCATATATACATTAGAAAACCTGAGATTTCATAAAATAAAGCATATTATTTTTGGATTACTAGAGAATATTTGTATCTGAAAACGTTTCGGGTAAATTAGTTTTGCTAAAATGTCAAAATTTGTATTAAATAAATACTATTTAAATTATTTATAAACAGACATTTAATTCTTCTTATTCTGGACCCAATATTATTTATATATTCTTCATATTTTATGGAAAGGGTCACCATAAAAAACATTTATTTCGGTGCTAACTTTGGCTTACTTGCCACCTCTTCAGGGGCTATCCCTTTTCAAAAAAACAAAAATATAAAAAAATTAATAATATATTTATAGGGTCATGAGTACTTTATTAGCTAGATGAATCCATAACAAATTTCCCTTAATCACCTCAGTTCTATTCAACTAATCATCATACTTTTGAACAAAATTCGAAATGCAACATGCCCGAAACATAAAACACATTCCTTTTCCTGTTATTTTCTTTGTTGTTAATTTTATGAAATTTAATAATTACCCATTTTTGACAGAGTGCAAAAAAACCGACAAAAACTATCTCGAGGATTAATAATCAGGTGCATATGTAATTAATTTACAAGTTTGGGTTATTTTGTATACAAACCCATTAATAATATATACCTTATTATTGTTTCCTTGCCGGATGTATATAGAATTACGCATAATTACCACTGTCATGTGTTATTCTTAACAACCATTATTATAATATTCATACATTTAATTTCAATGCTATATCGGTTTTATTACAGTAATTATGATAGTTTAACTGGTGAGTATTTATATAGATAAACTAGCTCAGATACCCGGCTTCGCCCGGGAATTCATTTGAGGCTGAATGGTGATGGTATTTTTTAGCAGGCTTTACATTGCACAATATTTTGACATTTACCCGTCCCAGTGTTTAGGATTGATACCCGTCTTTCCCGTGGATTTGCTAATAATAGAATTATTTGTTCGATAAGGCTTCACAGTCTTCGATATTTTTATATTTCCCGTCTCTTATACATGTAAATAGGGTGAATTTTTATTTCAGGCCTCCCTTATAACCCCCCTCCCGTTCGAACCTAAAAATTTTAATATAACTTATAATCATGGAAGAATTAATGCTAATTGACATACCAAGTTTTGTTAAGTTCGGTTCAGCCGTTAGTGCCCGCTAAAGTTTTAACGTATTACTCATTTATACTTAGGTATACGACAAAAGTGTATATAACAAAAGTTACTCCAAATAACAAAATAGACAACTTTTGTTATGTTTATATTTGCGGAAAAACCAATAGGAAACGAAATATCGCTATTTTTAATTTCAGACTTCCCTTATAACCCCCACTCCTGCCCGTCCATAGAAATGTTGGTATGGCTTATTATAATGAAGGCCTCACTGCTAATGCACATACCGAGTTTTATTTAGTTCGGTTGAGTATTTTTTGGCAAATAATATTATTGACTCCCGCTATACTTTTTAGCGTATAACGCATTTAAACTTCGGTATACGACAAAAGTGTATATAACAAAAGTTACTCTAAATAACAAAATAAACAAATTTTGTTATGTGCATATTTGCCGAAAAACCAATAGAAAACGAAATATCGCTATTTTTAATTTCAGGCTTCCCTTATAACCCCCACTCCTGTTCATCTTAGAGAAAATTAGTATAGCCTAAAGTCTAAGTTGGGTTAGTAGTAATATACATACCAAGTTTCATAAAATTCGGTTTAGCCGTTTGTGCGTGAAAAGGTAACAAACAAACAAACAATTAAACAAACAAACAAACAAACAAACAGACACCAAAGAAACAAAATGCAGTTATGGTGTCTATGACATGTGAAACAAAACGTTATCGTGAAATTCCGCGAAAAAAATCAGTGTACAGACAGAGGTTACAATTTTATCAATTTTATATATATATATAGATATAGATATGTATATTACGTACACATTACTTGAAAAAATACACTTTAAACTCTTGATAAAAAAACAAAAAAAATTAATTTAATCCGTCTATCAAAAATAAAATTTAATTTGTGTTGTAAAAAAGTAAAAATTGCTTTAAAAATATTTGTCCCCAAAACCTACATTTTAATTAATTATGTAAGGGAATATATTTTTACAAACACACCTCCTTAAAACGAAGGTTTAAAACAATTTGTTTTTAAATCTTACAAATTATTTGCTGAGGCGAAATTTCGTAAGTCCTAAATATTTAAGACTTTACATATATAATTATAAGTTATAAAAATTAATTTTCATTTTTATAATTCATTGTTAACACAATCTTAGCAAAGCTTTGCACAATGGCTCACATTTCAACATTTATTATATTTAATAAAATGACCATTTTTCATTTGGCTTTGTTGCTGACACGATAAAAATATATTTCAATTACAATCAGGAAAATTTTGATCCCAAAACACCATGGATGCTGCCACACAGGGTTATGGAGTGTTTAGGGCACATTAGCACACTCGTTTAAATTTACTCACGGCACTTCTCCTTTAAAGTGATTTTTCGTTTAGAAATATGTTAAATCTCACCACTCCCGCTGATTTTAAATCATGAACTTTATAAATAGATTCTAAAAAGGACAGATGTGAGAACAGTTCAGCAGAGAGCGGGCTGTAATTTATTTTGCAAGTCCCTCCGCTCCTGTATGCAGATCAAACAGGGAACACTACTCGAGGGAGACGCACACAGCTAGAGCCTTGTATTTAATTACTAACGCGGCTCCTTACATATTCTATCTCCCTTTTTATGCGCTTTATGAATTTCTCCACTTTGACATAACTCAGAATTTTTCTCAGATCTCTCGGTTGTATAGAGTTATACAAGCTTAAAGTAAACTTTACCCTTTTCGGCCTTTATATACTTATGTTGTTTTTTTTCCTTTACATTCATGAAAATGAACTACTGAGAAAATTGTTTTGTGTAGATATCGGTCAACTTTCAAAAGGTGGATTATAAGACCTACACAGTGACGTTTCGAGTTCTGAATTATTTCAATCATACACTGAAAAAAAAAAAACGTCTTCGTTTATAATCTGATTGATTGATGAAAATGAATAATATAATTTTCAGGTTAATCTGAAACACTTTTGTGGCTCCTCAAAATTTATTTTTACAAATGCTTAGCGCTTTCGGGAATTACATTCCCATCTTCAGATCTACAAACAATAAAGCACCATAATTAAGGAATCTAAAAACTATTTATAATTGATCATATAACAAAACAGTCAATAAAACTATAAAATTTACAACAATAACACATATATTTAGCAACATATTTATAATTAAAATATAATAAATTAATAATAGCTTATTTATTATCTAAAGATTAAAATAAAAGTCCGTCACGCAAGGGCTGGGTGAACTAAGCAGATGTCTCTCATGATGTTAAACAATTTATGGCATTTAAGCTTCAAATAAATGTGGTTTATTACATAACAGAGTATTGTTTATGTAACGAGTGAAAGTGGGGGTTTGCTGAAGGCTGAAAAATGCAAATACCTCAGTTTATAATCAAGATAGAGAATAAATGAATATAACACTATTTATAGTAAATTTAATTTTCAATAAGATTGGTTCTATCTAATTGTTTGATCCAACGTCTAGTGACGGAGATATTTGAATTTTCGAAAATCCCCCTCTAAACACACCTTCTCATTGGTCCGATTTCAGCCATTAATGAACTTGATCTGTCTTTTTACATAAAACGTGTAGATATCGAGTTTGGTAACGAACAAACAAAAAATTAAAGGAAATCAGTTATTGAGGTCGTACTCATGACGCGATTTTCAAAATTGTCTTCAAATGTCCATCGATCCTTCCCTGGAAATGACAAAAATGAGGTCCATTCAAAATGTTATATATATATATATCATATCACTCCTGGGCAGGATCGATGGACATTTGAAGAAAATTTTCGAAAATCACGTCATGAGTACGACCTCAATAGCTCATTCCCTTTAAGGGAAACCTGCTAATTACTTAAAACAAAATTACTGCCAGTGCATAGGGCGTGCATATAGAGATGCTACTGGGTTGAACCCTGCCGATGCACTAAGCCCGAGGGGATCCATCCAATCCACGAAGGAAGGGGCAGCTACAAGTCTGGACATGAGAGGTGTCTGTCTGCACATTTACATTTATTTCATTCTTGGCTTTCTCGAGTTTTATCTCTACACCCTCAACCATGTGCATCAAATAACCTCTTACATCGCTGTGAAGTACTTTTATCTGGTGATCTCCAGCTTGGTGGTTGTGTTCCCTACAGTGGGAATAAAACTCGGAGCCTGTTCTCATGTGTTTAGCCCTGATTCGTAATTTCCTCTCTGTCCTCCCTACGTAGATGGCCACACACATCCCACACTTCAACATGTACACCCTTGATCTGTCTCCTAGAGGAGTAGCATCCTTGGTTTTAGATACAAAATTCTGAAAAAAACTATAAAAAAATATAAATGAATATAATTTTATTTCCGTATGTGTAATACAGTATATTGGAATCTAGTTATAATATAGTATATAGTTTATTATGAATAATTTGACTGCACTCTCTCTAAATATCAATTATGATGGCATTGGTTGACACGGATCAGCTGATAGGGGGAACCATCTTGATTCATTATATGAACATACCGACTGCCAAGGTAGAAGGTTTTAGGAGTCATGTGGTCCACGAAATTTTAACTTTCTCCGAATTACACCTGAAGAGACATTGGGATTTGTGTGAACCATATAAAGTAAATTATGAATACAATTATTTATTATGACAAGTATTTTATTTTTTGACCTTCAAACCTACATACTTAAGTCTAATTACTGATAGCCCCGCATTTGATATTTCGAGTTTTCTTTACCTTAATCTTGCACTGAAAAATAAAAATATATATTGACGAGGAATTCCTAAATAGCTTAGGTGTAAAAATTTTAAAAGTAGAGAATATCAGAGTGTTGTAAAATAAAGTAATCAATTATTATGAAACATCTATGTCCATTAGTAAAATTTAATAAAAATAAAGTTATATAATAATTGCTTTCTTGACAAAGTTAATAACAGCAGACTTCTATAAGGAATTAACAAAACATATTAACACAAATATTTATACTACATTTATACATATAAACACACACACACACACACACACACACACACACACACACACACACACACACACAGAGCTAGTGTAAAACGTATTGGATACGCACTCTCACAAAAATAAAAGTCCATAGAAATCTTCTGAGTCGTTTTTGAGTTACAAACGGATGGACAGGAACGGCAGACGGACAAGCTTTTCAATTTTGGTGTTATTTTTCTTAGAATTGTCTGAAAAATATTTATCCCAGACGAATTTAAAGGGAAAATCAGGCAAACCATTAAGTTTTATTATTATTATACTTTAAGATCCAGCACAATGTCTGTCAAGGTGCAATAATTTCATAGTTTGGCTAGTTATGAGTTAGGATCTTAGAAAAAGCTTTAAACCTTTAAGACATACAACATTGTGAATAACAGATTGGCAAAACATGAGAACAATAATAAATATGATATAAACCATTATATAAAACCATTATAAAAGCATATAGACAATACATGAGAACAGCAATGAATATAATATAAAACCATTGCGAAAACAGATTAAAAATCCCAATATTCATAAAAGCAATGGCTTGACGGATTAAAAAAGTTATTTTTAAACATTTTGTGAGTTAAAAATATATTACAATTAAACGACTAAATTAAAGTATACATTCAAATCAATAAATAAATGTGTTCTAAGTAGATAAAATAACTAATAGTCCGTTTTTTGTAATTAAAAAAAATAGAGCTTCCTTGAGCTTTTGCCACAATAATTCAGTCTACTGGTTCTCCCTAAGATGTAGGATCCACACTCGACTATTTTATTGACTATTGTTTATTTTATATACTAGGAAAGCACGGTACTTATTGATTTGAATATTAAGCGATCTACTTTTTTGCAGTAGATAAAGTGAACAATACACTTTGATTATTGAAAAATTTAAAAAAAACCGTAATATATAACCAGATGGAACGGTGAATGAATGCTCGAAGAAGCATCTGATGCTCAACCAGATTTATTGTTTAACACATTTTTAATGACCAGAAATAGACTATTGTTTATTTTATCTATTAGTTATAAATGTATTTATGGTCTTGAATGAATCTGAAATTTATTCCTTTCCTTAATATATTTGCAATTCACAAAATGTTTTAAGTTTTCAGTCCGCCACTTCATTGGTTTGTAATTGAAGTTTATACATAATTGATTATTTTGTAATATTGAGTGGTGTGTAAATAAAAGTTCGCAGTAGATGATTGATTTCTATCGTCCCAACGAGTTTATTGGGTATTATTGTAGGATTCAGAAGGAGAGATCCAAAAATAAAATAATTATTTATATTGCTCCTTGTTAAGCAAACAACTAAAATAATAACAGCAAAAAAATAAATACTGGAATCAATTTTAAAAAAGTCCGTCCCGCAGGGGATGCAGATTTCTCACGTGCGTCACGTATTTGCATTTATCTCAAGGCGTAAAAGTCAAGGCGAAGAAAATCAGGTATTTAGGCTTCCAATAAAGTGTTTCAGTTTACAACAGCATATTGTTAATATGACATGAGTAAGAGTAGGGAGTTTATTGAAGCCGAAAACTAAAAAAGTCCGTCACGCAGGGGCTGCGTAAACTAAGCAGATTTCCCCCGTGAAGTTTTACAATAGAGAAATCTGCACACTGGTACCACAATACCACCGTGATTAGATAATGAGAAATCCAACTGAAACGGCTTCTGAATTGTAAGAATAATTTATATTTTAATAACTCAAATTTTAGTAGTTCAAGAACTAAAGAAGGGGGGGAGGCGGATGAAGAGAACGTATTTGCATAAATCTCACACAGTAACGAAGGTAAGGTAAGGTTAAAAACGACAGATTACAAGAAGCTTCCGCCTGAGCCGAGAAATGACGAAGACGGCCGACGTAATCCGAACTATACCCGACCACAGACTTCATAAAAATGCAAATATCTCGGTTAATATTCAAGATAGAGAATAAATGTATATCAATATTTATAGTAAATTTAATTTGCAATAAGATTGGTTCTATACAATTTTTCGATCCGATGCATAATAACGGACCGCTAGAGTGGTAACAGACAAATATATATCTATATATATATACTAGCTCAGATACCCGGCTTCGCCCGGGAATTCATTTGAGTCTGAATGGTGATGGTATTTTTTAGCAGGCTTTACATTGCACAATATTTTGACATTTACCCGTCCCAGTGTTTAGGATTGATACCCGTCGTTGCCGGTGATTTGCTAATAATAGAATTATTTGTTCGATAATTCTTCACAGTCTTCGATATTTTTATATTTCCCGTTTCTTATACATGTAAATATGGTGAATTTTTATTTCAGGCCTCCCTTATAACTCCCCTCCCGTTCGAACCTAAACATTTTAATATAACTTATAATCATGGAAGAATTAATGCTAATTGACATACCTAGTTTTGTTAAGTTCGGTTCAGCCGTTAGTGCCCGCTAAAGTTTTAACGTATAACTCATTTATACTTAGGTATACGACAAAAGTGTATAAAACAAAAGTTACTCCAAATAACAAAATAAACAACTTTTGATATCTTTATATTTGCGGAAAAACCAATAGGAAACGAAATATCGCTATTTTTAATTTCAGGCTTCCCTTATAACCCCCACTCCTGCCCGTACATAGAAATGTTGTATGGCTTAACAAACTTGGTATGTCTTTTTTACATAAAACGCATTTAAAGTTATCGTGAAATTTCGCGAAAAAAAACACTGTACCCACAGAGGTTACAATTTTATATATATATAGATATATATATATATATATATATATATATATATATATATATATATATATATAATTGTAACCTCTGTCTGTACATTGATTTTTTTCGCGAAATTTCACGATATCTTTTCGTTTCACATGTCATAGACATAGACACCATAACTGCATTTTGTTTCTTTGGTGTCGGTTTGTTTGTTTGTTACCTTTTCACGCATAAACGGCTGAACCGAATTATATGAAACTTGGTATGTATATTACTACTAGCTTAACTTAGACTTTACGCTATACTAATATTCTATGAGATGAACAGGAGTGGGGGTTATTTGGGAGGCCTGAAATTAAAAATAGCGATATTTCGTTTCCTATTGTTTTTTCGGCAAATATGCACATAACAAAAGTTATTTATTTTATTATTTAGCCTAACTTTTGTAATATTCATTTTTGTCTTTTAACAAAGTATAAACGAGATATACACTATAAACTAAAGCGGGAGTCTACTATTTTATTGGGCGCTAACGATTGAACCGAACTTAACAAAACTCGGCATGTCGATTAGCATTAATTCTTCCATAATTATAAGCTATATTAAAATGTTTAGGTTTGAACGGGAGTGGGGGTTATAAGGGAGGCCTGAAATAAAAATTCGCGATATTGTGATTCCCATTGGGTTTTCAGCGATATTCTATAAAAATACCATCATTAGTCAGTCAACTATGATTGATCGCCGGGTATATTAGCTAGATTGTATACAGAAAATACGTACATTATAGATGATATTTAATTATAATAAATGCTATCCATGATTATGATTTGAATTATTCACGGTGTGTCAAACAGTGGAAAGGGAATGATTAGAGACTTATTTTCATTTGTTCTTCAAATCTAAAATTTTATTTTCCATAAGTCGCCCAACGGACCCTTACGGGAAGAAATGAGCCCAGACAGGAAGAGCAGTTGTACACGTCAAAGCATTGCCAAAAACAAAATAGAATATTTCCGTCTCAAATGATTTCCCGAGCGAAGCCGGGACCCTTGGCTAAGGTATATATATATATATATATATATATATATATATATATATATATATATATATATATATATATAATTTTGAACGGACCTCATTTTCGTCACCTCCTGGGTAGGATCGATGGACATTTGAAGAAAATTTTCGAAAATCGCGTCATGAGTACGACCTCAATAGCTGATTTCCCTTAAGGGAAATCTGCTAAAATGCAAATATCTCGGTTAATATTAAAGATAGTGAAAAAAACGTACAAGACAACATTTATAGAACATTACATTTGCAATAAGATTAGTTCTGTACAATTTTTCTGTCCCTCGCATAATAACAGAGATATTTAGAATTTTCGAAATTCCCCACTCTAAACTCACCTCCCCCTATCCTATTTCGGCCATTAACGAACTTGGTTTTTAATTTTGCATAAAACTTTTATGTATCAAGTTTGGTAATGACCTACAAAAATTACTTATATTAATTATTTATATTTCCTAGTTTTTGTTCTATTTCTTTGGGCAAAAAACTGTATTGGTCAATAACAATATCTTCCCTAACAGCGTCAAGTGTTGAGAAGTAGAGTACATTATAACCACTAAAGATAGTGTCTTGAGCTGCGAAAAGCTTTCAAAAATATAAAAATGATTGAAGGAAGATGAATTATTACAGGAACATCCAAGTTATGAATCTCCTGAAGTTAGGAATGAAAAATTTCTTTGTGTGGCAATCCCTTCTTATCTAAAATTACAGTAGATATGATCAGCGCATTGAATAGTATCTAATGGATAAATTAATTTTAAAAAGTGCAGTTTAGTTTAACTTTTAAGGCTCAACGCACGCTTATAATGTAAGAATTTAATTTGGAACAAATCCTATACTCTCAGACATGCTCAATTTTGATTTAGTGCAGCATTGAAAGTTTTGATCCTGAAACCATGCTGTTCTCTAAATTAATATTTGCCAAGGGATTTGGCTTCTGTTTATTCAAACACATACTCCACTCATCCAACCAACAGTACACTAAATATATTTAATGTTCGATATTCCATATTTTACTTAGGTTATTACTATTATTAAACTTATACACGGAAATCTCCTTTAATATCCAATCTCAGAGCGGGCTTGATAAAACTTATGAGACAAAATATTTGATGTTATTTTGCTTTTGTTAGATTCAAGGCTGAAATTGACGCTAAATTTTCACGAACAGTTTGACTCAAGTTAAAAATCACAAAAAAAGTCTCCTAAACCTCTTTTATTTCTTGTAAATAGGCATTCAAATATGTATACTCCAAAAATGAATTGATTTTTACGTAGAGCTCCGCAACTATGGCGACTTGGCTCTTCTTAAAAATGGGGAAAACAAAACAAGTAAATAAAATAACAAAAAATTGAACTCACAAAATAATATAAAGAACAAAACTAAGGAAACGGAACACAAAACACTAAAAGAAAAAAGAAATATGAACACTTATTAGAACTAAAAAAGGGTGGTAAATAAATATATGAAAAGAAAACTTAGTAACTTAGAAACAACAACTATTAATTAAACAGGCATATATCATTTAAATTTAAACACGTCACACACATCGTCTTTTAATATGTCAGATTAGTGCCAATATATGGGCTGAAAAACAACAAAAGCTACTTCAAAAGTACAAAAAAAGCTCTTCCTTCATCAGAAGTGATATAAATCTTGATTTATTTCTAAAGCAGGTTTTTATGGTCATCCTGAAGTAAGTATTCCAAAACTCATTCCTATTACATTATCCACCATCTTTCTATTCATTTCTTCTTAAAAAAAAAAAAAAAAAAAAAAAAAATTGAAACGCAACTTATCTATAATAATAGTTGTATCTTTTTGAACATTTATGTAATTTTTATCAGTGATTTTATAATATTATTTATTATCTCCAAATGTTCATTGGGACCCTCATTCTTATTGTTATATTTTGTTTTGAAACTATATTTTCCTTCTATGTATTCGTATGGCTATGTAATAACAAAGCTTGTGTGAAATTGTAATAGTTTATGTTGCCCAGCACAAATACCCTCGTATAATTTGAAAATTTCCAATAGGAAATTTAGTCCAACGAAGTATTTTGTTTTCAATGGTTCAATTAATATTTGTATCTTTATTTTTTTTGTTCAATTGAGAATTTGTATACAATATTAAAAACAAATTATTTTTATTAAAATAGCAATAAAAAAATAACCAAATTCAAAACAGGAAATATTTTAATGACCGGAAACAAAAAACCTAACAGATGCAGAAGCAAAAAATAATATTACATTGTTAAATGTAATTACTGGTATTAAAGTAGTTAAATTTGGAATTCAAAAGTGTGTTATTAATTGAGTTGGCGAATAATTAACTAACAATATTTAGTAAAATTAATGTGTAAACGTTTGTACTACTTCCTGCTGACATTCTTAAACCATTAACTAGGAATTCATCAGTATTCATTATCTTTCCTAAGTTATTTAATATTCGTATGACAAGGCTCCCACGATCCACGTAAACTGAATCGGCCAGAATTTTATAATTCTATATTGATTTTTCAGAAGATATCTCTAAGCGAAATGTGCAAATGAGGTTGCCTTCTTGACATGGTTTTTGAATGTTATTGTGTACAACAGTGATCCAAAATCGAATATCCCGTTGAATTAAACCCTGAAGGCGGATTCTCCTACAATGAGAAGTTGAAAAAAATTCCCCTCTTCATATAAAACTAATTCAAGTTTTTAAAACTCTCTGTGTAGATTGCAATCATATTTTCCCTAACTTATAGTATAGGGGTTGTGAGTTATCAAACGTAACATGAAGAAGTGGAAATAGTCAGAAGAAAGGCCGATAATCACTTTAGAATTTCTCCCCAAATTCCTTTTGACTATTAAATGGTTGGACCGTTAAATGGTGAGCATTTGTATTATTTCGCTTTCTTTGTGTCTTCCCTTTGATTAAACCGAACTGAACACAGATTTAAGAATCCTTATGGGAGTCCAATGACCCGTGGATTCTTTTGTTCGCAACCTGGAGAGTACCACTTCCTCCCTTAGGGTGTTTAGGCTTTTTCCCATTTCGTGAGATTTGAAGTAACGTATCGCAAATCGCGACATGAAATCAGCTAATACGTAAATCAAGCAGTCACCCCCCCCCCAAAAAAAAATAAAAATGAGAACCTAGATTTTACACATTGACCTTCAAACTGATAAAATAACATGTTTGCAATCGTTTGAAACATTTTACATACATTTAATCACACTTCGTACTAGGCATAAACCGGAAAAGAACTTTTAAGATTCAAGCAGATATTGTTTTTAATAGGTCCATTTCAAAGTAAAAGAACTAAAAACTGGACTTCTCCGGTAAGGTGGATGGAAAAGCCGATTCCATTCTTGCAGAAAGAACAACCTTTCCTGGGCCTGCTATCTATCGCTAAGATAGATTCCCCCTTTGCAGAATGTGGAGATCAAGTCATCAGGGCACGTGTCTAAGCTACCCCAGCGTTCCTACCCAAGTCCTGGAAATTGCTTCTAGAGAGCCAAGCAAGTGCATTGACTTTCAATAGCCCTTTATATGAGATATCTCTCCAGGGACCCAGCTCTTGAGGTTGGCGCGATTTCGAATATTTTCTTCAAATGCCCATCCACCTCCTTCGTAATACGTAATTTGCTAGAATTTTCTTCTTTTACCGATGTAATAATACGTATGCAATATCGCCGGATCCTGGTGTTTCGTAGATTTTCAGAAACAAGGCAGATTCCTCGAACTCGTCACTATCATGAGTCTCGGCATCTTCGTACTTGTATCGGAACAGCTGATAGAGTATCAACTGTCCAGGACTTTGCAGATCTAGTAATGTAGCCGGCCCAACATACACTCCGTTGGAAGTTTTCCGCCTAGTCCAAATAGAATTCAGGGACTTGATTCAATCATTTTACACAACGTCTGGCTCTCTCGTGCTGGAAATTGCTCCTACAACTCCTCAAGATCCCTGCCACGTATTTTTGTCAAAATACCATTCTCGCATTTTCTCAATTTCATTTAAAACAGTTCCTCAATTGCATTGAGATGGGTTATCGCCCAAAATGAAACTTTTAAAGGTTCTGCCGATGAAAATCCAGAGCCCCATATTTTGTAAGTTAAATTGTATCGTGAAGGTTGCAAGACTTCAGCACTACCAAGGAGCTGTTACAAAAATTGGGCCTGACCCAAGTTGTTCATATAATAGCGGTTAATTGAATTCAAAGAGATTTATTTTGACTTTGATAATCATTGTCGTAAGACAGAGAACCCTTTGCATCATTGTGACCAGCAATACAGCAGGGAGGAATCTACAAGTAAATATGAAATATTCAAAGCAACCATCATCAAGCCTATCAACATTTTTTTCGACAATTATACACTAGTATTGTGAATGTTTTTCTGAAATTCCTAAATTTTACTGAAATTATGAACGTTTTGGTAAAACCCACTGGTTAAATAATGAAAAGGTAGTAAATATTCCGTAGTAGGATAATGTATTTCAGTCCATAACATTTTTAATAATATTTTTACAAAAATTCGCGTAGATGAATTAGTTGCATAAGTTAATTTGTCAATATAAATGAGAATATCAGCCGACTACCTCGTGTCGTCATTCGTCCGTCAATACCAGTGTGTCTCTGCACATTCATAGCAACCGTAAAATTAATTTAAATTCTATTGAATATTCTGTAGAGTTGAATATATCATTCGGTCAATTTAATATTCCTTGTATCAAAAAGTAATATTTGTTTAATGGGTGTCTTAAGTATTTGTTACCATAACATATTTGAAGAAAGGTTTCGAAAATCGTGTCTTGAGTACAACCTCAATAGTTGATTTCTCTAAAGGGAAATCTGCTAAAACTATTATAATAATGCGTATCAACTCACAAATGTTCTTCTAGGATTCTTGTAAGGGAAGTCAGCTATTGACGTTAAATCCATAACTCGATTTTCGAAAATGTTTTTCAAATGTCTATCGATCCCTACCTCGATCAGTGTTATGTACATGTTTTCTCTTACTTGAATATTAACAGGGTAATTTGTATTTTTTTGGAATATGCCTTCTGTAAATCACCACCTCTACTCATTCGATATTTACTTTAAGCACCGCAGTCACTAAAAATATAAAAACCAACTAAAATTTTAATTTCTGTCTATTTTCAGCAAACCACCAATGTCACTGATTTTTTTTTTGTCCTCATAGTAACCCTATGAGGTGTTATTTATTTGAATACATATGCCATTGCCACATAGCACAATGCATGTATGATTTTTAAATACATTTTTATTTTACAATATATATATATATATATATATATATATATATATATATATATATATATATATATATATATGTTAATCAACTATCTACTCAAATATAATATAAAAGAAATAATAATAATAAAGTAAAATATTAAAATAAGTAAGATAATTACAAATAAAATTATTAAATGAAATGAAGAAGTAAATAAATAAAATAAGAACAAAAAAAATGACATAAAAACAATCAACTAAAATTTTAATTTCTGTCTATTTTCAGCAAACCACCAATGTCACTGATTTTTTTTTTGTCCTCATAGTAACCCTATGAGGTGTTATTTATTTGAATACATATTCCATTGCCACATAGCACATTGCATGTATGATGATTAATATTTTATTTTATTATTATTATTTCTTTTATATTATATTTGAGTAGATAGTTGATTAACATACATACACATATATATATATATATATATATATATATGTGTGTGTGTGTGTGTGTGTGTGTGTGTGTTAAATAACTATCTACTCAAATATAATATAAAAGAAATAATAATAATAAAGTAAAATATTAAAATAAGTAAGATAATTACAAATAAAATTATTAAATGAAATGAAAAAGTAAATAAAATAAGAACAAAAAAAAATAACATAAAAACAAATCAATTAAAGTTAAACTCAACCTATGTTTAATTTGCGAGTCTATGTAAGGTAAATATATTGAACTATGATTCCCATTCCTCACAATCAACTTTTCATTCTAATGTATTTTTGCTACATCCATATCTACTCTTTGATCAACTTTATTAGTTCTTTATTAATTTTGTTAAATATAATATGAGGTGGTTCTGGCCAATTACCTTCTTTTAAAATTATATTCATTTTTAAATTTGATCTATTTTGATTAAATTTTGAACAGTCATAAAGTGTGTGTAAAAACGTTCGTGTTGTCTGTGAGTCGTAAGTACATTTGTTATTGTCTTGAATTTTAAATCTTGTTAAATAATGTCCTGCCGGTCAATGATCCCTTAGAAATTGTGTGCATTTGTGACGGTGACTCTTAATTGTGTTGTAGTTGTTGTGAGTTATATTTGGTATGTATTGATGTAAGCTGTAAGATTTGTTACATATTGCCCATTCTATGTACCACTTATGTATTGTGTCGGTGCGTAAGTCTTTTTTAATGTGTGAGAGTGGTACGAGAGAGAATTCTGGAATTATTTTTGTATCTTGAGCTGCTTCATTTGCTAATGTGTCAGCTAGTTCGTTTCCAATATTTCCTGAATGGGCTTTTACCCAGTACTATGTGTATGTGTAGGTTTAAATGAATAATTTCTAGAATATGTTGTCTAATGCCACAGATAGAGAAAAGATTGTGAGAGGAGATGACCAGTATGCCGTATATGGGAAATCGGCTTAGTTTATGAGTCCCATGCGTGATAGACTTTTCATGATGAACGTGATATGTTTATTTGCACAGTTGATTTAAGTCATAATTGCACGAGTGGGAGTCGTCGTTAACCGAAGACTAAAAAAATACAAATAACAGTGTAAAAAGTAACAGCTGTTGAATACTACAATAAAAGATTAATTGTGCAGATGTTTCCAGCCAGTGTCATACTATTGGAGATTTTTCGGATTTTTTATCCCCCCAACCTCTAAACCACTCTCCTGCGTTCAATAATTAATTATATTTTTCGTTTATTTTTTTTTGTGTGTAGTATTGGTAGATAAATTCACGAAAGCAAGGCATGATTTGAATTTGTCAGGTTTGAAATAACGAGATCTCTCTATCGTTGTGGAACAATGTGTCCAACTAACAATGAAGCAGCCATTCTCTCCTGTTTTCCTTCTCTTGATGATATATCCGCATTTTGCCTCTCACTTCCTGATTGACTCCCCCCCCCACCTCTTGTCACATTCCCTTTTCTTCCTGGAGCTCCATTTCGAAAATTAGAGAGATGGAGAGAAGTCATTTTTGTGAAATAACAGGGCATCATGTGGCAACTAAGCCATAATATTGATAAACCATTGTATAATAATGCATACATTTAATTGAATATGATAGTTTAATTCTTAACCCTCCGTCGGGCGCACCTCTGGACGAAACAAAATCGGGCGCACACGGCCTGAGAGGCCGCCCACATATTTTAGCCCCCCACTCCCCATCTAATTAATTTTAATTTAAAACGCTGGTAGGACAGAATTTGCTAGGATCTAAGGAAAGCAAATATGCTATTTAGTACGTAAAATAATAACTTTATTAAAATAGAATGAAGCTTAAACTAAAACAAGTAAAATTGATAAGGCGCATTCGGCCTGAGAGGCCAGAGTTAGACTAGCACTTATTTTTCAAGATATCGACGAACTTCTTTACAGAATAGCATTAATCTTAGTAAAAGAAACGATTGCAATAGATATATCATGAAAAAAACTCATCTTTGAAATTAAGGAGCAATTGGGCGCAGTCGGCCTTACAAGCCAGCTAGGGACCACGCGGACTGGATGAAGGATGGCAATAGACTATAGTAGGAGATTCTAAGCATGAACACGAATCAGGAAACTACTGGGAATGGCGGCTCACAGGGGAGGCAGGATGAGGTGGGGCATCAAAAAATAGGTTTTCCTGGCCTCTCAGGGTCGCTGCGTCCGACGGAGGGTTGAGGGATAGAATGGATAACGTTGTCTGTGCAATCAACGCCCGAATTACTGTAAGATAATATCAGAGAATAATAAATTTTTATAAATAAAAGTCCGTCACGCAGGGGCTGCGTAGACTAAGCATTCCCTTGTGACAATAGATAAATCTACATACTGGTAACACAATAGCACCGTCAACATCAACTGAATAAATACAAACATATTAGTTTTATTGAAAACTATTTACTATATCTAGAACTGTAATTTATAATGAATCAGAGTAATATTTATCTTATCAATCAAATTTTATTAGTCCAAAAACTTAAGAAGGGGAGAGTCACCATAACATATTTGCATTTATCTCGTATAATAAAGGTCTCTTGAAAACATTTTATGGTATTTAAGTGGCGAATAATGTGGTTTTTACATAACAGAGTAATGAGTAGAAGTGGGGGTATGTTGAAGGCTGAAAACTGAAAATTGCAAATATCTTGATTAATATTCAAGATACAGAATAAGTGCATATAACAAAATTTATAGTAAATTTAATGTGAAAAAAGATTGTCTCTATTCAATTGTTTGATCCGACGTATAGTAACGGAGATATTTTGAATTTTCGGAAATCCCAGTTCTAAATATATATACACATGTATATATATTATTTTTGAACGGACTTCATTTTCGTCATCTCCTGGGTAGGATCGATGGACATTTGAAGAAAGTTTTCGAAAATCGCGTCATAAGTACGACCTCAATAGCTGATTTCCCCCAAGGGAAATCTCTTAAAACTCTAAACTTTTGTGTGGTTTTTGAATTTAATAAGGTGGGGATAGACGTTTTTGATTGAAAATTACAATTAAGTCTTCTCGGTCTATCTCTGACTGAGGTACGAAAAGAGGCAAAATAAGAAGGACGAATAAGAATTAAACAATTCAGAACAGAGCTTTTCATAGAACTTTTGAACAAAAAATTGATCAAATTTAAGATATATCATCGCTCAAAATATAATAAGAAGCTGTGTAAACTAAGCGGATTTCCCACGTGCTGAGCTCATCTTACCATATATTCTCTATTTCTATGTAATATATCAGATGAGTAGGTTTATACTAAATGATAAAAAGGAGAAAGTACGAGTAACTCGCTTGATGTTTGAGCTACGAAAAATTGTTTGCATCCATAGGTTTACAAGATTGGTTCTAAAACATTTTACGACATTCTCTAACATTTTATTTTGAATTTTCGAATTCTCACCCCCTCTATTCTATGTTCCAGTTCTGCCAATTAAAAATATGATCAACAAGCTCTCCAGTGAGGAAGGGACTGTCTCAACGAATCTAAGAGGGAACGGGCACTTCAGAACTGAATGGGCACTGCAGAAGCCACGAAACATGTAGTCCAATGTGAGTAAAGTTTACGCGGAAAGAAATGTGTTCTTATTGGTGCTCCTTGACATTAAACTATGAAGAACATATAAGGGAATATTGCGTCTACAATATTGGACATACAAGAAAGCTCTTCAGTGTTGACTGAAACGGTTAAATGCTGTGTAGGAAATAGGTCAAATAAACATTTTCGATTAAAGAACGACAAATCTTAATATGTGACAAGATCACATAACGGATTTTTACCTATCTCATAAAGAAAAAGTTAAATGAACCATATCAGGTATTTACCCTTGGAATGAAGTGAATCATCATATAACAGCTTATTGTTAATATGACATGAGTAGCAGTGTGGGTTTTGTGAAAGCTGAAAACTAAAAGTTGCAAATATTTGTTATATTTAATTTTTTTTTCGTAGAATAGTGAAGATATATCGAGTATATATATATATATATATATATATATATATATATATACGTTCTATCGATCCTAAAATTAGATCGGATGAAATATTTAAAAATGTTTTAAAACATATTCTTATGATGCAGCATGTGTATTCGGTAAATTAATACCAATAGATCTCATTGCAAAGCAGTACGTAACTCAATTCTCTCTTTTGAAAACCTCAACAGCCAACGCGAACTATCTGCCCGAAGAAGTAGAAAGAGATATACATTATAAGAACTGGCTCCATCCGTCGTTATATCCAAGTATGTGTTTAAATCCATACAATAATGCCAATAATAAGCATTTATACTGATGGCAATAAGGATGAAACCCGAGTCGGTTGTGCTTTTGTAGTTTTTAAAAGAGATGAAATAATAGGCATGCAAAAATAAAGACTTGGTGAACTATGTACCAATAGCCAGGCAGAAAAAATTGCAATTTTAAATAGTTTACTGTACATAGACAACAAACAACCTTCAACACACATCAACATTTACACTGATAGCCACAACTCTTTACAATCACTTCAAAATTATACAATTCATGACCCTTTGACAGAAAAAAATCAGACAGTTACTTACAAGACTTAAACAAAATAATATACACATACACTTTTGCTGGATCAAAGGGCATTCTGGAATTTTGGGATACGATCTCGCTGATGTATCTACAAAATCAGCGTCAAAAGATACCAAAATTCCAGAATGCTACAACAAAATAACAAAATCACACTTGAAAACTCAATTACTTACTGACACAATTAACACATGGCAACAGAAATGGTATACCACTACGAAAGTACAACATCTAAAACTATTTATTCCAGACATTAAAGAGTACTTAGGACAAAAATTAATATCAAGACTTTTACTTGACACAATTATTAACTGGACACAGAACAACAAAATCTTATTATTTTAATCGTTTTGGCCTAACAGATCAACCAAACTGTTACTGCGGCTTTACTACTGAACAGACATACAGACACTTGCTCTATGACTGCAGACTACTAACGGACCAAAGAGAAGACTTTAAAACCTAATTAAAATGCCGAAAAGAAAATTGGCCTGTTGAGGAAAAACTATTATTTTATAAACATAATAAACAATTAAAACAGTTTGCTGATGAAATGTATGACTGCCTGAATTATGTAAAACTGAAATACAGTTAAATTAATTTATTATTCATCATTGAATCCAAAATTTATTTTTGTTTTTGTTTTCTTTTTTTTCTTTTCTTTGTTGTAAATAATTTTATTGTACAAATATTTTATGTTATTCATAGTTCACAAAAAAATGTTATGTATCAAGCACACGTTATGTACTAATTATTGTACGGGACGTGTTGCTAATAAACTCCCTTCCTGTAGGGTTACTTCAGGAAGGACATAAATAAAAAAAATATATATATAAAATCGTAACCTCTATCTGTACATTGATTTTTTTCTCGAAATTTCACGACAACTTTTCGTTTCGTATGGCATAGACTCCATAACTCCATTTTGTTTCTATGGTGTCTTATTTGTTTGTTTGTTACCTTTTCACGCATAAACGGCTGAACGGAATTTTATAAAACTTTGTATGTATATTACTACTAAACTTAGACTTTAGGTTATATGAATATTCTCTGAGACAAACGGGAGTGGGAGTTATAAGGGAGGCCTGAAATTAAAAATAGCGATATTTCGTTTACTATGGTTTTTTCGGCAAATATGCACATTACAAAAGTTGTTTAATTTGTTATTTAGGGTAACTTTTGTTAAATACATTTGCGTCGTATATCGAAGTATAAATGAGTTATACGCTAAATACTATAGCGGTAGTCAACAAGTTTATTTGGGAGAAAAAACTCAACCGAATTAAACAAATCTTGGTATGTGAATGAGCACTAACTCCTCCATGATAATAAGCTGTACCAACATTTCTAGAGACGAGCAGGAGTGGGGGTTATAGGGGAGGATTGAAATTAAAAATAGCGATATTTCGTTTCCAATTGGTTTTTCGCCAAAATTGCACATAAGAATAGCTGTTTATTTTGTTATTTAGAGTATCTTTAGTTATACTCTCTTTTGTGACATAACAAAGTATAAACGAGATATACATTAAAAACCAAAACAGGAACTAACAATTTTAATGCAAGGAAACGAACTAGCTGACACATTAGCAAAGGAAGCAGCTCAAGATACAAAAATAACTCCAGAATTCTCAGAAAAGACTTACGTACGGGCACAATACATAAGTGGTACATAGAATGGACGATATGTAACAAATCTTACAGCTTACATCAATACATACCAAATATAACTCACAACAACGACAACACAATTAAGAGTCACCATCACAAATGCACACAATTTCTAACGGAACGTGGACAGACAGGACATTATTTAACAAGATTTAAAATTCAAGACAATAACAAATGTACTTGCGATTCACAGACAACACGAACGTTGTTCAAAATTTAATCAAAATAGATCAAATTTAAAAATGAATATAATTTTAAAAGGAGGGAATTGGCCAGAACCACCTCATATTATATTTAACAAAAATAATAAAGAACTAATAAAGTTGATCAAAGTGTAGATATGGATGTAGCAAAAATACATTAGAATGAAAAGTTGATTGTGAGGAATGGGAATCATAGTTCAATATATTTACCTCACATAGAGACTCGCAAATTAAACATCGGTTGAGTTTAACTTTAATTGATTTGTTTTTATGTTATTCTTTTTTGTTCTTATTTTATTTACTTTTTCATTTCATTTAATAATTTTATTTGTAATTATCTTACTTATTTTAATATTTTACTTTATTATTATTATTTATTTTATATTATATTTGAGTAGATAGTTGATTAACATATATATATATATATATATATATATATATATATATTGTAAAATAATAATGTATTTAAACATCATCATGCAATGTGCTATGTGGCAATGGAATATGTATTCAAATAAATAACACCTCATAGGGTTACTACGAGAAAAAAAAAAATCAGTGGCATTGGGGGTTTGCTGAAAATAGACAGAAATTAAAATTTTAGTTGGTTTTTATATTTTTAGTGACTGCGGTGCTTAAAGTAAATATTGAATGAGTAGAGGTGGCGATTTACAGAAGGCATATACCAAAAAAAATACAAATTACCCTGTTAATATTCAAGTAAGAGAAAACATGTACAAAACACTGATGTTAGGAAACCAAAATTCCAGCTACATTGGTTACATAGAATTTCTCGTTCCGACTCATAGTAACTGTGATATTTAGAATTTTCAATTATTCCCCCGTTTAACCCCCCTCCCTCCCTCAAGGCAAATTTTAGCATTACCTAATATAATCTTAAGTTTACCATGAAACGGTTAGATATCGAGCGAGGTGTTGAACAAATAAAAATAATGTACTTTATACGCGTAGAATCTTAAGCGATGACGTCACACCGAAAATATTTGCATTTATCTCAAACAGTAAAGGTTCAATGAAAATAATATTTGGTCTTTAAGCTTCTAATAAAGTGGTTCATGATACAACAGCTTATTGTTAAAATTCAATGAATAGGAGTGGGAGATAGTAGAAACCAAAAAATGCAAATTTCTCGGTTGATATTTAAGATATAGAAAATATGCATACAACAATAGTAAAAGGAATTCAAATTTATTAAACGATTGGTTTTGGAGAACTTGTGAATAGAATGTAAAATGACGTCATCAACTTGCCAGTAGGTTATTGTTACTATAGGCGAGTCAATCGATAATCATGACCCCGAAACCAGGTAAAAAATCTGGCATTTTCACTAGCGGGAACTACATCTCTGAAAACATTTCCAAGAAACAGCATTGAAGATAATCCCGGTATTTTGGGGAAAAGGTAAAAGGAAGTTCCCTGTGGATATTCTCAGGATTTGGTGAGCTCTCTACTCAGGAATATTGGACCCAAAGTAACATTTAATGGATTACTTCAATCTCTATATTTAATTTATTCACATCTTTTTTCAATCCCAATTCAGAACCTCACGGAAGTTGGTATTTCATGGAACAGGACACAAAATCTTCAAAGTTTATCATAGTTAAATCATATGCCAATTAAATAAAAGTCGGTCACGCAGGGGCTGCTTCTAAGGCTAGGTTTACACTATATAGCTGGAGAGCTATATAGCTCTGTTATATAGCATAGCTATATAAAAAAATAAGCTATATAGCTCCGTCAGCTACATATAGCTCTGCTAGATGTAGCTCTGCTATAAGTAAATTTTTGATGCTAATTTCGTGTAGCAGAGCTATACAGTATACAGCTGTTCAGTTCCTAGCCAGATGCCGAAGAAGAAGGTAGTTCTTGCAGCAGCCGCTGCTTTAGGCCGCAGCTACTGTGATATTTTCAACACAAAAAAGAGAAAGAAGATATTGGATCAAGCCCTCACTTCAGGCTAGGAAACGATACAGTGGTAGTGACCTTTTGAATGACCTTAACGAGGGTGATATAGACCACTTGAGTTATGAAGTTCGTTGTGATGGAAGTTTTAAAAACTTTCTCCGTATGACAAGTGGTGATTTCGAACATTTGCTTATTGCAATTGGACACAAAATTGCAAAACAAGATACGTCTTTCAGAGATGCAATTCCTCCCCGTGAAAAATTAGCAATAACTTTACGATTTCTTGCATCTGGGGACTCTTATCAGAGTTTAAGTTACCTGTTCAAAGTATCAAAGTCAACTATCTCATTGTTCATTCCCATAGTTTGTGATGCAATCATTCAGACGTTAGAAGACTCCATTAAGGTAAGTGTCAAAGTGCCATCATTTATTTAATCAATAGGAATTTTAGTTTATTAGAATTTTTTTTAATGTGTAAGTTTGTCACTTATTTATTGAAAATTAGGATAAAAAATACACGTTTTTCAAATTAAACATTTATTATAGTCAAAACTTCAACAAAACATTACATATTTAATAAAACAGAAGTTAAACTGTCTTCCACGTTGTCGCTTGTGCTATCGTCGAACAAAGTGGAGTTATGTCCAGACACAGAACTTGCACCAGAGCTAAATCCCGAGTACATGGATTGTATTTTCCTCATCTCCAAATCGTACAAAATTTTATTGATTTTGTGTTAGCCTCTGCTTGTAAAAGTGTGATGCTGCAGGCTCCCATACACAGTGGCAGTGACTTCTATAATTATAAGGGATTTTTCAGTATTGTTTTGTTTGCAGTAGTTGATGCAGACTATTGTTTCACATATGTTGCAGTAAGGTTCCAAGGTAGATTGTCTGATGGAGGAGTGTTTGAGTGTACAACATTTAAGGAATGTATGAAACAATCTAGGCTTAACGCACCAAAACCACGTAACCTTCCTGGTGGTACGTACCCAGTTCCTTTTGTTTTGCTTGCAGACGACGCATTCCCAT
The DNA here is from genome assembly GCA_019009955.1 of Riptortus pedestris. NCBI lineage: Eukaryota > Metazoa > Arthropoda > Insecta > Hemiptera > Alydidae > Riptortus > Riptortus pedestris. The sequence continues at coordinate 79,020,429 of CM032231.1, read as the reverse complement.
TAAAACCCTGGATAATGAAACCTTATGCTGGTACACATGAAAAAGGGTCAGATAAACGATTATACAACTATCGTTTATCACGGGGTAGGAGAGTTGTTGAGAATGCCTTTGGCATACTTTCATGCGTGTTTCGGGTTTTAAGAAAACCAATTTTACTTGAGCCCGAAAAGGCGGAAAAGATTGTTCTAGCTGCAACGCATCTTCACAACTTTTTGAGGAAAAGTGAATCATCAAGTGCCACATACACACCATCTGGCACTTTTGATGTCGAAAACACCGTAACGCATGAACTTATACCAGGACAATGGAGAATCGAAGGCATGCCTACAGGAAGTTTACTACGCCTTAAACGAGTCCCAAAAAAACCGTCAGTGTTGGCTGCTGAAATTAGAGGAGAATTCGCACGCTACTTTACTAGTAGCGAAGGATCTGTACTCTGGCAAAATGAATATGCATAAAAGTGAAACGAAAAATACAGAATACAAGTCTGTATTAATTTAACTGGAGAAGTAACAAGAATATGCCATTGTTGTAGTATTTTTAGTTGTAATTAAAAATTTACTTTGATACTATAGTTTTGGTAGCTTTATTTCTTTCCAAAAAGTAACTACATATATGTATATTTACTGAAATACACATACCAGTCTATCCTCATTTGCATCTCTTGCCCGCCCGGACTCGCAGTAGCTCCTTGGCTTACATTTGTCCTTCAAAAATGTGAACATATTGAAATACGGCCATTTAGGGTCCCCATCTGCTCCCGCGCCACTTTTATTAGCCTTCTTATTATTGCGTTGGTATTGGCCGATTAGACACCTCATCTTCTTTTCTACTTCAGATCTCTCCACTTTCATTGCCAACGCAATTTCGTTCCAAGCGTCGTGTTTCTTGTTGCGATTTTTATAGTCGGCAACTTTAGCGTCCCATAGCACCGGGTAGTCCCTAAATAGTTCTATCAACTTTATAATGTTGTCTTTACTCCAGTGGAATTCACTCAAAAAATTCTCCATTATTGCACAATTGTACAAGCAGAAAGAACACGTGAACAATCCTGCACTCGAAGGACTCTGACCACAAACTGAGTCGAAAACAGTAAACAACATGCGACATCAAAGGTCCCGCGGCGGCATTTAGGGAGGGGGTAGCTACATGTAGCTCTGCTACAAACAAAAATGCACGTATAGCAGAGCTATATGTAGCAGAGCTAGATATAGCTCAGATTCCCTTTGATGTTTACTGAAACTTTTGGATAGCACGATATCTGCTATATAGAAGAGAAAATAGGGTTAAATTTGCTATATAGCCGGGCTATATAGCAAATCTCCAGTGTCACTTTTTGAACTTGTAGCAGTGCTATATAGCTGTGCTACATATAGCTCTGCTATACAGCTCTGCTACATAGTGTAAACAAAGCCTAATTCATCCCAAGTACTTGTATGAATTGATATGTTTTTGTTCTTATTGTATTTATTTATTTACTTTTTCATTTCATTTTTTAATTTTGTTTGTAATTATCATACTTATTTTAATATTGTATCTTATTTTATTTCTTGAATATAATATTTGACTAGATAGTTGATAAACAAATATATATTGTAAAATAATGATGTATTTAAACATAATAGTACATGTAATATGTCATGTGGCAATGGAACATATATTCAAATAAATAACTCCTCTCAGGGTTACTATAAGGAGAAAAAAAAAAGACCTGGTATGACACGCTAAATAAATTATTTATTTTTTTAGCAGTTTCCCTTAAAGGAACGATATTTAATGCAATGTATAATGTAAAACTAAAGATCAAGATTGTTACTGGCTGAAATTTAACCAGTAGGAGGGGGAGTTTCGAAAACTCTATAGTCTCCGTTATTATGCTTCAGATCGAAAAATTGTATAGAACCAACCTTATTGCAAATTCAATGTTCTATTAATGGTTTTTTTTTTTCATTATCATGATTATTAACCGAGATATTTACATTTTTTTAGTTTTGAGCCTTCATTAAACTCCCACTCCTACTCATGTGATATTAACAATAACCTCTTATATAATGAAACACATTATTAGCAGATTTCCCTTAGGGAAACCAGCTATTGAGCCCGTACTCATGATGCGAATTCCGAAAACTTTCTTCAAATGTCCATCAATCGTACCCAGGAGATGACGAAAATGAGGTCCGTTAAAATTATATATGTGTATATATATATATATATATATATATATATATATATATATATATATATATATATATATATATATTTATATATATATATATATATATATATATATATATATATATATATATATAAGGTTTATATATGTTTTGTAATTTTTGTTTTATCGTTACCAAACTCGATATTTATTCGTTTTATTCAAAAAGAGAGATCAAGTTCGTTAATGGCTGAAATCGGACTAGTGGGAGGGGGGGGGGTTTAAAGAGGGGATTTTCGAAAAATCAAAATATCTCCGTTACCACACGTCGGATCACAAAATTGTATAGAACCAACCTTAATGCAAATTACATTTACTATAAATATTGTTCTATGCATTTATTCTCTATCTTGAATATTGACCGAGATATTTGCATTTTTATTAATTTTAAAGGACGAAATGAAATCGGTTAACTTCGGGTCTAGCCGTGAGTTTCCGTTTTAATAGCTAGCGGCCGTTTCCGTAACTGTCCGACTCTCGTGAATTTTCTCTATTGTAAAACTTCACGTGGGAAATCTGCTTAGTTTACGCAGCCCCTGCGTGACGGACTGTTTTAAAGTTAAATATCAAATATTGATCTCATTGAAATTTTAATTTATAAGACAAATGCAATTACGCGGGAAATCATCTTAGTTAACGCCTGCGTGACTGTATTTTTAAATCCACCCTTTAAATAACTGTTTAGTATAAGTCGCCAGCTTTTAGTAAATACAATTTTTAGTTTCTCTTCTATTTCCTTTCCAGTTATTTTTAAATCCTGTTGCATTCCTAAATATTTATATGTTTCTGATTTCTCAAGTTGATCAATACAGCTTGTATCGGGCATTGCAATGTTATTATAACATAAAAATAAATCAATTCAGGATGTGAGATGGTGGTTGCTTCAGAATGCTTACAGAGGTACAATAATGTATCTAAGATATATCACAAAGGAATCTTAAAGAAACTCGGAAGCGAAGCCCCACATCGCTATAACCCGCAAAAATTAATTGAAAAGAATAACATAAAAATTTATTGGGATGATGCGATGCTAACCGACCATACTGTCCACCATAACAAGGCGAACATTCTCATCATTTAATAAAGGAAAGAAATCACCAGATATCATTGATATATCGGTACCAAATCATGAGAATGTTCAGGAAATTATTGCCGAGAAATTGAGAAAATATCAAATCTTAGCAACAGAATTGAATGATCTTTACAAATTGGAATCAGCCAGAACTACCACTGTTATTTCTACAGACGGACTTGTGACTAAATATACGGGCAAAAGTACAAAATATGTCAATTTATGGAACTAGATAACTAGATACTGCTAGGATAGAAATTTTTACTGGTTTGATAAATATACCACCTCTAAAAAGATGCCCAGCAAACTGAGAATAACTTCCCCCCCCCATAATATATGTTATACTGTTTAATATACTCGTATATATATATATATATATATATATATATATATGCATATAAAATGGGAATCTGCAACAAACAGTTTCCTGAGAAATATCAATAATTCACATGTATGCTTCAGGTGTCAACCCTTGTTAATTTCACTCTCTGAATATATTTCCCATTTTGTCATAAAAGTTCACAGCTGACTGCATTTACGTGGAAACTACTCGTCTGACGGCGTCACAGCCTGTGCCTCCTTTACAGCTGGGCTCAATTCACAGTAAGTGTTAATTAGTTGTCAGTTATCGGGGGGCAGAGGGCGCTGGAGTCGTTTCCCCAGCCCTCCAGTAATTGGTCATTAGCTCAGTTTGGAGAAACCAATGTCCGTAGATTGCCAGTTACTCCCAGTGCCCCTTCACTCGCTTCCAACAACCCTGTTCCTCTGTAGACGTCAGTCTCTACCTATTTCTCTCTTTCATTATCACATTTTGTGTTATCAGTATACATTGCCTTCAATGCAAGTAGGTTTTTTTTTTTTTTTTTTTTTTTTTTTTTAAATGCTCTTTTTATGCTATTTTCGTTTTAAAAAAAGCTTTGAAAAGCAATTGTAAGGCATTACTTTATTAGTGACATAGATCATACGAGAATAATGTCTGTGCCCTCATAATAATATAGACTTTACCCCATTATATAAACAAACCTCTTCTCGTCGCCATTTTCAGACATTAACGAACTTGTATCCTTAAGTTTTACATGAGATACCATTGGTGTGACGACATCATTTAAGGCTATTTTAACTTATTGATTCTTATTTGATCAATACCTGATTAGATATTAAATCGTTTCATTCAAAATTAAAGATTATATAAGGTATTGGTTGCAATCACTTGGGAAGAGAGAGAGGGAAAAATTAAAACTTTTAATTTTCTCTGCTGTTAAGGGTCCGAACGAAAGTATTGTTACTATTATTTATGAACGTCCACTTTTTTCAACCCAGGCTAATTGGGACGGGTTACCACCCTTTTCTAGCCAGGGTGTGATTTTAGGATGTTAATTAATGAATTTCGTCACTAAATAATTTCCTTTGCCCAGGCGGGAAACAAACTCCCCACTCTAGGTTTGCCATGTGAGATTAAGGTCAACGCTTTAACTCGCATGGCTGACCTGAGCCCCTATATTGTATAAACAATATAGGGGCTCGAAAATATTGTATAAACAATATAGTTGCGTATTTATTTGTTTTCAATTAGTTTCCTTTATATTTTTTCTCTGCCTCTAATATTAAAGGTATTTTTATTTTTTTGGTTTCAACATTCTTTTGGTCTGAGATAACAGTTCTACTCATCCGAATCCCGCCTCAAGTAACTGAACCACTAAACATTTCTTGTGCGGCATAAATTTCAAATCCTGTTCAAATAGGCTCATAATGCGGGAAGAAAGAAAGAATAGATGGTGAGAAGCGATCACTAGCGTGTCATTCGAGCACTTTAATTTTAATAACGCAACACTTTTATTCCATTTCAAAAACTATACATATTTACACCAGTTATATTGCTTCTGTTCTTGTTGAAGAACAGTAGCATTCACAACTTTCTGTTGTTCACATCTAGTTGTATCTGTTGCCACGGCAACGTTCATTATGTTACCACTCCAACGCATGTTGCCCTTACAACGTTATTGTCAGCAATAAGGTGTTGCAAGAGAGGCTAAGTCGTCAATTTAAAAATATATATATTAATAAGAATAAAATTCACCGCGTTCTTTACAAGTATTAATTAACTTTGAAAGAGTTACCAACCTGAAGAAAAAATGTTCTCAAAGTGGAAAATATGCATTTTGGGGACTGGTTCATTATATTGTCCGGCTACCTGCTAGTTTCTTGCGACTGTACCCAAAAATAAATAGGGTTTCGCTTAGAGTTTCTTCAATTGTAGTAAAATCTTATTAATCGGATTCTGGAGCACGATCCCTTTGTAGTGCCCTTGGGAAGTTCCGCTTTAAACAACCACCACTCCCCCCGCAACCCCCCTCCCCCTAAGTTCGAGGGCCAAGTAAGGGCTTTGGAAGTATTTATTTTGTTGGGGTTACTGACCCGCCCAAGGACTAAACTTCCACAAGTCGATATTATTTGCTCTGACAGAAATATATAGACATACTCTTTGCAACTGCTAGTTACATTAACAAATAAAAAAAAAAGAAGAAGAAGATAAAAGGAAATATAATTAAAATAAAGGGGCTCAGGTTAGCCATGTGAGTTAAAGCGTTGACCTTACTCTCATATGGTAAACCTAGAGTGGCGAGTTCGATTCCCGCGTGGGCAGAAGGAATTTATTTAGTGACGGAATTCATTAAATAAAATCCTTAGTCCCATCCTGGCTAGAAAGTGGTGGTAACCTGTAGATAACCCCTCCCAATTAGCCATAGTTGTAAAAAGTGGACGTTAATATATAATTTAATTTTAATAAAAATAAGTTCTCAGTCGATTCAAGTTGATTAATATTCTTGCATGGTCAATAGCAACACAAAAAAGTCCGTCACGCAGGGGCTGCGTAAACTAAGCAGATTTCCCACGCGAAGTTTTACAACAGAGAAATTTCAGAATAGAGAATCAAACAGTTAGGGGAACGGCCCGAACTAGCTCTTGACGGAAACTCACGACTAGACCCGAAGTTAGCCGATCTCATCTCAGAAGCTGAAAACAGAAAAATGCAAATATCTCGGTTAATATTCAAGATAGAGAATAAATGTATATAACATTATTTATAGTAAATTTAATTTGCAATAAGATTGATTCTATATAATATTTCGATCCGACGTATAGTAACGGGGATATTTCGAATTTTCGAAAATCCTCCCCTCTAAACCCCCCCCCCTCCCACTTGTCCGATTTCAGTCATTAACGAACTTGATCTTTATTTGTGCTGCATAAAACGTTTAAATATCGAGTTTGGTAACCATCAAATGAAAATTGCGACCGCTAGAGCGTTAACAGACAAATATATATATATATATATATATATATATATATATATAGATATATATATATATATATATATATATATATATATATATATATATATATATATATATATATAATTTTGAACGGATTTCATTTTCGTCGGATCGATGGACATTAAAAGAAATTTTTCGAAAATCCTATCATGAGTACAACCTCAATAGCTGATTTCCCCTAAGGGAAATGTGTTAAAAACAGAGTTAAACATGATTCTTTTAAGCTTCCTCATACGAAGTAAAGAAATTATAGTGTTGTATTAGCTCTTCCTGGGCCTATTAGAACTAGTTTCGGTATAATGCACGGGGAGAGGATTAAAAGGAGGGCAAAAAAAGAAATAAAAATTTTCCATACTTATTAAAGAGACAAAACATCTGTATAGGAACGTTTGGTATCATAAAAAGTCTATATTCCATGCCATTTTCGATCGGATGCATTACAACGGAATTATCGTATATCACTCACTCAAATGTAGTAATTTTAAATTAAAAGCAACGAAAAGCTTTGTTTATTTTATTTAATAGAAGTACAAGGAAGTGATGTCGAGCCCACAACAGATTTTTCTGTATGTCCAGATACTTGAGGATTTCTTCCCATTGGATAAATAATATTTTCTTCCGGCCAATTATTTTATTTGCGACTGGTTTCGGTGTACTCTCACAAAAGGCTAAATGCATAACAAAGACTGAAATAATGGCTTCTGAAATAAACCTAATACAAATCATACAAACATAAAAATGATTATGTCAACGAGAACAATGTTATTATCAGCCCCTCTACATTATCATCATGATCTAAAGGCTATGGAAGTTGCTATTTCATATTAATATGCCCAACCAAATCTATGAGAGCAATGATGTCCTTAAACAATTATTTTCTTGACTTACTTCTTATGCTTAATAATCTCACTTTCAAATACATTTATGTTGTTTGTACTTTAAGATATGTATACCTATATACATTTTAAGATACAGGTATGTATATATTTTAAACATCTGTATTCTTCTTAATCATCAAGTCTTATCAAGTATTACACATGCATACACCAGGGGCTGATAATTAATCTAATCTATATTCCCACTATTTAATCTTTTATTTTTTTTTTCTCATTTGAAATTATTCCGCTGAATTCTACTTTCCTATGAAAGTGTTTCAAAAACACAGAGTCAACCTAGGAACATCCATGAAATGAATGAGTCTATGAGGGCACTGAAGATGAAGCGTCATTTCGACATAATTAACGTCTACCCCTCTGGAGATGTATTAACCTCTTTTACCAATAGCAATAATGAATCACCAACCGCCAGCCCCTGTAAGAAACTGAAGATCACAGAATATTCGGATTTCTTAAAACTTATTAAACTTTTTTTAGTCAGTATGGTGATTCATTTAATTCAGAATTTGGTTACTCCACACCATTTCAAACTGTTTCCCTTCAAAATGTCAGTAATTGATATACTGTTCCCACCAATTTCTTTTAGAATTTTCGTTCACTGTAGCTCTGAAGGATACGAATGGTGTTCAAAACTGTAAGCACAAAAAATACACTAATTGTTTGATCGATTGTATACTTCTGAAGCCTATATCCTCTACGTCATCAAATAAAACGTTTATAAAAATAATCCAACTCCCTTCAGACCTACTAGAGGTTTGTCCAGTGCCTGACATTAAATTAATTGTTGTTATTAATTCCCAATTCAACAAAGAAGTTGCTCCTCCATTTTAACATAATATCAGACTATAAGAAGAATAAAACTATAATTAAGTTGTGTTTACTTGGAAAGCAAAGACAAAGTTGAAGGAAGATGGGAGATAGAGGGACTCCTATAAAAGTAATTCCAGTCCCTTTTAAAGGCCTTTTTTTGTGAAAGAAGTAAAAATCTACCGAGTTAAAAGGATGATGCTATAAAGGGAATAAACAACGAGGCAAGGGAATAGGGAAGTTGGACAGAGAACCGAGGGAAGGTACTTGTTCAAGGGACCAAGATTGGAGGACTTTCACAGGCTAACCTATGTGCAAGGATTCGATAGAAGCCTTGATTCCTTTCAGGGGCAGAAAGAAAATATATCGTTCTATCTGTACTCATCTCGGCACAAATGTATTGTCTCTCACCGTAGCCTGAAACAACCCATACGACTGGAATTTCTTTTCAATAAGGGATAAGAAACATAGCAAGAATAAGTCTCATAATAGATTGAATAGACGATTTCTCTATATATAATAATATTTATTTTTTTTATCGACCAACCCTTCCAACAAGATTACATAAATGAGATGAGATTAAATTTATATTTACTATGTGAATAAAACTAGGGGTGGTTAGGGACAGGTTACCCCGAAAGCAATCTGCCTGCAATAAAGGAGTCATGAGAGTATAGAAATATTTGGCCTTTTCATATCCTTCTATTGGAGATGGACCTTCACCTGCCAGCCCTGATCCCTAGAACTATTATAGTATTTGATGATTTTATTAAGATTCAGTGGGGCTAAATGTTTTTTAAGTTTCTTAACATTCTAAGAACGAAGGCAACAAAATTCAGTCTTGACTGTCCGTGCGTTACTTAATCCCTTAAAAACGGTTCGGGACTTTCATACGTATTAAATCAAATTTTCTTTTCCTTGGGGATGCAATCGTTTTGATGGGAAAATTTGTTTATTCAAACCAGTATAATAAGTTCAATATTCATCTACTGGCCATTCTATATTTGACGAATAAATCAATAATATGACTGTAATTTAATGAAAATAAAGGGATTATATAGTGCTTACATAAATCAAATTTTAGCAGATTTTTATATTTCGTCGGGAAACTATTATTTCAATTCATTTACGGATAACAGCTATAATAAACACAAATTACTGTATTTCTCACTGGAGATTTATGCAAAGGATGATTTTATGATTAAGAACATTAATCCTTTCTTTAACTGAGCAGATTTCCCTTGTTAAAATGAGGGCATATTCTGCCTCAAATTAGATTTTTAATTCCCCACTAATAAGAACCTTTTCAAAGACGACTTGACATTTAAGTATGTCATAGGATGCTTAGTGTATTTTTTCTAAATGAAAATCCCAAAATCAGAAGTAAATATAGATATATATTTTATCTTAACTCATTTTTGTCATGTCTTAGACGAGGATCGACGGGAATTTCAAGAATTTTTCGAAAATTCCGTAATAAGAATAACCTCGACAGCTGATTTCCTCCAAGGAAAATCTGCTATAAACCGGAAGTCTGAAGAATGTTTAACAATGCTTCAAATTTTGTAACATAACCCAGGTATGGGTTCATCGAATAACTTGGGGGCATGTTACCTCTTAAACCTATATTTCAATCAATATCAGCTATTGTAGGCAGATGAAAGAAATGGCTACACTTCCACTGTAACAATTTATTAAAATGACATTAATGTCATTATAAAAAATTGTTACAGTGGAAGCGTAGCCATTCTTTCATCCTAAATACATTAGAAGTCACTTCCACCTGCCAGAATACCAACTCAGATTAACAGCTATACTAAACATGTATGAGTGTTTTGTCACTGAACTTATTACTGGGTATTGACACTGTTTGTTGAAAATTACGGAATGATTTTGTGATTACGTTAATCTATTCTTTAACTAAGCTGATTCCTCTTGCTAGAATGACAAACTTATTTTATAAATTTGATTTAATATTTCTCCATTAATAAGAAGTCTTTGAAACACGACTTGAAATTTAAGTAAGGATTCTGAGTGCTACAGTTCTTTTAAGTGAAATTCCACGACTGAGAGTAAATATAGACATAGATAAAAATTTGAACGGAACTCATTGTCGAGCTCCTTGGTAGGATCGACAGACATTTAAAGTTTTGCGTGTGTGTGTGTGTGTGTGTGTAAAACGCATCATGTGTACAACCTCAACAGCTGTGTCAACAGAAATGTCGGAAGGCAAAAGAACTTTAAACAATGCTTGGCATTTTTTTACCCCAAAGGACATTTATGGCTTAATTAAATAAATTGGGGACGAGTTAAATGCTTGCCATTCGTTAGGTTTTACGACGCATCATTACAATCCAACAGCGGTTTAGAAAATTAAATTTTTCGGGTAAGTTCCTGAACCACAGAGTCCTCGCTGCTTAACCTTTGAACGACAATGCTGTGACCAAGGACAAATTTGACAAATAAGTGTCATACATGACACCTACCTGCCATATGCATATTTTCCATTTTATTCTGCTCAGAATCACTTCTTGTCTCAAAATAACATTTAGAAAAATTAAAAAGAACAGAGTGTTAGTGTGTGCGTGTGCTTGTGAGTACTCCCCCCCCCTCGTCACCAATGAGAGCTTAAAATGAAATATTAAATAAAAATATGCAAAAAATATATTTATAGTATAATAATATATTATGTAACATTTATAATATAATAATATACCATGTAATACCTTACTTACGAAATAAACAAGACAAGAATCATATATTAGTAGCATATTATTATTATACAAAAATATACCTAAGTATAAAAAATTATATACAAATATTAACAGTACAAATATAAAGGTCAAAGCACACTCATTTATAAGGAAAATAAAGCAAAAAAACAAAACAAAAAAGAAACATGAAAATATTCACTTGACGATTCGTTATTGGCAAAACATTCAGGGAAACCATAGTATACTATATGTGCACCGCAAATACTTCTTTGGCATTTACAGTAAAGACGGGTACCTCTTCTATTTTTTTTTTATTATTTATAAATTACCATCACGTTCTTCCATTGGTCTTAAAAGTTCATTTCTAATCTCATCTTCAGTGATAAATATTGAATTCAGTGTCATAGAAAATTTACAAAAGAAAAGTTAAACAACAAGGCTGTGTCAAATACGACACCTACCGGCACAAACACTCCGAAAAAGTACGAAAATTGGTGGAGGACAGAGCGTGCAATGAATGACCTTGACATGTAGTTGACTATTGAATAGGAGGGTATTAAGCACACCAGTCTTGTCCTGTTTGTTACAAGCTCATGCGTGTACAATTTACAGCATAGGTGTCATGTATGACACAGCCTTGTCGATTAAAGGTTAATATTTAATTAAACCGATTTACCTGATAGATGTAAAATGTGTTAAATGGCGATAGCCGGAGAGGGACAATATAAAATGGCAGAAGCTAGAGAGGAACAGGAAGTTCCTAGGAGCGGTAAAGGAGTAAAAAGCTGGAAGATAAAGAGTGATAGAGGGAGAGAGATAGGAGAGCGAGAGGCAGACGGAGAGAGATAGGAGAGTGAGAGAGAAAGAGAGACCGGCACTAAAAAAAAAGAGGGGATGTAAGAGAGGGTTTAGGTTTGTCCTGTAAGGGATTGATCCCCAGAGACACCCCCCCCCCTTTAGGGCAGAGAGAAAGGGGCTGAGGAAGAGAGATAAGGAAACCCACCTTCTTCTCTAACCCTTAATTGTATTAGCTTCCTCTCTCATAGTGAACGGGCTAGGTTTCAAGTCATTCCAGATATTAAAGAACAATATTTTGAGAAATTAAGCGTCAAAGCTCCCCCGGGAACAGGGTGATGGAGAAATGAGAGGACACCCTTGATTTTAAGATTACCTCTTATATTTACAGCAGAATAAAGTCTTATAATCGCCGTTTTCGCTGCCTTTGGCCACTTTGTTTTTCCGTAATATCATCATCTATTTTAGGAAAATTTCTGCCAAGGGAAATCAGCTGTTGAGGTTGTGTTCACTTCCCCATCATTGAAAAATCTTCTCAAATACCCATCGACCCAGTGGAGAAACCATGACAACGGGGTCCGATATATGTATATAATAGCATGTTGCTCCTACTGTCGCAAGTTTTCTTTGATGGTTTTCTCGTATACAAGATCACTCCTACAACGTACTCCATGTAATGCTAAAGATCAAGATAGTTAACAGCTGAAAGTGGGCTGGGGAAAAGGGTGGTTAGAAGGAGGAAAAATCGTAAATTCAAAATACCACCGTTATGAGTCGGATCGAAAATATTCTGATAATAATTTTAGTGGCATATTTAATTTTCTGTAAATGTTATTATCTCCCATACTGGATAATATTTCCATCATGTTGTATTATACTATTTTAGTACTTATTGGGGTCGCCGGTGGCCTAGCGGGTAAAGGTGTGTGTACATCTACCACTATCATCAGTAAGCTGAAGGCTAATAGGTACATGTTGTTCACGAATTTGCAACTAGAGCGATTCTACTCTCTTAGATCCCGTCCATAGGCAGGCTGACAGCGATGCAATGGGGTCTACTGGAAACAACTTATGTCAGGTCACCCTTCGTTAACGGGAGTAGTAAGATGAATTGATCACTTGCTGCTTTCTTTGCTTTTTACGCCCAAGTCTCGTCCGGGGGCGGCTAAAAATCTCAAAGGTCTATAATGCCAACCGGGGAAAAACAGTACATAACTGTAGCAGTTACTGTTATTTAATAAATCAGAGTATATTCTTCACCAAATCTTAAAAGGGGCATTGAGGAAAAAAGGGTTATGGCAGATTAATTTTTCAAACAATAGAAAAATGTTTTTACAAATGTAACATACAAATATTTAAAACGCTAATGAATTAACTATCAATTAACTACATGTCCTCAAAAAGAAATTGGCAAATTCTTTTTTATAATTGTGTGTATTACTCAAACAGCAAATTTGGGTGCAATGGTGAGTTGTCGTGTTCTTCTTGATCCACCTGGCAATCCTTGAGTCAATGGTTTGATATTCCCAAGGGAAATAGAAATTTTCATAATTACGAACTCGTTAAATAAAACATTTATTCCCATCCGGGCTTAAAAGGGGTGTTAGTGTTTAAATTAACTATCCCTACTCACCGTAGCCCCATAAATTGGAAGTTAATAAATAACATTTTTTAGCAGATTTTCCTTAATGGAAATCAGCTATTGAAGTACTCGAGACGCCATTTTAGACAAATTTTCATCAAATGTCCTTCGGGCCTATCTAGGAGAGGGCGACAGCTAGAGTGGAAATGGACAAGTGTGTGCATATATATATATATATATATATATATATATATATATATATATATATTAGGGTGGGCCGAAAAAAATTTGTATTTTTTTTTCTTAATGCTATACCAAAAAAAAAAACTTGTCCATACCAGACTTGTCAAACCATAGGAACGGGGTATTTTGAAAACTCGAAATATCTCCGTTAATATATCTGTCACCCCAGTGAATATGTGGTTAAGTCGAAATTCCTTACTTTTCAGGGGACGACTTTTAAAGTTTGAACATTTATGTAAAATCGGCTGTTTGTGGTATATCATTGAAATTTTGTCAATCCTACCGAAATGTTGGTAACTTGTTTCTTCTTTTACACCAATTTGATATGTCTTATCAGTAATGAGATAATAAAGTTAACTAGTTGTTCACCTACCGTTGACAACAGACTTGACCAATCATTCACACTAAAAAATACAGTATTATCATCCCAAAAGAGTTTTTATTTCATGGTTTTTATCATAATTTTTAGTTTATGAGGTCGAGGCATTATAACTATAAGAAAAATAATTCAACTTGCTGTAATATTCTCAAAACGCTTTTATTTTTAACAATACAGCATGAGAGTATTTTTTTTAACAAAAAAGTAATAATAACTTCACAAAACAATACAATGTTAATTACAACTGCTTAATTAAATAATAATACACCAATGTGGATGGGTTACAATATTTGATGGTTTTTGAATGAAAACACACAAAAAAAAGAGTAAAGTAATTGTACTTGAACTTATACAATTGAAAAAGTAACTACAAAATGTTTTCAAAAGTAATACATATTACTGTAAAAAGTACAAAAAAATGTAGTAACAAATTATTATCTACGAAATGATCTAATTACATAATATTTAAGAGATAATTATTTACATAAAAACATTTAAGACAAAAAAAAAATGAAAAATAGAAAGTAGAACCAAGTTAGGCGGGCCAGAAATTATAATTTCAGAAAATATCAAAATATAATATTTTAATTTGGGACTTGTTTGTCTGGATCCCATTCATCAAGATCGGGGTCTGCAGGAGGTTCTTCTTTGGTTTTTAAATTTTTATAGAAATCATGGAAAACTTCTTCAACCAAAGGTAATAGAGTTAATAAGTCTTTCTTTTTTTCAGCCGAAATTGGAAGTTGGCTGTGAGAGATATTTTGTAAAGAAACAGTACTTACGCGTCCTCTTCGTGTAAAATTAATTTTTAAAAAATCATCTGATTCATTTAGTGAATGTTTAAAATAAATTTTTCTCCCTTCCCTTCCATATTGGAGCCACTGTATTTGGTTCCATAAAAATCGGTTTCCATTATCATCTTTTTTTTTTTTTTACGTACGGGCCCTGTTTTTTCCCAAGTAAACTGAAATTGTAAAAGTTCTCTCTTTTCATAACGACTACGTCGAATGGGTTTTTAAACTTAGCAACACTTACTAACTGAATCCAGGCAGTCAAATGATTGACTTTCATCGAAGACCTTTTTTTAACCCTTTCTATCACCGAATGGTCAGAGTCACACTCCATATGAGTGTGGCCACTTACTAAAAATTTATGATTGATTTTTTTTAAATTTGGCTTTTGGGTGATTAGATGATGGAACATAAATGCTACATAACTGTTTTTATTTTGCCCCCCACATGTATCAGAGTAGAAGGTGACTTCTTCTACTTCATCACTAAGGGTAATAAAAAGTGGTAAAGACAAGAGGCAATTTCATTTGCCAATTTCAATTGCTCTTCCAGCAATGGTCTCATCCCACATATAACAAGTTGCCTTATCTGTTTCCAAATTGTGTATTGTCAAATTAAATGACCACAATTGTCGCTTGTAGAAAGAAACTGACGTGGTCAGATAGGGTGTGGGCAAACATTGCTGTAAGTCAAAGGCAAAGACGGCTTTTGTTTTATCCTCTCTTGCGATTATCTTGTCTTCTTTCTTTTTCTTATAAGCATAGTCTGCCATTTGAAGATGTTTATCTTGTTGAGCCTTCAATTCTGTAACTTCTGCTCCATTAGCTTCTTTGATTTTGGCACTCAATACATCGCATCAAACGAGAAGCCTAACTCATGAAAACATTGGCTGTAAATAGTTAAACAAACAGGATTATCACAATTCTCTTTGTACAATCTGTACATGAGAGAAATAGGCAAATTTGAGGCCAGGAACTTTTTATTGGTTCGATTTCTGCAATAGTGACTTTCATATGATAGAAAGGACAAAATATGGGATTTTACGTCCTGTAATACGTCAGGTTTTATTTTATTTCTGGGGGAGCCAAACCACGAAGATGGGCACTGACAATACCAGATGGAGAGCTATGGTTTTTTTTGTAATACTAACTGCACGAAACCTTTTGTTTCGCCAAAAATACTTTGGAAACACGATCGGCATACTGAAACTTTCTCTTTATTAACAATTACCTCATAAGAACAACGACAAGACCTATTTTTTGGGGGATCAGCTCTCAATGATTGAGTTTTCTTATTTTTAATTGTTATTAAAGCGCCTATATAGCTAGCCCTCTTGTTTCTATTTCCTAAATTCCAATAATTTTGAAAACAAACCTCCCTATCTTCAAGTTTTATTCTCTCCCCACATTTCATCCTACATGGTTTCAAAGGTAATAATTTTCTTTCAGAAATAGTTTTTCCTTTTTCTGTTACATAAGATTTACCAGCATTTCTTAGTTGTTTACATTGGGCACGCTGGATTCTAGACCGGCCTTTTCCCTTCGTTTCTGCAAGAGCTGTTTCCCCAGGCGAAGTCAAACATCCACTCCCTGTGGAGCTGGAGTCTCCGGATAGCATTGGGACGTAACGTGGATCAGCTTCACTATCGTCAGATAAAAGGAGGTCCTCGACCAAACTTGACAAGTTTTGTGTTGATGAGCCTGGTCTTTCGTCATCTGAATTCATAAAATTGCATTAGTTTAATTTAAAAAATCACTAAAATGATAGACAAACAGTGAAAGAGTACCTTTCAAATTATTTTGAGTACGTGAACTTGAAACAACAGGCTCGGCGCTTGCTGTCGCTTCTTCCGTTATTGAGGGTTCTACGCCGAAAAAAGATTAGTCATGAATGATCTTACGTATGTATAAAATTTAAGTTAAAACAATTTAGGGAAAAATAATATAAAATAAGTAATAAAATATTATAAGAAAATAATAAAATAATATAAATATAAAATAGGTATCTACCTTGATTTTGATTATTCTGCGAAGTTTCCACACTTTCTTCCATCCTTTTATTCGAGAAAACTCTCTTTTTAAATGTTTTGAAAGTAAAACAAAACGGAGCGTCTGAACTTCCAAGTTAGTAGAGAACGCGGTTTTTTCTTTTTTTGTACACAATAAAAAATGTTTCTCTTGAAAATTGGAAATCTAGCGACCGAAAGGAAAGTGATTAAATTAAATTAAATCACCCTAATAATTAAATCCCTTATAATAAGTTGGTTCTGAGAAATGGAGAAAAGTATATGGTCAGATGAACACCGAAAAAATACAGAAAATGTTCTAGGATTATCGGATGGTTTTATCTTCAATTGAATTTGTTTATTTGGAGTATCATCCATCCAGGTGTAGTAAATGAAAACAAATTAATGCTTTTTTTTATTATCTTTTATTTTCAACATGTTTCGGGATTATAAATGATGGATACTCCAAAATAAACAAATTCAACTGAAAATATTATTTGTTCATAACTAGTTAACTTGAGTATTCCACTTTTTAATGCAATCAATCGATGTGAATAATTGAACATCTCTATTTATACAATTGTTCACCGATGGATAAATGTGTACAGATTTGATTATGTTGACTTAACTATTTACAGTTTAAAGATTTTAATATGGACAAAAAAACACATGGCAATAACTCCGTTTTAAAACATTGACCGACTTCGACGCTTAAGCACAATGAACATGTTGCCTCTGTGCTTCTCTTAGACCACTTAACTCATTTTGGCTAAAATTCAACTTAACCACTTATTCACTGGGGTGACAGATATACACTTCGGCTTAAATTTTAAAAATGATATTAGTATGTTTACTTTTCATTTTTCAGTAAACCCCCCAGTCTTTTAGACATCGGGCTTTAATTAAAAGCGAAAATTTCATGGGCCGTATATCATTCTTACATACATGTACGTCCTATGATGGCGTTGTCAATTAAGATTTTATTTCTTGACTCGAAAACATTTATTTAATCTATACCATACTAGATGTTAACCCTTTCATTCAATGCTAAAGATCATATTCATTAAAGGGGAGGGGGGGGGGGGTGACGAACTTTTATCGCAACATTGATATAAAAAATAATAATCATGAAACTTTGGAGAAATATGCATTAACGAAAGACGAATAGAAGGGGGGGGGGATCCCTAATCATTTGAATACGAAGAAGTGTAGGAATAGTAATATAAGACCATGCTTCCTAAAGAGAAGGTTATGTTATCATAACCATAATTCATGAAACATCTACATATTCAGAAGGCTGAGTATCACTAGGCCACTGGGGAATGTAGTGAGTACTATCATTCCAGCTCAACTCCGAATAAAAATGGCTTGAACCTTAGTGGACTTTATATAATTTATTACATTTTTTATTCAATCCATTAAGGCTATTTAGAAGTGGATCTCAAATCGAAAATGTTCTATTCACAATAAGTGCGCCATAATATTTTTTTCTGTATTTTTAAAGATCGTGCTGAGAGAAATGTATATTTTGATTGAGGAAAGTTCATATAATATGCACATATTAAATGAGAGGATGGACATTAATGCAAATTACGGAATTGAATAAACAGACATTTATGTTATTATTCTCCCTACTCTTCCGTACGATTTTTCCCAAATACGACATTATTCAAAGCTGATATTTATATACTACATATATAAAAGGTGGTACTGATATTCATACACTCCACCTGAAATTTTATGATAGTTTCTTACTGGAATCTATCCTACCCAGGGGATGACGAGAATGAGGTCCGTTCAAAATTATATATATATATATATATATATATATATATATATATATATATATATATTTGCACGCATTCAATTTATTCCAAATTTTCATTTAAAATTTAATCAAAATTTAAAAAAAACAAAACATTATTACCAAGAAATTGGCAGATTAGGAGGCTGACCACACAGGTACCCTCAGAAAGAGGGCAGCTTATTTTGTTTGTTTGTTATATATATATTTGTCTGTTAACGCTCTAGCAGTCGCAATTTTTGTTTGATCGTTACCAAACTTGATATTTAAACTTTTTATCCAAAAAGACAGATCATGTTCGTTAACGCCTGAAATCGGACCTGTGGGAGGGGGGGTTTAGAGGGGGGATTTTCGAAAATTCGAAATATCTCCGTTACCATACGTCGGATCAAAATATAGTATAAAATCAGTCTTATTGCAAATTAAATTTACTACAAATATTGTTCTATACATTTATTCTCTATCTTGAATATTAACCGAGATATTTGCATTTTTATTGTGTGTGGGGTCGGCAAGAGTCGGCTACGTTCAGGACTTTCCCCCGAGAGCTAGTGCGGATGTTTCCGTAAATGTTCGTCCCTCGTGAATAGGTTTAGAGATTCCTTACTACTGCTGTTATTAGTAGGCAGATTTCTCTATTGTAAAACTTCACGTGCTTAATCTGCTTAGTTTACGCAGCCCCTGCGTGACGGACTTTTTTTAGTGACTGATACTTTTATTGTAGAATTACAAATTTTAAATCGGTATTTTGTCGATCTGACGAATCCTGGAGGTCTAAATTGCCAAAAACCTCAAAGACCACATCTTTCAAATAAATTAATTATCTTCAGAATCATTGTATCAAAAAACATCTTCAGTCATGCTGAAGGTTAAACTTATTTTATAAATGAAGCACTGTTAAAAATTTAATGTTTGATATCTAACCCGTCGTTTGGCTAGATGTTCAAAAGTCTGCCTACTCTCCAGTCGAGGGGACGGAAATTAGAAAACCAGTTTCTTTTGAGAAATTGAATTCTTGAAGGTGAACTGGAGATGAACTGGGAACAGTTAGGAAGATGACTTCGCTTACATAAGTAACTTTATTCTCCATAACTAAGTCATGTCAGATGCTTGTGTGGTATGATAGAATTTGCCTTGAGTAACCTACTTGAAATTCTGTGTTTGAGTGTGTGTGTGAGAGATAGAGAGAGAGAAAGACCCAGACAGACAGTCAAACAGAGAAAGAGAGAGAGAGGCTGAAAGAACGAATCCTTAGTCCCACCATGGCTAGTAAAGGGCGGTGACCTGTTGATGACACATCCCAATTAGCCATAATAGCAATTAGCGGAAACTAATAAATAATAATAATAATAATGAATATCCATTTAAATGATATTAGCACACCTGACATAATATCTGCTTGAATGTTTCTAGTCAGATGTGGCTTGAAACAAAAAAGACCTTTAACGTCATATTATTTAGTTTTTGTGCTAAAAAGCATTGTTTATAAAGGAAACCAGAAATTAATTTGTTTTGTATTTTTATTTTTTCTCCACAATCTTTGATGCATACTTGCATTTACAAATGCACATTCGTCCATGTCATTAGGCCTACATGTCATTAGGCCTACATGTCATTAGGTTAGCAACAACCCGAATTCGGTCCTTAACCATCATGAAGTATAAGTAAAATACTTAGGAAATAAATGTCATATAACGCATATCATATACCATACCTAAGCTGCTATGTTCATCAATTCTCTCATTTATAATTCCATTAACCTACTCAACATACAAGACCGAAATTCTTAGGTGAATTTTAGAAACATGTCGTTATAATCCTCCCCTATCCCTAAGGGTACATAATTCCCTTCTGATATGATAGAATTTACTGTACCAACAATCACAAGAAAAAAAGTAAGTCAGGGCCTGTCCGGGATTTGAACCCGGGACCTCTCGCACCCGAAGCGAGAATCATACCCCTAGACCAACAGGCCTCTGGTTTCTATTAAATCCATAAGTCAATGTCACATTGCATAATATTTGCAACATTATATGTTAAGTAATATTTAAGAAGCTACTGGACAGTTTTAAATTTCATTGAATGATATTTTTCTACGAAATTATAATAGAAATCTATTCTTTCCGCTGTTTCTGAACGAAGTAGCTATTTTTGGTCTGTATTGTCATCAAAATACAAGGATAGCGTCATGTTGACTACTTGAAAATACAAACAACAAATACAAAGGCCTTGGCCCTTCATAGCCTGTGATCTTCAATTTTTCTTGTCTTGATAAGTATTGCCTTTACTCACAAAAGAAAAAAAGAAAAATGAAAATAGAATAAATTGTAATTAAGGAGGAGGTTGTAACCCCCGTGCACAACAAAATTACTATTCCACATACAAATGCTTCAGTTTTTTGGTCAATAATTTCATCGCCGGTGTAGTTTGAAAAATGTTAAAGTACATAAGCGTTACTAAATTCAAAATTAAAAATATTAAAATGTTTGTCTCTAAAAAGATTTCCAAAGCGCTGAAATGTCTCACATTCTATTCTCTCTCTCTCTTCCCTTCTATTAACTATGCCTCCACACCCCCGCCCCCTCTGTTTGTTGATACAATTGCTTCAGTACAACTAGCAAGAGTATTTTGTGTGAACCAAGGAGTTCTTGTGCCCGCGCAACTTTCTGAAAGCGCTCTACCGCATAGAATAAATATTTGTCAACGTCTTTGTTCTTTGATACTTACCTGTCAAATTATATATATGATTCTCCGATTCAACTAATAATAACGAGATACAAAGGTATATCCGATTTTAAAAATCTGCCCCTATCTAGTAATGTAAGCCAGTGAGATGATGTAAGCCTTTTTAGCTATACAAATCTAGGTTTGCGATGAAAGCACAAAAAGGATATCAGAAATCAGTTCAAAAAATGATACAATACCACAATTAGACGCTGAGCATCAACCCACCAAAATAAATGCACCAAAATATATAAAAATACTTGCATTTATTTGAGTAAAGCCAGCCACGAAGTCTTCAGAAGTTATACTCGGATTACGGTAAAATTTCTATTGAGCTGCTACTAACCTTGTCGAGATTCCGAAGATTCTGCAAAATATTTTCAGACGGAAAAAATAATAACCTGAATACCAATGAAAATGTATAATATTTCCAAAGATGGCTCCTCGAGGCGAGTAGACATTGTAGTTATCCAGCCCAACGAGAACAAAGGTATTACCTTGGATCCTATGATGCCTTAAACCATCCAATTTTTAAAGTAGGAAAAGCATTGTAGGATGGACATCCCGAACGTTTCAACGGTCCAGTCATTTCAGCTTCCTCACCTACCGACTTAAAAAATCTATCTACAAAAAGATCTCTTAATCTAAGAAGAGGAATATAAATGTCAAAGGCGATGAATGGCCTCTCAAGTTCATGCTATAATTATAGCAGCCTCCTTAACTCAGCGGGTCGGTGGGCATTGGAGAGACAATTTTGAAAATTCTCGGCATGAGTACAACCTCAAAATCTAAAGTCTCCTGAAAATACTATAATTCTAAATGATTTAACTTTCAGGGAAAAAAAAATATTATAATAAAGATATAGTTTTCACTCATAGTGTATTTTATTTGATAACTAGATCTGCCAACTGAGCGGCAAATTCAAATCTGCATTGTAAAATGAAACTTAAAATAAAGAAAATCCTAAAATTTATTCAATTTTTTTTAGTCTTGTCAACATAAGCTAAAGAATAAACTTTGCTCTACAAATTATTAATTCCAGAAAACTTCCGAGTCGATTGAACACTTCTTACTAATATAATAAGTAGCTTCTGTGTTTGGTGGTTAGGGCTGTATTTTTCTTGGAGGAATAACTAACTGTTAATTATCATTATGAACAATGTAACTGAATTACACTATTCTAAATAACCGCTTAGACTTAGTTACATAAAATGTGCTTTACCTTCTAAAAACATTATCATGTGAATTAACCTTTTTGAACTGTTTTTTAAGAAATGCACCATTCGAAACCTTTAAGCAACTTGCCGGAATGAGACAGTTGGCGTTGCTTCATATTAATTTATGGTAATTAATTACTATAATTAAACAAGTCTTGGAAACAAAGTTTGACAAGAGGTATTTAGAAATACAATAGTTTTCTGTGAAAATTACAAGTCTACTAGCAATAGAAATTTTGTACAAAATAGGAACCCATAAATAGAAATAATTCCGATAATATTCCAGTTAGAAATACTAAAGTTCAGTTATTTGTTCTTTAAAAAAAAATGGCTTCATAATATTTTTCAATACGACCTGAACTAATGAAGATATTTATAATTTCAAATTTTTTGTTTACTTTCGACCATTAATGAATCTTTGATTTTTCGTTTAAACGATTTTGTGAGTTAGTTGATCAAAGAAAATTGTGACCTCAGAATCAGATATTTTTTACAATGCATGTAATGATATATATATATATATATATATATATATATATATATATATATATATATATATATATATATATATATACACACACACACATGTGTGTGTGTTTGTGTGTGTGTGTTTGTGTGTGTGTGTGTGTGTGCGTGTGTAGTGGCGTATTAGACGTCGCCAGATTTCCTCCCATTAATTTATTCATCGTAAAAAATAAATGTTTCAATTAACAGAGAGTAGAAATGAAAACAGTAAATTTGAATTTGGCGGACTTTTCCTACGATGTTATTAGAAGGTAAATTCTTATTCTGGTAAAAAAAAAAAAAAAAAAAAAAAAAAAAAAAAAAAAAAATCTAATAACAAAAATAAATAATGTGAATAATAATAAAATATAAAACTTTTTTTTGTCCGTGATTGAAATCGTAAATTCAGTAATTAAATCGGTGAAATATATAAATATATTATCAACAGGAATATATCGCAAGTATTCATTGCCATTGCGCGAAAAAGAGACGAAGTGATGCAGAGTTGAAAAAGTGGCACCAACTGGAAAAACTTTTAAAAATGACATATATATATATATACACACACACATTCAGACAGTTGTTGTGGTAATCGGTCAACAATAGACTTATATTTAATGTTTAAACCCAAGCATTACTACGCTACATAGCCTGACTACCATTCTTTGTTATAAAATGGAAAATAAACTAAGCCCTCTTTTCTTAAAAACATAAAATCCCATTGAAACCGAGCAGTTTGATTTAGTCTATTAGTTCATTTGTAATGATTGTCCTAGGGAATATTATGTGTCGACTGATCATTTATTTGCCAGGGATACCATTAACTAAAGGAAGAAAGATTCCAAGGCTACTGCACTCTGTAAACATGTTGTCGGAATGGGATATTCCTTTTATCAAACAAATTAGACACAATGCAAAATGGAAAAGACGACAAAAAAAGGGAATTTAATGAAGTGTCCAATAATATAGCAATAAATTAAAAGAAAAATTATTTTCGATGATTTTAATTGGATCAGTTGATTATTTTTTTTCTGTGTTGGTTGCACATGTTGCGGAATCAGAAATTACATCAATAGTTTCACCGAAATTTTGCGGTAAACTGAACACATTTTTTTCTAAGAATAACAATTTTGAAATCAATTTTAAATATTTGGGTATATTATGTCAAAATACTAAAAAAAAAACCCTTGAGAGATGCTAGGGCTCCCTCACTGACATGTGAAATGAAATGTGTTAATTTCCATTAAATGTTAACATAGCATAATAGAATACGTCAAATATTTTTGTTTTCTATAAACAGTATTCTAATATTATGACAATTAATTTCTTTACATTTGCATACTTATTTAATACGTTCGTTGTAAAATTAGGCCAAAAACTAAGAGTACTTATTATAAAATCTATCAATTAAAATAAATCAATTTTGTTCACAATCTTAATACCTCTCTAAAAAATAACGTGCATTTTTTTTAATATTTTGGCACGCAAATTTATTAAAGTAAGACATGCTTTATAATTGATGAGAAACTTCCCCCTTCCATTCCACCTTAAGGAGACAATGTACTTGATCTGAAATTATTTTTGACCGATTTCTAGGACAAATCTTTTGTAGTTTTATTTAATAATTACGCATTATTGATTGTATTCATGTTGTGTATAAAAACATCCTTCACATATGAAGTTTTTTTTAATTTTTCCTGCTTTCCACTCAGAGTATTCCTCTAACGTGGGAGTATATTTAAGTTTTGTGTGCTCCATCCTCTAGATACTACACACATTTCAATAATTACACAATAATAGTTCGTATACAATAATTATAAATATTATAGAAACAATAAAAAATACATATGCAAACATTGGATTTTTTTTGGATTTGGAATAAGTTTTTTTTTTTTAATTTATAATGAAACAAAGTATACTTTTTAATAAATTTAATACTTTCTGGCAGGGCGATAAAGAGTTTTACTTCTGAAAATGACACGCTTTTCTTGAAATATTCCTTTTTGTGTTCTCGATATCTTTATATATATATATATATATATATATATATATATATATATATATATATATATAAAATTCTACTTCACTGAACTCCTCCTAAACCGATTTGAATGAATTTTTTGTATGCGTTTGGGTGACGCCCTGGATAGTTCAGATTTACAAATCATCCCGACAGATGGAACAGGAGTGAGGGTTGTAAGGGAGGCCTAAAATTAAAAGGGTTTCCTATTGGTTTTTTGGCAAAAATGCACAAAATAAAAGTTATTTATTTTGTGATCTAGCGTAATTTTTGTTGTAAAACGTGAAGTTTTACAATAGAGAAATCCGCCTACTAATAACAGTAGTAGTGAAGAAGCTCTAAATCAATTCACGAGGGACGAATAGTTACGGAAAGAGCCGAACTATCTTTCGGCGGAAAGTCCCAAATGTAGTCGACTTCTGCCGACTACACACACAATACAAATGCAAATATCTCGGTTAATATTCAAGATGGAGAATAAATGTGTGAAAGAATATTTATAGTAAATTTAATTTGCAATAAGATTGATTCTATACACTTTTTCGATCGATATATATTTCGAATTTTCAAAAATCCCCCCTCTAAACCCCCCCTCCCACTGGTCCGATTTCAGCCATTAACGAACTCGATCTTTCATTTTACATAAAACGATTAAATATCGAGTTTGGTAACGATCAAACAAAAATTGCGACCGCTAGAGCATTAACAGACAAATATATATTCATATATATGTATATATATATATATATATATATATATATATATACATAAATATATATAATTTTGAATGGACCTCATTTTCGTCATCTACTGGATACGATCGATTGACATTTGAAGAAATGTTTCAAAAATCGCGTCATGAGTACGACCTCAATAGCTGATTTCCCTTTAGGGAAATCTGCTAAAATGGAAAATATGCATATGGCATGTAGGTGTCATGTATGACACCTAATTGTCAAATTTGCTACTACGGCCTATGGCCTGGGTCACAGCCTTGTCGTTCAAAGGTTAAATGAACAGTTTAGACCAGGGCAAGACTAACCATTTTCATTCAGCAATGATAGTGTTAATATACAGATTATTGGTTCACGTCTCGTCAACAGGCTTGCTCCTTGAAAGTACACTTTGACTAATAAATATTTGTAGAGGACAAGGCCTTTACATTAGTCCTGTTTAAAACGCGTGTTCTGACGTCAAGAGATCCACATTGAGCACATCGTCAGCTAGAGTGTCGATTCCCACCATAACAGTGAGGATAAAGAGCGCTCTCTCCAGGACTTCGGTTAAATGAAGATAAAGCTATGGCATGGCCGGGGAGTAAGGACCGTTCTCTCCGGCCCATATATCCACCGGACAGCCTCCGGCACAATTTCCACAGACAGTATATTACATCAAACATCCTATTAACAGGGATACACCCTTAAATAAACCAAATACAGCCGTGCACTAACGTGTTTATCACTAGTTTTATTCCTTTCATTTTTAACAGGCGTGTTTATTAAATTCTTTTTTCGCTGGTTTTCCCGAATCAGTTGGAATCAGTTATTGACTTTGCTCTCATAGCGATATATTCAAAACAACTCTTCCTCCATCGCTCCTACCTAGTAGATGATAATAATTTGCCACACAGGTTCTGCTTAAACTAAACACATTTCATGACGTCAACTCCAATTCAATTTTAGCAGATCTGCTCATTGGGGAAATAAGCTATTGAAGACGTGCTCATGACCCGATTTTTGAAAAATTTCCTCAAATGTCCATCATCCTACCCAGGATATGACGGAAATGAGGTCCGTTCAAAACTATATATATATATATATATATATATATATATATATATATATTTCTGTTAACGGTCTAGCGGTCGAAGTTTTTGTTTGATCGTTTCGAAACTCGATATTCTTTTATGTAAATTGGAAAGACCTTTTTTTCTAATGGCTAAAATCCGACTATTGGGAGTGGGGGTTTAGAAGGAGCGAATTAAAAAAATTCTTAATACCTCCGTTGTTATGGATCGGATCAAAAAATAGCATAAACCAATCTTCTTGAAAATGCAATTTTCTATAGATGTTGTAATGTACATTTTTTTCACTATCTTCATTATTAACCGAGATATTAGTATTTTTTAGTTTTCGGCTTTCAGTCCCCCCACTCCAACTCATGTCATATAAACAATAAGATGTTATTTTATGAAGCACTTTATGTGAAGTCTAAATACCAAATATTGTTCTCATTGAACTTTTAAGTTTTGGATAAATGCAAATACGTGACAGACGTGGGAAATCTGCTTAGTTAAATTTGACTTGGAAATTAGACGCTCACCATACATTTCCTTTAAGCGTAAATTGAAAAAAAAAAAAAAAAAATACATGTTGACAAGAAGGTTAAACTTTCACAATAAAGATTTATTAAAGTCCGTCACGTAGGCGCTGCGTAAACTAAGCAGATTTCCCGCGTGAAGTTTAACAATAGAGAAATCTTCCTAATAACAACTGTAATAGTAAGAAACCTCTAAACCTAAAACATTATTTAGGGCGTAATAACCCAGTAGTTTCTAGCCCCAAAAAACAGTTAACCTAACCTCTAAACCTATTCACGAGGGACGAATAGTTATGGAAACGAGCGCCAGAGCTCTCGGCGGAAAGTCCGAACATAGCCTACTGGTGACCACACGCAGAATACAAATGCAAATATCTCGGTTAATATTCAAGATAGAAAATATATGTATATAACAATATTTATAGTAAATTTAATTTGCAATAAGATTGATTCTGTACAATTTTTCGGTCCGACGTATAGTACCGGAGATATTTCGAATTATCGAAAATCCTACCCTCTAAACCCCCCCCCTCCCACTGGTCCGATTTCAGCCGTTAACGAACTTGATCTTTCTTTTTACATAAAACGGCTAAATATCGAGTTTGGCAACGATCAAACAAAAATTGCGACCGCTAGAGCGGTAACAGACAAATATATATATATATATATATATATACAGTTTTGAACTTACATCATTTTCGTCATCTCCTGGGTAGGATCGATGGACATTTGAAGAAAAATTTCGAAAATTCCGCCATGAGTACAACCTCAATAGCTGATTTCCCGTAAGGGAACTCTGCTGATAACAGCAAAGCTCTTTCGACGCAGCCCATCGTCGTCATTGTTCTGTTAACACACAATTAATGTAATACATAAATCTAATATGATGACAAAAATATTCGTACAAGCTCAACACTTGATAACATATTTTAAGAGACTAAATAACAGTACAAAAAGCATTTCCGACATCTAAATTTAAAAGCAAATTATGAAATCTAAGAATTAAAACCTCTATATATTTCACATAAAACCGAAATAACTTCTAAAATATATGATTTTAAATTATATCACCAACTTGCAATATAATTCTCTTCAACAAGCAAGAAACCAACTTTGAGAACAAAAAAATACAAAGAAATTTATTAATATTTGTGATAGACAATATTTGTACAAAACTGCAATATAAAAACATTAAATTAACATTTACTGGGATTTTACGTTACGACAGTGAGGGTTTGAGCATCTCGAATTTGTGTGTTGTTCAAACAGCGAAGAATTTTTATATTACAACAATTATTTTACTTATGAAGTCGAAAGAAAATCAACAACAAATTTGATGTTAACCATCTGGATTTTAAGTAGTGAGTTCGTCGTTGAATTAATCTCAATTGCTCACGCAAGACCCAAACTCACTGTTCAAAATTTGCCTAATATATTTAGACCAAAGCCTTATCTCAAACAGGGGGAGGGGGGGTTTAGAGGGGAGAATTGTGAAATATCTCCGTTACTATACGCCGGATCGAAAAAATGTATAAAATCAATCTTATAGAAAATTAAATGTACTATAAGTATTGTTATATACATTTATTCCCTATCTTGAATATTAACCAAAATATTTGAATTTTTCTGCTTTCAGCCTTCAGTAAACCCCGACTTACTACTCATGTCACATAATCAATACTCTGTTATATAATAAATCACTTTATTCGAAGCTTAAATACCAAATATTGTTTTCTAGAGACTTTTATTATACGAGATAGATGCAAATATGCTCTTGTGACGCCCCCCCCCGTCTTAAATTCTTGGACTACTAAAATTTGATTGATTGAGATAAAAATTATTCTGATTCATTATAAATTACAGTACTAAATATAGTAAATAGTTTTCAGTCAAATTAATACGTTATATTCAGATATATTACAGTAATTGTTTTTCTTTCCTGTAAGAAGTTGGCAGACCTGTTTGTTTACATTTCAGATGCTTTCCGTCGGGAGGTTTCTTATTGTCGTTTTTATTAATTCACTTAATATTCACTGTGGTATCGAGTTACCGGTATGTAGATTAATCTATTGTTAAACTTCTTAGTTTACGTGACGGAGATTTGTTTGCAAGAAGAGATCTCGTGCCAATACTGCACAATAAATCAATAGATGAAGATGGCTGTGTATAGTCAATATTTTGCAGGCACTCCCAGCTGGTGAATGAAAAATCGATTTGTCTGTGTATCAATCTCTCTGTCGAGTAAGCCTTCAATCTACGAGAACGAATCGTCTTCGAATGCGAGAGTGGCTCTTTCAGCTCAAAAGTAGGGAAGAGTATGTAAATCCAATGAGGGACCTCGTAGATGTAACGTCGGTTAAGATTGATTCCAAGTGATGTGTTCCTATCGAGCTTATAGCAAGTCTTTTTCGGTCGGTATTCTCCCCAATCCTTTCTTGTCTTTTCAAGGTAATAGTATCAGTATGTTTTCTACAATGGAGCAGATTGATGCCCTTCTTAATATGGATAGATCGTTGATAAAAAATGGTAACTCCAGTTACACTATTGTAGCAATATATCTAGTAAAATGCCAATATAAATCTCCTGAAGAATTTATTTTTCATAAGGGCAAACAAAAATTCATTAATTCTTTTCTGAGATTTCTAAATCTATCACCCAAGGGCTGCGCAAACTACGCGGATTTCCCACAATCCGATATGACGTCACCATATATTATATTATATATACATTTTTTCTCTATCTTAATTATTAACACATTTACCCAAAATTATGTCTGATGTTAATATCTAGCTTTGCCATATTAAACACTACTACCGTATATATATTTCTTCTCAAACCATTATTTGTTTTTAGCTGAGTGTATATGGATAACGCCAAATTAGGTTATTCAATATCATTAAGTACCTACCCCTTCTTGAAAATTGTCCCACTTAAAAGCGTGATTCACACTAATAAACCCTCCAGAACTCGCGTCAAAATGAGTGTCCTGAGAACTCGCGGGTGAGAATTTATCTCACACCACCTATTTCCCTAAAAAAAAAAAGGTGATATATAACATATTTTCAACAATTTTTTTTTATTTATTATAAACGTCAAATACTAATATAAAATAATAATATTATTCAAAATTTATTGTAGAGGTGTTCTGTTTTGAAGAAACATGTCAAGCAACTTAAAAAGCTCCACAAAAATGGCTTACAACAAAGGAATGCCCATTACAAACTGTTTTTCTACATGTTCGGCAACTCTTTTTTGACTTTTTGTTTTTTCTCCTCGGACAATAGGCACAAAACTGCGACGGGGTACTAGAACCAGACCATGTGGGATTTTCCACTTCTACACCAGCAATCCTCTTCAATTTGTTTCTTTCTAATAGGGGCATGGTGGTCGGTTGAGAACGGTTGATCAGGTGTGGTTTGATAAGTTACAGAGCCAAGAAAAAGTTTTCGGTAAATCACCAAAGCACTCGTTTGATGAGAAGAAATCTCGTATTAAAAAAGAAAAAAGTTCCACCAGAACTCGCTTGATGAGAAAAACACTCACAATAAACCAAAAAAAAACGTTCCACCAGAACTCGCTTGGTGAGAAGAACACTCACACTTAACTTACTCCAGCTAATTTATCTTGACCTGGCGACAGTTAATACTAATGAATGAGAGTCAAAGAGGGTGGTAAGAGGAGGCTACAAGGTGTAGCTAGAGAGAGTAGCACTATCACCAAAGACTTTTATAATAGATATAACTTTTTTTCTTCGGGATGTGAGTATTTTGCTCACGGCGCGAGTTCTGGAGGGTTAATAACGAAATAGTAATGATATAGTTCAAAATGTCAGGTTTGCTAAAGAATTTATATTAAAAAACCAATAATTTTGGAATGAGTTTTATAAACTGAACGTCCAACATGAATTCCATATGTTTTTTGATGTATTGATAAATGTATGACATTAACTGAGGCGTTTGGTTTCAAAACCAGGTACATCCATTTTTTCAAAAACATTTTTTTTTTTAATTTTTCATAAGATTTTAATCCTGGAAATGATGTATTGGACGCGTTTGTTCCAAAACCATCTAGATCCTTCCAAAATCAATACCGGCAGATAATGAAAAAAATGTGTTAAACTAACTTTTT
Organism: Riptortus pedestris; assembly: GCA_019009955.1. Taxonomy (NCBI): domain Eukaryota; kingdom Metazoa; phylum Arthropoda; class Insecta; order Hemiptera; family Alydidae; genus Riptortus; species Riptortus pedestris. The sequence continues at coordinate 78,988,882 of CM032231.1, read as the reverse complement.
TAAAAAATGAAATCTATTTTGATCAGTCCTGAAAAATTTTTGAAAATGGATGTACCTGGTTTTGAAACCAAACGCCTCAACTACAATAATATAAATTAGAACGGACTGAGAAGTTACTTGTTCAGAAGTTACTAGTACTCAGCTGTTTAATTACTGGTTATATTTTGTCTTAAAACATATGGTGTATTAAAAATATAAATTTAAATTATATGCTTCAAATAATTTAAAATGTTAATTAAAACCATATGATTACTAAAAGTAAATAATTCACTAAGTACCAAACATCCTTACAAATAAATTTCATCCATTGTTTCATCAAGGGGTGGCAGTATTAGGGGGTAAATCCTATTACTTGTCCACTCATTTTATAGTCCTAATAAATGTTCCCAAAGTAGTTTCATGTCTGCATTCAAATGTGTTTATTATGCGCTAGCCCAGTGTTATTCACTCCTTTTTTCTTGTCCTGAATCTATCAACGGAAATTTGTTTTAGTTTTCATCCGTAGTCGGTGCTCTTTCAACAACTACCGTAAAAGGTTTCTGCACACGATGTGGTTTTCGAAGGAGTTCACGCACGCACGCCCACACACACATATATATATATATTATATATATATATATATATATATATATATTATATATATATATATATATATATATTTATATATATATGTATATATACATACACACACACACCTTTGTAAATATTGTATATTCCTTCAAAACTGTTTAATCTATTATGCCGCACCCTGATAATTATTGCGTAGTAGTCCTGAGAAGGAGTGCCCGTTAAATGAAAGAAGAGTTGTACAAATATCGTGGTTAACATTCCAGTGATTGAAAAAATGTATAAAACAGTAAGAAATTAAATTTATTAGAATAAAACTTATAGAACATTTAATTTTCAATAAGATTTGTTCGATGCATGTCATAGTAAAGGGAGTTTTTCGGATTTTCCGTTTTCCCCCTCAAACCCTCCCCCTTCGCTCCCTTATATTTCAGCCATTCACAAAAATGATTTTTAGTTTCACATAAAAGTTTAAATATACAACAGTTTGGTAAATATTCAACAAAAATTTTCACTGCTAATATAAATATATATATATATTGTTACGTTTATTACAAAACCAGTAATAAACGTTGTTTATTAGAGTTCTTTTGGATTGCAAAATTAAACAAACACAAGCTTCAGAGTTTTTATCACTGCACAATTTATTTAACAATGCACTACACACACTGGTTAATTATTCTTAATTACTACTCACAGTAGGCACTGATAGCTTCATTGTTCTTCTTATTACACAGTCCAATAATTTACTCACGATTACTGAAGTTCAGAAAAAAAACACACGTTACTGCACTGAGCTTCGCCAAGTTAACGGTACTGCACTGTCTTAAACACGGCACTATACTGTTCCTTCCTGAGTCACGGCACAACGCTGTTTTTCACAAAAACACTTTACCGCACTACAACTAAATCGCACTGTTCACAAAAGCGGCACTGAACGCACTGTTGGTCACTTGAAGAGACCTGAGAACAAACAAACTGAACCAGGGACGGCCGGATCCTTTTATAGATTGTCGGAAAACATCAAAGGGAATTGTCTGTTAACAGAGTTGATCACAAACTAGTAAAAACTCTGATCATGGCCTCCCGAGTCTTCCTTGGACGCATGTCTTCGGTAGACTTCAATGGGCATTTGAAGAAATGTTTCAAAAATCGAGACTATGTCAGTAGCCAGCTGATATTTTGAAGTAAAATGTTCGAAAAAGCCCCTCGGAGAAATAACGAGTTTAAAAACTAGCTGACTGCCATATTGAGGAGAAGTGAGAACCGTTCTGTCCCTTCTCCCTGGGCATTAGTCATATTTATATTTCAAGTTTGAGAGAAGTATCCTGGAGCTCATCCGCCGGCGACCCACGCACATCCCGAGGAAATGGAAAAACTTTTAATAAAACGCTGGACGTTCAAAAGAGGGGTCTTACTTCTAGGAAGTTTGTTTCTCAGGGAGCAAACACTATTTCACCAGAAGTCTTCTTCCTTTTAATATCTTCTTTGGAAACAATTTCCACGTGCTCTTTGGCTGGGAATTATCGATCAACAGGATCTATTTTTGGGACAACTTAAAAGAGATAACATTTTGATTAAAACGCTTACAGACGTAAAAATTCCGTCACTGTCCGGCTACGTAAACTATCCAAACTCACAATATAATATACTTTCTATTTCTAATTAAAAATCCTATTAACAGATTTGGGGGTTTGTTTTCTAGATGTAGACATTTTGAATGAAGTGGTGAAATGTGGCGTATGATATAGATCAAATAAACTCACAGAAAGGTCCGCTGAAAAAAATCTTATTATTCGAATAAGACATTTTGATGTAAGTGTTTATAGTTAGCGTGGGGACTCACTTAAAACGGGGAATTTACTTTAATTTTCAGTATATACTGAGGGCTGAAAATTTAAAAAAATCAAATATGTCTGTTAATTTTACCGTTGATATAAAAGAAGTGTAAAAACGCTTCATAGAATATTAAATTTTCCAAAAAGTTGGAAATACCGGAAATGTTTTGAATTATCAATTTTACCGACCTTAACCCTTTCATTGCGCAGAGCCACTATAGTGGCTTGAGCCAGACCATCCCCCTATGCATAAAGCCACTGTAGTGGCTAAGGGATGGCCGTGCCCCTCGCGCCCGCAGAGCCACTATAGTGGCTTGAGCCAGACCATCCCCCTATGCACAAAGCCACTATAGTGGCTAAGGGATGGCCGTGCCCCTCGCGCCCGCAGAGCCACTATAGTGGCTTGAGCCAGACCATCCCCCTATGCACAAAGCCACTGTAGTGGCTAAGGGATGGCCGTGCCCCTCGCGCCCGCAGAGCCACTATAGTGGCTTGGTCGTTCTCCATCTGATTTTGCTAAACCCCCCGATTCGCATATGCACACATATAGGTATATGTTTGTGTGTGTGTGTGTGTGTGTGTGTGTGTGTGTGTGTGTGTATGTATGTATACACATATCGACCACTAGAGTAGAAACAGACAAATATGTATGTGTGTGTATATCCTAGACAGACGCATGGCCTTAGACATTTTCAGCAGATTTCCCTTAAGGGAAATCAGCTATTGAGGTCGAACTCATGTCGCGATTTTCGAAAAATGTCTTCAAATGTCCATCGATCCTACCCAGGAGATGACGCGAAAATGAGGTCCGTTCAAAACTATATATATATACACACACACACACCCCGTGTGTGTGTGTGTGTGACCCTTGTGCTAAGCCTGTTGCTTTATTTAAAGAGGTTGTTGTTCGAATGGGAGGTTTGTGAGGATTTAGGAAAAGGTATGTTAACGGAAGGCGGGTGACATCGGGAATATATTTGCTGATTATTAACCGAGTTATTTAAATTTTTTTTTGTTTTCAGCCTTCGGAAAACCCCTAACCCTCGTCATCCCACATTAGCTATAATCCAAAGTATCATTAAATAAGCATTATTTAATAATTTAAAGCTTAAGTACGAGAGGGGGCTAGAGAATTGGCTAAATCAATATTGTTGACTGGATAAATAATTATATACTTTTAGCAGATTTCCCCTAAGGGCAATCAGCTATTGAGGTCGTACTCATGACGGAATTTTCGAAATTTTTCTTCAAATGTCCATCGATCCTACCCAGTAGATGACGAAAATGAGGTCTGTTCAAAACTTTTTATATATAGCTTTGACAGACAAATATATATATATATATATATATATATATATATATATATATATATATATACACTCAACCGCAAAAAAAACCGGACACTTAGATTTAGTCTTATAATTTTGTTAAATACTTAATATATATGTATATTAATCTTTTTAATTAAAATAATTGGTTAATCTATAGGTTATTTAAACAAAATCTGCCAAAAGTGAATAATTTTTATTGATTATTTACAACAAAAAAAAATACAAAAGAAAAAAAAAGAAAAAGATAAATTAACACATTTAAAAAAAAATTATTCTTCATTTTTATTACAGTGAATGGTAGACTTCGCTACCCCAAGCGTTTCGGCAATGTAACATATGTAAGCTCCGGCCTTCCATCTAAGTTTGAAAGACCCATTATTCTGGACCGAAATAAAAATAAAACATTAATTAAAGAAAATGCTTGGTTAATAATTAAAGATGTTTAAATATGCGAAAAACTACTTACAGTTTAGAATAGATCAACTTCACGACAAATAAATCTAATCTGAGTTTTATCTAATTGTTTACTAATCCTGAAGGGATTAGTTCAATGGACTTAGACTCTAAATTCTCTGTAATAACTAGAATACCCACATAAAGAAAATTGCTGAAAATTATCTTTTAATACGACAAAAATGAAGTGTTCGGTTTTTTTTGCGGTTGAGTGTATATATATATATATATATATATATATATATATATTTGTCTGACAACGCTCAAGATGTCCCAATATTTGTTGGATCGTTACCAAACTCGATATATTAACGTTTTATGTAAGAATAAATATTTTTTTAGTTAATGGCTGAAGTCGGACCAGTGGAAGGGGAGGGGGTGTCAGATGGAAAACTTCGAAAACTCTCAAATTCTCCGTTATTATAAACAAAAATTGTTTAGAAATGTCTTATTACGAATGTCATTTACTTCAAACGTCGTTACATACTTTTTTTGACCATCTTGATTATTAAACTAGATATTTGGATTTTTTTAGTTTTCAGCCTTGAGTAAACTACCACTCCTACTCATTACATATTAACAGTAAGCTGTTATGTCATGAAGCATTTTATTTGAATCTTAAATACTAAATATTGTTTTAATTTAACTTTTACTGTGTGAGATTAATGGTGTGACATCTTTTAAGATTTTTCTCTAAGCTCTAAATTTTTCGACTCGAAAATCTTTATTTGATCAATAGAATACTGGATATATAACAGTTTAATTTAACACTGAAGTACATTGTCATTAACTGCTGAAATCGGACCATAAATAGCGGTGATCAGTGAAGGGAGGGGGATTTGATAAAATATCAGAAAACTATATAGAATCTTGTTATAAGTGAGTTACTTGTCCTTTCTTGTTTTCAGCCTTTAGTAAACCCCCACTTCTATTCTTCGGATTTTTACTTAGACGTAGAAATTATATGTTCAGAAGAGATCAACGGTTATCACTAATACGTGGGAAAACTTTTTAACTTAAGCAGCCACTTCGAAAGGACTTTTAGTAATTACTTATTAATATAAGAGCGTGACACTGATATAAAAACAAATCATAAAAGGCAAAACTTAATTTTTATTAATATACTTTTTCCCAATGTGAAAACAAACTTGAAAGAACCAAGTCCATTCAACAGAAAGAGAATTCCCAGAAACCAAAGAAGTAGGAAAACTTTCTGATGAACAATCTTGACTAACCAAGAACAAAGAACAGAGTGGCCACCACTAAAAAAAACTCTTCCCTCTTCAGCTGGAAGGAAAAAGGAAAAGTTCTTGGGGAGAAAATAATACTTCTTTTGGACAATTTAGTGAATACCACCCAATGTGATTCATCGATTATTTATAAGGATTTAAAACTAGTTTTCAATTATTCTAGCTACGATGTTCTCATCTATAGGTATAAAAAAAACTGTTTGGTTTGTCTGATTTTCTATTTTAAATCGGCATGGATAACTTTTTTCTATGAACTTTTAAATTTGATAGTAACTATCACAAGGCACAACGTACTCTATAACAGAATTCGAATTGTCATCTTTCCGTAAATCCCCACTTTTTAGTCATTGCACGTCAACAATAAACCAAAGTGTCAATGCCCTGTTACAATTTAAATACCAAATATTGTTTCAAGACCTTTATTAAGGGAGATGCATACATATAGTGTAATTACCTCATCAATTAAAATTCATAAAATGTTTATTTAATATATAGTACACTCATATACACAGTTAAATTTGTCATTCTACTCTAAAGATCATATTAGTTATTGGCTGAAATTGAATAGAGGAATAGGGGGAGGGGGGTAGCTGAAAATTCAAAATTCTCTGTTGTTGTGAGTCCGGTCGAAAATGTTATAGGACTAATCTTGTAACACTATTGATGCTCTACAATTGTCATAACTCAAATATTATGGCGGTTGTACTTATTTTCAGTAAACCCCCGCAAGTACCCATCGAATTTTGACTTAGGAGTAGAGGATATACGGTGTGAGATGACATTACTAGTGAGCAGAGTTGGGGAAAATTGTAATTACAATTACAAGTTATAACTACATTAGTTGAAATGTAGTTACAATTACAACTACTAATGTAATTAATTATTGGTAATGGGCAACTACATATTTCAGCTGAAGTAATTGTAATTGAAATTTCACAACTAGAGTTAGTAGTTGAGAAATTCAGTAGTTCCAAAAACAACTACAGTTAGTAATTGTAACTGTAGTTGTAGTTGCAACTACAGTACCTTGAGTAGCTTCTTTCAAAAACTGTGCCCTACGCGAGAGTGACAGGACAGAAGGTGATCCCCGGAACAAGAGGAGTGTGCTGATAGGAGCGTCCACCTTCAGTTCTTCTTACATATTCTGTCTGATCATATTCTGTGCACCAATTGAACATGGCTCGTCTCAGATGAGATATTTATCACCACCAGGAATGTAAATATTTATATAGAGGCGATCAAAATTTATTCGCTCTTTGGAACGTAAAAAACAGCTGATCTGTATGTAATTGTAGTTATTACTCAATAACTACAGTTACAATTACAACTACTATAACTATTTTTATAGCTTCTTTTCATTTCTATTAGTAGTCGGATTTATGAATGCCAACTACAATTACTGTAATTGCGAAACCAAGAAAATGCAACTACAGTTACCAACTACATTTTTGTAACTGTAGTTGCAATTACATAACTAGTATTTATTGGATGAAAAGGTAGTTAATTACAAAAGCATTTAATTACTCCTCAACTCTGCTAGTGAGTCATTCCAGTAAGCCGGATTTTTTTCTTAATTAACGCATCCCCTGCTTGACGGACTATCTCTTGTTCGTGTTCTTTTCTTATACACATACATGCATTTACCACAGTAATTAAGACCCCTCCTGTTATTGATATCAAGGTCTGCTGAGAGTGAATACCCTCCCTGATCCTTGCAACGGAGAGGAGTAATCTCCAGCCAGGGGTTGGAGTAAGTAGGTCGAATTGCACGAAAATCCCGAGGTATGAGACTCCAGGGTCAATATTCCTTTCAATACCGCCCCGCAGCCCATTGATGGCGACAACTCACCAACCCCAATAAAACCTTTCAACCCCTATAAATTCATTACCTCAGACCATATATCAATATTACCATCAATATGGTACATCAATATTACCCCGACCAGACATCAATACATCTATTTACAAATATGATTAATATTTCTCTACTCAGCTTCCAAAATCAATTTAAGTATGCTCTCCATCCTTTATCAATATTAAATTCGTATATTTTGGTAGAATATGCCTATATATGTTATTTCCCACTACACTAAACAAATTGAACATTGCCTAAACTAAAGAAAAGTTAAATAATTTAATTATCGTTAGTGCTCCGAACCTTTTATGAAACCATTGATATGAACAACACTTTATATTATTATTTATTTGCCTCCACTTTTTGCTACGATATAATCCATATATATATATATATATATATATATATATATATATATAATTGTAACCTCTGTATGTACATTGATTTTTTCTCGAATTTTCACGATACTTTTTCATTTCACATGTCATAGACAGCTTCAATATTAGCAGATTTCCCTTAAGGGAAATCAGCTATTGAGGTCGTACTCATGGCGGAATTTTCGAAATTGTTCTTCAAATGTCCAACAATCCTACTTAGTAGATGACGAAATTGAGGTCCGTTCAAAACCGTATATAAATATTTGTCTGTTACCGGTCGCAATTTTTGTTTGATCGTTACCAATCTCGATATTTAGTCATTTTTGTAAAAAGAAAGATCAAGTTCGTTATCGGCTGAAATCGGACAAGGGTGGGAGGGGGTAGAAAGGGAGAATTTTGAAAATTCGAAATATCTCCGTTACTATAAGTCGGATCGAATAAGTGTATAGAATCAATCTTATTAAAAATTAAATTTACTATAAATGTTGTTTTGAGCATTTATTCTCTATCTTCAATAGTAACCAAGATATTTGAATTTTTCAGTTTTCAGCCTTCAGTAAACCCCCACTTCTATTAGTGTTACATAAATAATGCTCTGTTATATAATAAAATATATTAATTGAAGTGTAAATACTACATATTGTTTTCATTGAACATTTACTTTGTGAGATATTTGCAAATACGTTCTGTTGACCCTCCCCTTTTTTTCTTTTTGGATTACTAAAATTTGAGTGATTGAGATGAAACTGATTCTGATTCATTACAAATTACAGCACTGGCTTGCCTGTTTGTTTACAATTCAGCCGCTTTCCGTTGTAGGGATTATTAACTTGTACATTTAATGAGCATACACGGTAGTGTTACCTGTATGTATATTGTTTTTCTTTCCCCTGAGCTGATCTCAGACCCGTTTGTTTACATTTCTAAAGCTTTCCGTCGGGAGGTTTCTTATTATTTGTTTGTACTAGCTCAGATACCCGGCTTCGCCCGGGAATTCATTTGAGGCTGGATGGTGATGGTATTTTTTTGGCAAGGCTTTACTTTGCACAATATTTTGACATTTACCCTTCCCAGTGTTTAGGGTTAATACCCGTCGTTTCTGTGGATTTGTTAATAATAAAATTAATTTTTTATGCAAGACTTCACTGTCCTCCATATTGTCATATTTCCCGTTTCTTGTGCATTATGCATAGATTTAAATTATTAAGGACAAAATATTAAAATAATATATTATAATTTGAATTAATTTTTCCAGGTGAGGTACCAGGTAGTTCATTTTGAAAAGAATTGTTGAGCAAATTTCTCTAAATAACAAAATAAACAACTTTTGTTATGTGCGTATTTGTCGAAACCCCTATAGGAAACGAAATACCGCTATTTTTAATTTCAGGCCTCCCTTATAACCCCAACTCCTGCCCGTCCATAGAAATGTTAGTATGGCTTATTATAAGGAAGGCGTTAGTGCTAATACACATACCGAGTTTGGTTTAGTTCGGTTGAGTTTTTTGTGCCAAATAAAATTGTTGACTTCCGCAGTAGTTTTTAACGTGTAACTCATTTATACATAGGTATACGACAAAAGTGTATATAACAAACGTTACTCCAAATAATAAAATAATCAACTTTTGTTATGTGTATAATTGCCGAAAATGCATTAGGAAACGAAATATTGCTATTTTTAATTTCAGCCCTCCCTTATAACCCCCACTCCTGTTCGTCTCAGAGAATATTAACATAGCCTAAAGTCTAAGTTGGGTTAGTAGTATATTACATACCAAGTTTCATAAAATTCGGTTTTTAGCCGTTTATGCGTGAAAAGGTAACAAACAAACAGACACCAAAGAAACAAAATGCAGTTCTGGTGTCTATGACATGTGAAACGAAAAGTTATCGTGAAATTTCGCAAAAAAAAATCAATGTACAGACAGAGGTTACAATTTTATATATATATATATATATATATATATAGATTTATTCACTTAATATTCACGGTGGTGTTGTTTTACCGTTATGTAGATTTATCTATTGTTAAACTTCACGAGGGAAATCTGCTTAGTTTACGTAGCCCCTCAGTGACGGACTTTCAGATTTTCCCTGCTGCTAGTAAAATCCAGACTAAACTGTATTGTAGTTGTGTAGTTTGAGGGTAGACTTGGAGCTGCAATGACCCACATACTGAGCTACTGCTGCAAAAACACAAATATTTCTCTCTGCCCATCCACGCCTCTGACACTACTCCAGCCTCAAGGGCGAATCCATCATTTCCATCCTTCTCCCTACTTTGCGCTATAACAACAAACAAGCCTTTTATTGTGTGAAAAATATAAGATTATTTTTCTTTTCAGCTCTTTATTATTTATTTCTATCTCCCTGGAGTGTTTTTCGATACTCCGATTCCTGGATATAGAGCATCTTTTCAATTGGTACTACTTATCTATATTAATCCGGTATTGTTCTTCGTCCAAGGATTTCATCAATTAAGCTGTTAATGAATCATGATCCATACAAACACTAACAATGCAGCCTAACCTTACATTATTGATCGGGCGCGCATATTGCAGAATTCACAAAGTAATCAATTATTAAATATAAAACCTTTACAAGTGAGCGGAACAATAAATTTATTATGTTTTTTCGTAAACTTCCTCGCTCGGCTGAATGTTCTTCCTCTCCAAGCCCGGAGATGACCGCTGGAACAGAAGGCCAGTTTGGAGTAGAAGAGAAAATTTATTTTATGCTTTATTTTTTCTGGACGAGACAATTTTTTTTATGTGTTCCCGACGTCATGCATTAAAACTCCGTCACGCAGGGGCTGCGTAAACTAAGCAGATTTCCCACGTAAAGTTATAAAATAGAGAAATCTCCATACGAGTGCCGATCTAGCTTTTGGCGGAAACCATAGCTCGTCCGTTACAATTAATAAAAATGCAAATATCTAGGTTAATATTAAAGATAAGAATAAATGTATATAACAATATTTATAGTAAATTTAATTTTCAATAAGATTGGTTCTATACAATTTTTCGATCCGACGTATAGTAACGGAGATATTTCGAATTTTCGAAAATCCCCCTCTAACCCCCCCCCTCCCACTGGTCCGATTTCAGCCGTTAACGAACTTGATCTACCTTTTGACATAAAACGATTAAATTTTGAGTTTGGTGACGATTAAACAAAAATTGCGACCGCTAGACTGTTAACAGATAAATATATATATATATATATATATATATATATATATATATAGTTTTGAACGGACCTCATTTTCTTCATCTCTTGGGTAGGTTCGATGGACATTTGAAGACATTTTTCGAAAATCGCGTCATGAGTACGACCTCAATAGCTGATTTCCCTTAAGGGAAATCTGCTAAAATGTTCTTAATAAAAGCCCGTCACGCAGGTGCAGCATAAACTAAGCAAATTTCCCATGTGAAATTTTACAATAGAGAAATCTGCACACTGGTAACACAACACCACCTTGATTAAATGCAAACGGTAATGAGAAATCGTTTAGTTAATTAAAATAAATTCCCAACTGAAACGGCTTCTGAATTGTAAGAATAATTTATATTTTAATAACTCAAATTTTAGTAGTCCAAGAACTAAAGAAGGAGGGGGGGGGGCGGATGAACAGAACGTATTTGCATAAATCTCACAAAGTAACGAAGGTAAGGTAAGGTTAGAAACGACAGGTTAGGTTAGAAGCAGCTTCCCACCTGAGCCGAGTAGTTTCGAAAATGGCCGACCTAATCCGAACTATACCCGACCACAGACTTCATAAAAATGCAAATATCTCTGTTAATATTCAAGTTAGAGAATAAATGTATATAACAATAATTATAGGAAATTTAATTTGCAATAAGATTTATTTTATACAATTTTTCGATCCGATGCATAATAACGGAGATATTTTGATGTTCGGATTAGTTCGGCCGTTTCCGTTAACTGTTCGGGTCGAGAATCGAACTCACCACTCTAGGTTTACCAGGTGAGATTAAGGTCAACGCTTTAACTCACATGGCTACCCTAAGCCCCCAAAATATTAGTATAAAAATTGTTTATGGAAATGGTTGATGGTTCACTATCTTCAATAGTTCCATTAAACATTGTTTCATAAAAATAATGGTTATCGTTACTGAAATTGCCTTCCATATACCTCTCTGTACATTATATCATTAAATTTGCAATATCCATTTTGAGAACAATTTAAAACCTTCTAAAAATAAATCTTTGTCTTTAATTAGCGTATTTTTCACAATGTTCCCCAGTTATTTCTTATTATTTTTATTACTTAGTCAACCGGAATATTTGGATACATATTAATTACGTCAAATGAAACCAATTTGTAATTGGGTAAGACCTTTGTATTTTTATGTTTATTTCTTAAGTCTAAAGCGCTGAAGACATCAAAGGGGTTATCCTGAGCAAATGGTTTCATATAAAGACTTAGTAAATTTAGTAACAGACGTAGAATATACGCTTGACAATGATTCTAATTCAAACAGTGAAAAAAATAAAACTAGACATAAAACTGTAAATTTAATTAATGTAGCCAAAAATAAGAAAAATTTCAAAACGATATTTTAATAGTTAAAGCAGATAAATTAAAGAAGACAGTAATAATGAATAGGAATTACTACAGTATAAAAATGCAAAATATTTTAAATGCTAAACAAATGATCAAAGAGATAGACTATGATCCAACAAACAGCCTTCAAAATAAAGCCATAAAGTATGTGTACAAATTTGTAAAAAATAATTTTATAATGAAAAAAGATATATGGAAATTTATAAATTACAATAGTATGTCACCAGTAAACTATAAAAGAAGGGGGAGAAAAAAAAAGAAGAAAAAAAATTAATATTGTATATAATGTTATTGCTATATATAGTTACTAGCTAAGGTAATGAAGCCCGGCTTCGCCTGGGAATTCATTTGAGGCTGAATGAAGATGGTATTTTTTTGGCAAGGCTTTACTTTCAACAATATTTTGACATTTCCGCATCACATTGTTTAGGATTTCTACCCGTTGTTGGTGTGAATTTGTTGATAATCAAATTGTTATTTAAGGCTTCACTGTCCTCAATATTTTTATAGTTCCAGTCTCCTGTACATCTACTTTTTGTTATAACGTAAGGGGCCATATAATTTATTATCATAGAAAGTATTCTGTCTTCCAAACCATCTATGAATTAAATTTCTTTTCCCTTGATGTGGTACAAAACCCATCGGTGACAGCTGTTTTATGCACGTAATAACCGCTATTAAAAATGCTCTTTAAGTCACGATTGTAAACTGTATATTCATATTGGTACGGTGGTGTGTTCAGTAATTCATATCATATATAACCGGAGCAGAGTTAATAAATACCAGAAATAACTGGATGCACCTCCCCAGCGTTCATCCTTTTAAATTATTTATTTATGATAATTAAATAAATTCACATTCCTGAGAATAACACTACATTGCTAAAAGTATAAGCATCAAGTAAAATGTAAACATAGACAAATATGAGGTCGGTAGGGAAGCGGCAGAACTGATAGGACAAAGGAAGTAACCCCACGCCTCCCTAGGCTCAGTGGGGCCAACTTATTTAGGATCTCAATCCTTTAATACATTAAATTATATTAACAAATCTGATTACATTATCTTCACAATACTAAAACTGTTTGTTCATATATTTTTCACGTTTTAATCAAATAAAGTATTAAATACACTTAGGGCAAACTGGCGTTTCTCATGAATTAATGTTCAGAAGAAGATAAGAGAGGGGGGGGCAGTATACATTACTTGATGCAATCTGTTACTGGCGTTAAAAAAATAACATAGATTTGAATTATTAAGGATAAAATATTAACATAGATTTGAAATAATTTATCCAGGTGAGGTACCTGGTAGTTCAAATTGGAAAGAATTGTTGAGCATATCAATATTTCTATGCAAATTACTTGCTTCATACATTGTTATTCGAAAAATTGTATAAAACAAAAGTTATTTTAAATAACAAAGTAAACAGCTATTGTTATGTGCACGTTTGACGAAAATAGAAAATGAAATATCGCGAATTTTTATTTCAGGCCCTGTTATAACCTATGGGTTTTAGCGTATATCTCGTTTATAACTCGGTACACGAAAAAATTGTAAATAACAGAAGTTAATCTAAATAACAAAATAAACAACTTTTGCCATGTTCATATTTGCAGAAAAAACAGTAGAAAACGAAATACCGCTATTTTTAATTTCAGGCCTTCCTTACAACCCCCACTCCTGCCCATCCCTAGAAATGTTGGTATGGCTTATTATAATTAAGGCGTTAGTGATAATACACATACCGTGTTTTATTTTGTTCGGTTGAGTCTTTTGTGCCAAATAAAATTGCTAACTTCCGCTATAGGTTTTATCGTATATCTCGTTTATAATTCGTTATACGAAAAAAGTGTATATAACAAAAGTTACTCTAGATAACAAAGTGAACAACTTTTGTAATGTTCATTGTTGTAAATTATAAACTATGGAACTGCGTAATAACCATGCAGTTGATCGCCCCGACAAAAATCACCTCTACATCTACCACTAAACTATGGTTTAACAAACTCCATAAAGATAGCAAGACACTTCGCCCTACAGTTACTGGTTGCGAAGCACCGTTTCACAATTTGGCTAAATTATTTGACAAAGATTAGAAAACATTTGCCCAGGATAACTCCTTTGATGTCTTGATCTTTCACGTTTTTACATAAAGCGATTAAATATCGAGTTTGGTAACAATAAAACAAAAATTGAGAGTTAACATACTATATATATATATATATATATATATAATGTTGAACGGACCTCATTTTCGTTTACTACTGGGTAGGATCGCTAGACATTTGAGGAAAATTTTCAAAAATCTCGTCATGAGTACAACCACAAGGGAAATCACTTATATCGTACGTAAATTTTGAACCAAGGCAGTTAATTAATATAGATAATTAAAATATATGATTTGACTAACATTAAAAGTCCCCCTCTGAGTATGAGGATTCTAAAGCTGACCGAGATCTTTTTTTTTTCTTATCTGTGACCCAGATTTCTTATACCTCGGTCGACTAGTGCTGCTAGCCGTTAAGCCACGTCAAGTATAAAGCGAGAGTTCCCCTCCTGCTCCATTTTAAGGGGTTTTTTGAGGTATTAGGGCTGTGGTTTGGAAGGTAGGTTTCCAGGCAACATGCGGTGCTGAGTGGGGTTGTAAAGAATAGAAGAAAACGAAATGAGAGAGGAAAGGGATAGAAGGAGAGGTGATAAGAAAGAAAGTAGAAAGGGGGTGAGGGAGATCCCGTTAAGAGGCTTACGGTAAAGTTACTGACCTGAGTCAAGGACGGCGGGAAGGAGGCAGTTGGTGTTCGGCTTAGCTCCAGTCAGCAAGGTAGGACACGTGTCTCTTATCATCATTAGCACACCTCTTATCAATGTTTATTATTATATTATTGGTTAAAGTACACATTATGCGACTACGGCTATTGGGGACGGGGTAGCTACATGTTAGCATCCTTTTCTAGACAGAAATGGACTTAAGATTTTATTTAGTAAGCTCGCCATTAAATAAATTCCTACTGCCCACTTGGAAATCGAACCCATAGCATTAAGTCTTTCTATGGCGTAGATATATACAAAACTCTGATGTGAACGCTACATGACTTCCTTGTACTCCTATTAAATAACGACCTCATTCATGATGACAAAGGCAAACAAACCCTTGTCCTCAACTTGGCGATAAGATATATACTGGCAGAATGCCAAAAAAAAAAAAAAGTGCTTCACGCGGGGGCTGCGTAAACTAAGCAGATCTCCCTCGTTAAGTTTAACAACATATAAACCTACATACTTGTAATATAACACCACCGTGAATATTAATTGAATAAATACAAACGGCAATAAGACATCTTTCAGTCAATTTTAAAAACATCCCCACGGGAAGCGTCTGAAACCTAAAAAAGTCCGTCACGCAGGGGCTGCGTAAACTAATCAGATTTCCCACGAAAAGTTAAACAATAGAAAAATCTCCATACGAGTGCTGATCAGTTTCGGAAACGGCCGAATTAGTTTTTGGCGGGAACCATAACTCGTCCGTTACACTTAATAAAAATGCAAATATCTCGGTTAATATTCAAGATAGAGAATAAATGTATATAACAATATGTATAGCAAATTTAATTTGCAATAAGATTGATTCTATACAATTTTTTGATCCAACGTATAGTAACGAAGATATTTCGAATTTTCGAAAATTCCCCCTCTAAACCCCTTCTCCCACTGGTCCGATTTCAGCCGTTAACGAACTTGATCTTCCTTTTTACATAAAACGATTAAATACCAAGTTTGCTGACGATTAAACCATAATTTCTCTTAAGGGAAATCTGCTAATGATTTCTCCTAAGGAAAATCTGCTAAAAGGTCTGCCAATCTCTCACAGAAAAGAAAAACAATTAATGAAATATATCAGAATATAACATTAATTTTATAGAAAACTATTTACTATATATATCAAGTCCTGAAATTTATAATGAATCAGAATAATTTTTATGTGAATCAATCAAATTTTAGTAGTACAAGAACTTAAGAGGGGGGGGGGGGCGGCCTCCAGAACAAATTTGTATGTATCTCGTATAATAAAGGTCCAAAACAATATTTGGTATTTAAGCTTTGAATAATGTGGTTTACTATATAACGGAGTATTGTTTATGTAACATTAGTAGAAGTGGGGGTTTGCTGAGGGCTGAAAACTGAAAATATTTCGGTGAATATTAAGAATAGAGAATAAATGTATATAACAATATTTATAGTAACTTTAATTTGCAACAAGATTGGTTCTATTCAATTTTTCGATCCGACGTATAGTAACGGAGATATTTAGAATTTTCGATATTTCTTTCCTGGAAACCCCCTCTACCCTTTGTGCGATTTCAGCCGTTAACGAACTTGATCTTTTGTTTTGTATGAAACTCTTATATATCGAGTTTGGTAACGATTAAACAATAATTGCGCCCCCTAGAGCTGTAACAGAAAATTATATATATATATATATATATATATATATATATATATATATATATATATATATATATATAGCAGGGAACTCAGCTAAAACCACATCAGCACTTCTCCACGACTTACAAGAACTATTGACAGACGTCTACCAATACATTAACAACATATTGTCACATATATTCCGACACGAACTTCATATTTATAACAAACTCAAATTAGGCCTTTGGTGTCAAACTAAATTTCAAATTATACGCATTAATTAGCATACATATATAATGTTAACAGCTGCCCTCAATGAGGAAATTAGACAAATTCACCTTAGTTTTGATTTCACTTATTTCTACATTAATTCATTTATTCAAAATTGTAACAGAACCTAAGTACGGGTAATACCCGTACACCTATCTACTCCATGACGCTAGGAATTCATATATCAGCAAAAGTATTTTAATAATTTTTAAGTTTTTATATTTTAATTTTGGTTTCTTTATTTAGTTTAGGAGTTGATAAATTTTACCCGTATGTAAGATACTTCTACATTTTTCTTTGATTCCATCATTTTTCGGTAAAATAGCTATCATCCTCTTGTATGTCAAGATGCCTAATGTAAGTATCCCTTACAAGGAACAATCCGGTGTTTTTATTTCCCTAATACAAACATTACATTGATAAAGTAAATAAAAGTCAATTGGCTGCTTAACTGAATGACTAAGGCAAATAGATCCTATTGGGCTCGAACACCTTTAACAAATTAATAGTAATCAACCAGACTCAATATCACACTATTTTATGCTACTTCATGTCAAGGCGATCTAGTATTGGATCAGACAACACCCTGGAGGGAGGTGTCAATCATCCGTATGCCTGATACACCTGTTAGGAAGCAGCAGAACTTCCCAATCAAGGGTCTTAGGTGAGTCAGGGCGAAGGGCAATATCAGGTTAAGGCAGAGTTCTGAACACTCAAGTTCCAGCTCTCAACGTATTCACACACAAACAAATATAGCCTCAAAATGATGGGCTAGTGAGTTTTAAAGTGTGGGCCTTGGGCCCAAAGAAGTTGGTCGCCAAAGCCCTGTCACAAAGTAACAGCAGCTTCCAGCAAGCATCTAACTTCTATAACAATGAAATTATCAGCCACCCTATCTGCCTTGTGCAACGTAATACTTTGCATCATTTCATCGACATTTTTTCCATGTCACCTGCCATTCATCACCATCTCATATCAATACAATAACAGTCCCCATATCAAAGTTTATTGACATCCTAACATATCTCTATACCATTTTCCACTTTTCCCCTCTGTAAATCTTAAAGCAACATATATTTATTATTATCTGTATAATTAGTTTTCATTTAGTACACCTTTTATTTTCATTTCATCAAATTATGGTGCCTCAATTAACAGGTCAATTGTGAAGGAGTGATTCTACAAAATTACTGGTGGAACTCCAGATGACGCAGATTCTTATATTGGAAAGAAATTTTTACCACCAAAAACTCATTGCATCAACTGGCCTTAATTTCTCCTTATTTCAAGGAGAAATAAAATGAGTCTACAGGAACACCTCAGCTGAGGACAAGAGATCTCCAGATGCTCAGAGCTTCAGAGAAAATGAGATAGCCATTGTTAGCACAGCTTATTCAGGTTATTCACTCAAGATCTCTCAATTAGTACAAGTTTATATGCCTATTGGGAATTATTTGGGAAGGGGTTGAAGAGGTAAGGGATTTAGAAGCAAGACAGGATGGATAAATGAACAGCATGGGATCTTGAGGAAATATTTGGAATGGCATCCTGACCGAATGGAATATGTACATCTTATGAAGGATAATAAGTCAACAGTAGAATTATCTACACTGGCTATAGGACTCTGGATTGAATACAGCAGATTTTTGAAGGTTTAGTTCCATATTTGATTCATTCGATCTATTTTATACTACATGTTTTCAGCTGAAGGATATCGAGGTCTCTAAACACTGCATTTGAGATTAGTGTAATAGAATTCACGTTGGTCATTGCATTATTCTATAGAGAAGTTCCTGGAAATATGAATTGATTTTTCCATTATGAAGTTGATAATCATTAAATTGTTGAAAAGTTTGAAATCTGTCACTGGTTGTCAATTTTAAAGGCAAGAAGGTAGTACCTGTTTGCTGTTCCGTTCCACCAAAAACTTGGGTGATGAAGCCCCCTCATTGTTAAAGGGAATAACACAGCATCATTTACCAAATTCATTAATATACAAATTGTAATATTCTCAATATGAAATAAATAATATAATAAAGTATTTTTTTTTAATGTAAAGTGTTTCTCATAACCACTATAAATACATATAATTTATAATAATGTTATATTTTTACCATATTTGTCATAATTTTTATTTATTTTTGCAGCTAATGATCATTAATGTCTAATGAAAAAATTTATTTGGAGGAAAATAGTTGTCCCAAGCCTTATCTTAGTGTCTTTTATACTCTTGATGGCAACATTTAAAAATCTAAGCTCCTCTAAAGAAATCTTAAATGGAAAATCGAGAGAAAAACTCCAAATAATCCTGGTAATTATAGCATTATTATTAGTCACTATTCAAAACACAGAACCACTTGTTCATTATTTAGCAATGTAATTAGTGACATCTGAATTGTCTAAAGAGAACATTTGTTTATCTGAATAATTCAATTATTATTTAAAAAAGTGGTTATTTTCATGTAATTATTGTTCTTTCAAACCTTATTCATTAAACTCTTATCCATTGCTAGAACTCAACACCATGAAGCAATCACTATCTGAAATAAAATTGTTTTTTATTCATTGGCTTAATGGCTGGTAAATTAAAAGCACTAAATTTAAACTAGGATTGATTTATAGTTTTTTCTTCATCAGAGAGATATGTGGAAAAGTACCTGTATAATATGTAAATTGGCACCAAGTTCATAAACAGTTTATTTAATTGAAAATGATTACATAAAACCCAAGGTTATGATTTTGACAGCTTTAACATGACTTGTGACTGAGAACAAGGAGATTCGCCAACCACCCTTTTAACTTCTCCTAGAATTTGTGATCCATGAAAAAAAAATATATCCTGATAATTCTATTTATAATAGGTTCATTGGAACTTTTTGGCAATGTAGTGATCATTCATAAGCCAAATCAGTGTTGCCTAGTGTCAGATTTAAAGGACAGGTAGAAAATTAACATAAACATTAAAAGTGCCCCGGGTAACTAGGATGAAAGAGAAAAAGGAAGGAGGGAAGTTGTTAGAGTTCAAATTTTCTTTGTTTTATATATATATATATATATATATATATATATATATATATATATATATATATAGTGGTTTCACAATATCATAATTGATTTGTGAAGAACGATATTGATAACCTCACCACTCGGCTAACTAATTTTGCTCACACTTCCTTCCATAATTGCTTGTCTATGATAATAATGAATAGCAGTAACTATGTCAATGTAGTGAATTTTAAATTAAGGAAAACCACTTAGCCAATATATTTCTATGCCCTTCTATCGCAGTCAAAAAACTCTCTACAAAGACAGGTTTTGTTGAAATGTTCTTTCCACATAGAGTCCTGTACAATAAAGAAGGATTGTTGGAGAATCAAAGTGATGAGAAAATGCAAACTAAAACAGGATCAAGACACCCATGAACAGAATAAGTTGTTCTGTTAATGGGCACAATGAAAGATGAAACGAAAGCAAGCTGGTTGCTCAAAGCTTAAATAACCCAATGATGATAGTCTAGATGCTTGCAAGACTATTGCATGCTATATAGAAATATTAAGAATAAGCAAAGGATGTGCATTACCAAAAATAGTATGAAGAAGAAAGCAACGATTGAGATAGATTCTGGCTGTATAATTGGTCTATTGATAAATGTAAAAAATAAAAATAAAATTACTATTAAAATTAAAACTAGTTCATTAAGATCTAAAACATGTTGAGGGGTCGCTAATATTTTATTTCTTGAATTTATTGGATTCACGTTCCAATTGAGCTCTTTTAATATTATGCTTAAGGAATTTAACTAAAAAAACAATGTCAATCATGTATTATTGATAATTCCATTAATATAATTTTAGGTTTATTTTCCTAATTTTGTTACAGACAGAAACAGGGATACTTAACAGAAAAAGGATCAAAAAGGTTGATGAAGTCTGCCAAAAGTATAATTTAGGAATTTTCAGGAAGTCGAACTCAACATCACATTTCAAATATCCACCTACGCCCCAATATTCTGTATTCTACATTGATGAGTAAGATTTTTCAATAGACTTTTGTTTTTTTTTGTTTTTTTAAATTAACTTATAGCTAAAATCAATAAAAAAAATAAGCAGCAAATAATAGATACAGAGTAGAATTCAATAAAGAAATGATAGGATTCTAATTTTTACGTCTTTCCTTAATTAATATTTAGGAACTGAAATATTCATTGAACTGTATGTAAGTAAACAGATTTGTTATGTCAGGCTAACTATTAAATTTATAAATAAAATGGATGAGGGATGTATGCACACCTCTACGGCCAGAATGGAAGCAAAAGAGCTTTAATCACATGGCTCTTGTTCCTCACTGTGTGTGTCAAATGTAGAATTTTTATAAATTCTTTTGCCAGAAGATATTTGCATGTATCTGGTATAATAAAGGACTCTTGAAAACAATATTTGGTGTTTATGCTTAAATAATATGTTTTATTATATAACAGGAGTATTGTTATATAACATAAGTAGAAGTGAGTTTCCTGAAGGCTGAAAACTGAAAAAAGCAAATATCTCGGTTAATATTCAAGATAGAGAATAAATGTATATAACAATATTTATAGTACAATAAATTTTCAATTAGATTGATTCTATACACTTTTTTGATCTTACTATACTAATGGAGATATTTCAAATTTTCAAATTCTCCTCTCTAAACCCCCTCTCCCTTGAGGGAAATCTGCTAATACAATTGATAGCTGAAGTAATCCAAGGATAGATTACTCTAATTACATTTCTTCCCTACATTTTGAATTCGTTTTGAGATCATATATATTAATTCAATTGTTAAGCACTATGACAAAAGTAATTCCCAACTCCAAAGTAATTCATGTTAGCTTTACCTCAATAAACCAAACGCTAAAAATTTTGAATTTTGTTCTTCTACTATTGAAAGGGGTTTACTTGGAAAAATCTTAATAAAATTTCCATGGGAAATCATTTTTATTTTAACCCACAATGATGACTAGCAGTGTTAGTTAAGTACTTCTGACTTTGGTCGCCACCTCGTAAATACTTCAATGTTATTAGAGCAGAATGCCTGAATATAAATTGATTATACTTTTTTGTCAGGTGCTGAGATGATGCAATCATTATATTTTGACAGGAAACTAAATTTATTTAAACTCATTAGCGATAATTAATTTGGTCAATAATCGGTCAATAAAACTTAAAACTATAATACAACTGTAATTTGATCTTGATTGGGAATCTTTATATTGCAATGGAAACCATTATTCTTTCAATTCATTTATGTATAGCAGTGTTTCCAAACATAAATTTCCTAATTTCCACTATTTTCATCTCGGTTATAACAACTGAATGGATTACTCATTTACTGTCATGTTACAGAATATTTGTGTTATGTTTTGAAAATAACAGGATAATTTGCATTTATTCATAGATTAACTCAATCTTTATATTCCCACTGGAAAGCATTTCTATTTCAGACCATGAACTACAGGTATTACTGCTAGTGCTGAAATAATAATGGATTTTATATTAGTTTGGAATATGATTTTGGCAGAGGTGGACCCTGTCACAATATCGGAATTAGTATGCCACAATATAGGAATTAGTATATTTTTGATTCAAAAAATTGAAAATGAGAAACAAACCATGATCTCAGTTATTAATCACTAAAAAATGTGTATAAATAATTGTGTGGAGATTATATTTTCTTTTAAAAAAAAATACACCTCTACTTCATCTTTACTTGTTGTCATTCCCATTTCTCCAAAAATCTAAGCTAAAAGAATTCAGCATTGTGAATTCTTGATAAGTATACTTAACATTGAAGATACAACATGAAATATGCTGCTTTTGTCTCAGGAATGTGTAATATCTGTAATGATGACAATTCTTTAATTATGATTAAATATATAATGCATGTTTTAATGGAATAATTTTCAAATTTTTGGCTTCCTGACTTACACTTTATTTGTCATAAAAAAATAAAATCAGAATATTAGATTTAAATGATTATAGAATATAATAAGATTTAATAAATAATGGTATCTTTGATAATGCTAAAGAGAACAGGTTTCAATTGGGAGGGACTATTAGTAAGTATAGTAACAGTTTTATCAGGGATATGTTGAATTGTTTTCAACTACATCTATGGTTTAGAAATGAAATTATGTTTCACTTTTGAAACAGAGATTAGAATAAGTATGAAGAAGTAAATATCAATGAGGTCAATTATCAAATTTTATAATTTAATGAAATGACTATTCACAGTAAGCTGAAATATTTTAGGTCTCACAATATTGCGTACTGCCCAACTTACAAAGCTGGTTCAACTACATGGATATACAATCTCTTGAAACTGAATGGCGTAAAGGATGAGTCTTTAAAGCACAAACAAATAAGTGAAGTTGCAAGATCAATTTTTCCAGAACTAGATGGTGAAGATGCTGAAATTGTAAGTACATAACATCATCAATATATAAACACTGTGACATGTATTTGCAAGGGCAGGTTTCTGATGGGAGTTTCTCTTTCTGATCAGTTTAATTCATTTTTATTAGAGAAAATGCTTTTTATATACCTGAAAAAGATCAGTTTTTCTTTTTTTTATATTCTGTTTCTTCTCCTCTATTGAAACCAGTTTTATTTGCATTATCTTAATGTTTAAATTGATCTACAGGACTTGCAGCAATCTAATCATTTCATTCAATTATGCCCTTACCACCAGTGCAAAAACCATTAGCAAATCTGATGCTATAAATATGCATGTTTAAATCCTGTTAAATTATTTATTAGCATCCACTGAGTGCTACTATGGCTAATTTGGGGTCGGTTATATACAGGTTACCACCCTTTTCTAACCAGGATGGGACCAAGAACATTATTTAATAATTTTGCCACAAAATAAATTTCTATTGCTATTGTAGGATTCAAATTTGCCACTCTAGGTTTACCTTCTGAGAAAAATACCAATGCATTAACTTGCACAGCTAACCTGAGCGCCTGAATCTGGTTATATAAATAATGTGCATAGGTACTACTTTTATGTCTTGAAATGCAAAGGACTGAAATGGTACTTCAATTTTTAAAATAAAATTTAAAAAAACTTCTTAATAATAACAGAACATTTTTATTGGGTAAACATTAATAATAAATATTTTTGCTATTTCAACAAGAACAGAGAATACCAATTAACCTGCATTACTTCATCTTCTAATACTCTTTCATGAAAAAGCAATATCTTGATTTTAATTTATTATATTGGCTTCTGGGGCTCTTTATATAGAAGCATTTGTTTACTTCTGTCCATTAGTTGGAAATCAGGAGTGAGCAACAACCTGATTCCTAATACTAACTAATGATTTGCAGTCATTACTTTTCTTAGTTATTATAATATAATAATTTATTTAATTTCATTTTCTTCTATTTTATTATACTATACATATGTATTGTAATAGATATTCTATATATTGTAGTCATATTGAAAAAAAATCAGAGCAATATTTCAGATTCGACTTGCTGCAATGAATTTCCATCACATATGACCTGAAAGCTATGATATGCAAATTTAGTTCTGTCCTTAACCTGCACAACCTGCAAAAACATTTCACCAGATAATTTTATTCAATTCTTTATCTCTTACCCACCATTAAATCTAACTAGATCCCATTACTTAGATGAGTACATAAATAAAATGTACAGAAATGATGATAACTTTCAATCATTATTTATTATTGAAAACTACAAGAAAATTATGAATACGTTTGTTTTTTATAAAAGGAGCTATTAAATGAAGGAGCTTTATATTTAATGACTAAAAGGATGTAATTTAATTTTACTCGCATTCTTGGGTTCTCCTTATTGCAGGACTTTGTATTTTTAAAGAACAGTAATGTAGTGACAACAACAAATTATTAGACAAATCTGTCTCATTTATTGTACAGATATTATTCATTGCTATTCTTTTCAAACACATGTTAAAATAAATGTATTTAAATTATTATTATTACTTACGAACTTCCAGTTTTAGCAGATTTACATTAAGGGAAATCAGGCATTGAAGTCGTTCTCATGCCGTGGTTTTCGAAAAATTTCTACCAATATTCATTGATCCTACTCAGGAGATGACGAAAATGAGGTCCATTCAAAATTATATATCTATATATTTTGGGGGGGGGGGGGTTAGAGGGGGATTTTTGAAATTTCAAAATATCACCATTACTATAGTCGGATCGAAAAATTGTAAAGAATCAATCTTATTGGAAATTAAATGTACTACAAATATTTGTATATACATTTATTCTCTATCTTGAATATTAACCAAGATATCTGTGTTTTTCAGACTTCAGCAAACCCCCACTCCTACTCATGTCATATTAATAATAAGCTATTATATCATGAACCACTTCATTCCAAGGTTAAATACAAAATATTGTTTTCATTGAACTTCTACTTTGTGAGATATATGCAAATATGGTCTGATGACCTCCCCCCCCCCTCTTTAGTTCTTGGACTACTAAATGTTGAGTAATTGAGATAAAAATTATTCTGATTCATTATAAATTACAGTACTAGATATAGCAAATAGTTTTTAATAAAATTAATATTGTGATATATTTCAGTAGTTGTTTTTCTTTCCGGTGAAGAATATTTGTAAGTATCTGTTGAGTCATAGCTAATTGGGATGGGTTAATAACAGCTGGTCAATGGTATATAAGGCACTGAGGATTGAGCCTCAGGGGCAGTCTTAATTAGGCCAGTTTCTTTTTTCTATTGTTTAAGTTAGATAATATGGAGTGACTGACTTCTGACAGTTGTGCAGTGCCAGGAGAATTGATTTGCATTGTGTTCACAGATCCTAGCCCCCACATCAGGCTCAGTTCTCCAAGTTTGTCATCAATACTAGCTAAAGTAGAAGAGACCTGGAGTCGCACTGGAATGCTGGATAGGATCCTGAGCCCTACTTTAGACTCTGTCTCTCTCTACTCTTGACTGTAGACATGAATCAGAGTGTGTAGCGCTAATCACTCAACATTTGGAGCCATTTCTCTTGACTGTCACGCACCCCTTTACAGTATGAGCCCCTGAGTCATGTTGCCCCCCTCAGTGAATCTTTTAGACCCGGTCTCGTTTCAAGCTCAGTCTCTCAGTTTTTTACACACTGCCTTAAATGGCCAATAGACCCCAACCTGCACTGTGTTTGCTGGTTGAATTTTGTTCCCATTCACCTTCACTTCAGGGTCAGTCTCTCTCACCGCTTCCATCCTACTGGACTGACATTTCTTTTTATTTTATGTTGAGGCCCTTCTGATACGTGTTTCATAAACAAGATCTGGCAAATAGATTTCAAATTATTTTTATTTTGAATTATTCAGTATTTAATACTTAATAAGACACCCGAACATTATAAATTGATTTCAGAAATCAAGAGTCATTAAGGTAAAAGAAAATGGTACCCAAATCAAGCAAGTTTCCCCCAAGCAATTTCTCTGCTAATATTGGTTTTAAATATCCTTATGATTTTCAATAAGATTGGTTCAATAAAAGTTTTTGATCAAACAAATAATAACAGATATATTTTGACTCTCAAAATCTCCCCTCTCGGATTTTAGTCATTAACGAACACGGTGTTTAATTTTACATAAAAGTATTAAATATATTTATTTTTAGTTTAAGGAATATATTTTATATTTCTATTATTTTATTACATATTATTTATTTCTAGTTCTTGTAGAATCACATGGTTGTCGCTCAATAAGAGATTTTTTTTTGCAATAGAGGGTATTACTCTAGAGTGGGGCTCAGGTTAGCCAATCAGTTAAAGTGTTGACTTTAATCTCACATGATAAACCTAGAGTGGCGAGTTCGATTCCTCCCTGGGCAAAGGAATTTATTTAGTGACAGAATTCATTAAATAAAATCCTTACTCCCACTCTGGCTAGAAAAGAGTGGTAACCTGCAGATAACCCATCCCAATTAGCCTTAATTGTAAAAAGTGGGCGTTAGAAATAATTTAAAAATTTACTCTAGAGCAATTAATTATTCTATTTTATATATATATATATATATATATATATATATATATATATATATATATATATATATATACATATCATAATTATGATTTAAATAATTGTATATTTATTTTTGTTTTATTAGAAACTCAGTCAAAGTAAGAAATTACTTTGTGTTCGTCATCCGTTTGAGAGAATAATTTCTGCGTACAGAGACAAACTAGAGGACAGAAACAGAGCACCTGAACATGGTACACTTCATTATTATAAGAGATGGGGAGCCAGAATCAGAAACAAGTATAGAAATACTGGAAAACTGGAACCATCTTTTGAAGAATTTGTGAGGTATTAAGATCATTTTTAAGATTGAGAGAAGGAGTAATAATTTAAAACTTAGTTAAATCAATTGGGTTAAACAACTATATAGAGGCAGGGCCTAAATTCACAGTTTACAGGAGAGAATGCACTCTTCGCTCTTGTTTGTTAATTCAGGTTTCGTTTGTATATATTAGTTCTTTTAGTAAGTAGTTTTTTTAGAAGATTTTCCTTTAGGAACATCTGCTATTGAGATTGTACTCATGATGTAATGTTTGAAAAACTTCCTGAATTGTCCATCGATCCTGTCTATCAGATAATGAGAAACGAGTTCCATTGATATATATATATATATATATATATATATATATATAATAATAATAATAATAATAAGCCTATGTGAACAAAATTTTCAAAGTTCATGAGTATGACAGACTTAATTAAAAAATATGAGTGGGCTGAAAACAAAAAATACAAATAACTTGTTTAATATTCTATTTAGTTAAAAATGTGTAGAATAATTGTACAATATTATATAGTCAACTAGTCGTGTTTCCTATGAATGATGGGTTCAAATATAAGTAGTTTACCTTAGAATTAAAAGATAGTATTAACCTATAAATGAAATAATCCCATCATATTCATCACTTACCACAAATTTCCTGCAACATGTACAGTAAATATGAAATAATTCAGTTATAACCAAAATTTAAAAAGTGGCAATTAGAAGAATTTATGCTAAGATTTGCCGCTATCCACAAATGAATTGAAATATAAGTTTATTGTCGAAAATATAAATATTGCATTAGTTAAGCACTGAATAATACACGTATTGTCATCAATAACTGTCATATAATTTTATGTGTAATGAATGGAAGGACCATCTGCCAAATATTGGAAAAAATCATAGAATTTGGAAAAAAAATATGATAAAGTTCTGTATGACCACTAGAGATATTGCAACAGACAAATGTATATATATATATATATATATATATATATATATATATATATATATATATATATACTCATTATATTTTGACAGGAAACTAGATTTATTTGAACCTGTAAACAATAATAAATTTGCCAATATTTGGCAGATGGTCCTTCCATTCATTACACATAAAATTATATGACAGTTATTGATGACAATACGTGTATTATTCAGTGCTTAACTAATGCAATATTTATATTTTCGACAATAAACTTATATTTCAATTCATTTGTGGATAGCGGCAATTCTTAGCATAAATTCTTCTAATTGCCACTTTTTAAATTTTGGTTATAACTGAATTATTTCATATTTACTGTACATGTTGCAGGAAATTTGTGGTAAGTGATGAATATGATGGGATTATTTCATTTATAGGTTAATACTATCTTTAAATTCTAAGGTAAACTACTTATATTTGAACCCATCATTCATAGGAAACACGACTAGTTGACTATATAATATTGTACAATTGTTCTACACATTCTTAACTAAATAGAATATTAAACAAGTTATTTGTATTTTTTGTTTTCAGCCCACTCATATTTTTTAATTAAATCTGTCATACTCATGAACTTTGAAAATTTTGTTCACATAGGCTTATTATTATAAGGGAAATAGATATCAACAAAATTGTTCGAAAAAATTGTAAAAAAATTGTTCATTTTATACTGCATGATGGACTTTTCTTGATTTGTCTCCTTCCTTTGAAAGTATAATAATCGATG
Organism: Riptortus pedestris; assembly: GCA_019009955.1. Classification (NCBI taxonomy): domain Eukaryota; kingdom Metazoa; phylum Arthropoda; class Insecta; order Hemiptera; family Alydidae; genus Riptortus; species Riptortus pedestris. The sequence goes on along the minus strand of CM032231.1, from coordinate 78,959,885 downwards.
TTTCCTGTCCTTCTTTTAAAATTCTATTGAAGATTCAGCAAAAATATCTTATTTATGAATGTCAAGTTTATGCTACTATGGCAAATTTTAAGTTATCTACAGGAAAATATAGGCAGCAAAATCCTTCAAGAAGTAGCTCCACTTCTTTCAGCACTTTAGTGTTTTTAACAAAAAAGTAAAAGAAGTGTTTTAATTAAATTTAATCGTGTTTTCCTTTGGTTTGTTAATTGGTGTAGGTACCTCATTGAGACTGATCTACTACACTATGCTGATGACCACTGGATCCCATACAATGCCTATTGCACACCATGTCATTTGAGGTAATTTTATTGTTTCTTTTACAATTTATTGTTAGCAAGCATCTGTTAACTAAACGTCTAGGAATAAGCTAATTACTAATGTCATAAGAAAGATGATGTAATTTTTCATTCGATTGTGACTTTATCAAAGAACTTCATAACCTTAATTAGGAAAAAATTATTCAACAAAAGAAATTTTTTTGAACATTCGAATACCAAAAATCAGTATTTAGTGTTGAAAGTAATCAGTTCCTACCACCTGAACAAGGTCCTTCTGGCTCTGAGTTTTAACGAAGTGATTTTAACTAAACCTTTTCCTCTAAACAAACAATACTATAATTTTAATCCAAGAATTTTATAGGAGTGGATACTCTGATCACTACATTATAGTATGATTTCTTGTTTTTCTACAGGTTCAAAAACAAAAGCATCTATAAATTCTGAGAGTAAAGATAGCCTACATCATACAATTCTTCATGTTTATTCCAATCTCATTAACAATCCTTAACATTTAACTATCCTCGTTGAACTAAGTTCATTTTCATTTTTGGATTAATTGGATAATAATATATATAATCTGTAAACACTTTTAAGTGGACTGAGCCAATTTTATTTTGCAACCTAAGGAAATTTAAAATTAAAATTTCTTATAATAAATTTGTTTTTATGAAAAGACCCTCATTTTTAAGTTTTATGTTTCAGATATGACTACATCACAAAGGTGGAAACTATGAATAATGACCAACTCTTCTTCATGCACAGTCTTGGCTTGCCTTCTTGGCTGAAACCTTCAAAACGCCATTCTTCTTCCAAGATCAGTTCAGAGGTAGCAGAGGAGTATTTTTCAAAAATCACAATGGATCAAATGAATAAACTTTACGAAAAGTTTAGACTTGACTTTGAGATGTTTAATTATTCACTATTTCCTTACCTGCAATATGTAAAAAATTAAAATAAATTATTCAGACATAATGCTCTTGTTGACTTCCCCTGTAATAATTATTAAGGCCTACAGGTATTCACAATGTCAAGGTATTTTCTATCAAAATTTTGCTATTCATACTGTTAACTTTACCAGGTCATGTTAGCTTCAACTGAGAATGAGGTTGTCCTATCCTACCTGATCTCTTTATAATGATCTTCTCTAGTATTCTTTTCCATGCAAGAATGGGAAGCCGTATGTATCAATCTGGCTGTAGAAATCAAGTTCAAAAATTAAAATTTCCATAACTGAACCATTTTAAAAGAGATTAAGAAAGGGAAGTTACAAACAATTAGTCCTGATCAAAATTAAATAAATATAAATTTATTCAACATTAAATGATTAATCAAATATTTTTAACCAAGAGGCAACTTTTAAATTATAAAATGGGCACAACTTACATCTAATTATTACTATGCCACAAGAATTTGTATTTATTTATTTTTTAACTGAATACCAGACTTGTGGAGATTCTTTCTTCTAGGCTGATTGCCCAAGGATTAGCAAGCCCTGCCAACCAGGGTTTTTCTTCCGAGAATGCTGATATCCGACTAAAACTTCAAACTTTACTTAACCCTTTATATATTTATTATATCCTTTATAATATTGTGTCTCAGCCCAATGCCCTTTGCCTCGACCAATCATAATATGCTCAAAATTACCTAAAATCTAATGTTATTATCATAATTCACCTCACCAAATATTCAATGTAACAACTTCAAGAAATGTGAATGTCATTATAAAAGTATAATGAAGTTAACTACAAAAGTGACTTGTAAGTTTCAGGTAAAAAACTGTGCTTTTAATAACTCATAACTGATATGCTAATTGAGCTTAATGTTGGTATAACTCAAAATATGAAGTCATTTATAACTGAATCTCAGATTAATCTATTTTACAAAACATAATTTTTCAATTTTATGTATCAGATATGATTGTGGAAACCATATGACTGTGATGAGAAAGCTGGAAACCATGAATAATGATCAAATCTTAAGAAAGCTTGATTTTCACAAACTATTCACTATCACCTTCCCTGAAACATGTAACAAATTAAAATGAATTATTTTAGAATTACTGTGTAAAATGAAACAATTGTCTTAAAAAATATTAATTCTAAATGTAAACGGAGAAGTATAATTAATGACTACAATATAAAATAAAAATCATGCACTACCGAGGACCTCACAGATGAAGCTCCAAATACTTGTTGCATGGAAACAAAGCTTATTGACTACACTGTCCAGCACAATCTTTGGATTATTTTCGCTTTGCTGAATATACATTCCTTATCAGGGCAAAATTAAAGTACCAAAAGGAACAGATACAGGGTAAGTAAACCACATAAAAAACGGTAGAGATGATCAATAAGCACACCAGTGTTCATCATTTTAAATGATTTATTAATGAGAATTAGACAACTTTACATTTATAAGAATAACACTACACTGCTAAAATTATAAGCATCAAGTCTCAGGTATGCATAAACTAATGTGAGGTCGGGAGGGTTGGGGCAAAAGTAATTGGAAAAGTAAGGATGGTGCTCTGAGTTCTTTAAGTTACGTGAAGCCAATTGTTACCTTTAAATTGTTCAACCCATTTATAGTTTGTAGTTTATATCTCAATTATACTTCATTATATGGCAAAAGTGTATATAACAAAAGTTGCTTTAAATAACCAAATAAACTATTTAAGCTATGTACACATTTGCTGAAAAAGCCAATAGGTAACGAAATATCGAGATTTTTCATTTCAGACCTCCTTTATAACACCCAATCCTGTTCATCTCTGAAGATTTACATAGCCTAAAGTCTAAGTAGGGTTAGACTCTTTCTTTAGTAATACATGTACCATGTTTCAAAAAATTGCGTTCAATAGTTAACCATAGTTGTAAAGGTAACAAGCAAACAGACACCAATGCAAAAAATTGACATCATTTCAATTCCATGTGTAATGAAAAATTATAATGAAATTTTGAGGGAAAAAAATCAATATACTGACATAGGTACCAAATATGTATTGTGTGTGTGTCTATATATACACACAACGCACAGGCACACACACACACACACGTGTTATAGTGAAACAACAATAATTAGCAACTTAACACTATAAGGCCAGGTGTCAAAATTCTATAACACATTATAAATCTACAATAGTTAACTAAATTTTCTTTAGTATATGTTCAGGAACTAAATTTTAAAGTAAGGTAGACTCCCTTTGCTGGCCTTGATCCTTTCTCTACACCGCCTTTGTCAAAACAGAAACAAAAAGGAATAGATAGGTTGGCACCTCATGGTTTTGGTACCCACGAATCAGCTTATTGAAATTTACTGTTCGATAATTAAAATATAATATATCTTGAACCCTCAAATATATTAATAACTGTAAAAGGTCATCAAGTAGACTCTGCGTATGGAGGGAATAATTAATGATTTTAACTTGGGGGAAAGTAAGATTCAGCGCCTTTTTGCATCCCAAATGTTATTTGGTTGTATTAGAATGAAGCGTCTCTCTTAATCTGTGTGAATCCGTCTCCCTTACTTTAAAAGGCTGAATGTATAAAACCCCAGTGAAGAAATTTTAGTTCATCATGCTCCCTGTATTTCTACACAGGGACACTGTATTTCTACTGTTAGCTGAGACTTTTTCTTCTGCCCTGTTGGATTTCACATTCCTGAGGACTCTTGTTGGAATTATCTATCACAGAAATGTGGGGAGATACCGAAATCCCATTATACCTCTCCCCTTATCCTGATCTCCTTTCTCTCTCACATCTTCCTAATCAGCAGTATTGGTGCCCAGTTAAGACTGATTTATTTTAATGCTTTACCTTTGTTTCAACGTATTTACAATTCAATGTCCCTAATCTAAGCCCATCAGAGCCTAGTAAAGTTTTTATTAGTTCCTTTATTCATTTCTTGTTATCATAACTTGACTTAAAAGTTACATACATTCTGTAATATTAGAAGTTTAGCTGACTCCTGTATAAGCTTTGTCACAATTTAAATAGTTGATTTGATAAACTTTAGATTTTGATTCTCTTGGTTATCTTTTACACGCCTAAAAATATTTTCAATTTAATCATAATACACCCAAACAACATTTTCTACATTTCTGCAAACTTTTTTAATTGGGATTGTATTTAAAAGTAGCAAGTATTCTCTACCTTGTGTTAATTATATAAGTAAAATGAAATAGCATTCTTCAAGACTTTTGAAAGAAATGGCTGTGATCCTACAAAAAGTTTGATTAAAAATTAAAATGCACAAACAAATGTATTTAGATGAAATATATTCAAGTAAAAAATGTTATAATTGAAGTATGTAAATTAGAATTGCAACATTCCACAGGTATATTGAATTACTTCAACTGACACAGACCATTAAGACCTGTTGTGAGGGAATGAATTTTTATTAAAATGTGTAGATGATTTCTTGTTAACTTCTTAAAAAAGCTATTGATAATATTTTTCATATATTTAGGGAAACGCGCACTCTCCCATTTTCAAAGGAGATTGTGAAAGGTAATAAAATAGTAGTTTAGCATATTTCCCTTATTTAGATGTTGAGATAATGAAAATGCCACATAATAAACTTTTTTCTGAAAAGACCTCAGTTACAATAGGGGCTGTGTAAACTAAGCAGATTTCCCAACGTGAAGTTTAAAATAGAGAAAACTGCATACTGCTAACACTTAACACAACCGTGAGTGAATACAAACGGTAATGAGAAATCTTTCAGTTAATTTTAATAAGCTCCCAACTGAAACGGCTTCTGAATTGTAAACAAATAGGTCTGCCAGCCACTCAGAGCTGAACAGATAGATACAACATATTCTTCACCGGAAAGAAAAACAATTACTGATATATATCTGAATATAACACATTAACTTTATTGCAAACTATTTACTATTTATAGTGCTGCAATTTATAATGAATCAGAATAATTTATATTTTCATTTTTGAGGTGCTGGATGGTGAAGGAATTATTATCTCAGGTAAGAAAAAACGCCTCATTCCTTCACTGTTCTTTATTTGTTGTGACAGAGCGCTTTCAGAGCATACGCTCCATCATCAGTGCCCTGCTCTTCACAATGATGGAGCGTATGCTCTGAAAGCGCTCTGTCACAACGAATAAAGAACAGTGAAGGAACGAGGCGTTTTTTCTTACCTGAAAATTTATATTTTAATAACTCAAATTTCAGTAGTCCAAAAATTAAACAGGGGGGGGGGAGTGAACAGAACGTATTTGCATATATCTCACAAAAGTAAAAGCTTACACAAGTACGGTTAGAAGAAGCTTACACGAGAGCCGAACAGTTACGGAAACAGCCGAACTAATCCTGAAACTTACGACGAGAACCGACAATAGCCGATCTCGTGTTATCCACACACACTAAATAAAAATGCAAATATCTCGGTTAATATTCAAGACAGAGAATAAATGTATATAACAATATTTATAGTACATTTAATTTCCAATAAGATTGCTTCTATATACTTTTTCGATCCGACTTATAGTAACGGAGATATTTTGAATTTTCGAAAATCCGCTCTTACCCCCCCCCTCCCTCCCACTGGTCCGATTTCAGCCATTAACGAACTTGATCTTTCTTTTTAAACGATTCTTAACATCAAACGGTTAAATATCGAGTTTGGTAACGATCAAACAAAAATTGCGACCGCTAGAGCGGTAACAGACAAATATATATATATACCGGGTGTACAGAAAGTTCTAAGCCTGATTTCAACTTACATATTTTTATTTTTCAATATAGTCCCCCTCAACAGCAACGCACTTATTCCACCGCTTTTTCCAACATCTGTAACCCGGTCAAAAAAAAAATTGTTGTCAAAACCTTCTAAAACAACCTTGACAGCTGAGGTATCATAAGTACACCAGGCTTAGAACTTTCTGTACACCCCGTATATATATATACATATATATATATATATATATATATATATATATATATATATATATATATATATATATAAAATTGTAACCTCTGTCTGTACATTGATTTTTTTCGCGAAATTTCACGATAACTTTTCATTTCACATGTCATAGACACCATAACTGCATTTTGTTTCTTTGGTGTCTGTTTGTTTGTTTGTTTGTTTATTTGTTTGTTTGTTTGTTACCTTTTCACGCATAAACGGCTGAACCGAATTTTATGAAACTTGGTATGTGTATTACTACTAACCCAACTTAGACTTTAGGCTATATTAATATTCTCTGAGACGAACATGAGTGGGGGTTATAAGGGAGGCCTGAAATTAAAAATAGCGATATTTCGTTTCCTATTGGTTTTTTGGCAAATATGCATATATCAAAAGTTGTTTATTTTGTTATTTAGAGTAACTTTTGTTATATACACTTTTTTCGTAAACCGAACTATAAAGGTGTTATACACTAAAAATTATAGCGGGAGTCAACAATTTTATTTGGCACAAAGACTCAACCGAACTAAATAAAACTCGGTATGCGTATTAGCACTAACGCCTTCCTTATAATAAGCCATACAAACATTTCTAGGGACGGGCAGGAGTGGGGGTTATAAGGGACACCTGAAATTAAAAATAGTGATATTCCGTTTCCTATTGGTGTTTCGGCAAATATGCACATAACAAAAGTTGTTTATTTTGTTATTTAGAGAAACTTTTGTTATATACAGTATCGTCGAATACCGAATTATAAAGGCGTTATACGCTAAAAATTATAGCGGGTGTCAACAATTTTATTTGGCACAAAGACTCAACCGAACTAAATAAAACTCGGTATGTGTATTAGCACTAACGCCTTCCTTATAATAAGCCATACAAACATTTCTAGGGACGGGCAGGAGTGGGGGTTATAAGGGAGGCCTGAAATTAAAAATAGCGATATTTCGTTTCCTATTGTTTTCCCGCAAATATAAACATAACAAAAGTTGTTTATTTTGTTATTTGGAGTAACTTTTGTTATATACACTTTTGCTGTATAACATAAACGAGATATGCGTTAAAAACTAAAGCGGAAGCCAACAATTTTGTTGAGCACAAACGATTGAACGGAATTTAACAAAACTTGGTATGAGAATTAGCATTAATTCTTCCATGATTATAAGCTATATTAAAATTTTTAGGTTCAAACAGGAGTGGGGGGGGGGTTGTAGGGGAGGTCTGAAATGAAAAATAGCGGATTTCATTCCGCATTGATTTTTCGATAAATATGCACATAACAAAAGTTGTTTATTTTGAGTAACATTTATTGTATTCACTTTTTTTGTAAAATGATGTAAACACGGGATATACGCTAAAACTATAGCCGGAGTCATTCATTTTATTAGTGTTTATTTAAGCGTTTTTAATGAATGCATATTATGAAAAATGATTTTGTGTTAAAGCCCTCATGCTGGACCGGAAGATGACAGGAGCCTAAACAGTTAATTGAGTTATCTTATTTCCAGTGAAATGCTGCCATTCCTGGAAGTGATTTCCACTGAGCTCTGCTATTATGCTATTACGAATATAATCTAATGTACAAAACTATGCTTAACTATATGTGCTCGGATTGGTTTTTGACAGGAAATAAGTTTCATTATATATTTAATTGTAATAAATGCAATCCATGATTATGATTTTAAATATTCAAAAAGGAGAGTTAAAAAGTGGAAAGGGGTAGATTAGGAACACATTTTTATTTGTTCTTCAACAGTAAAATTTCTCATTTATAAGTCGCCTGCCAGACCCTCACGGGAAAACAATACGCCCAGACGGGAAGTGTAGTTGTAAACATTGAAGCATTGCCCAAAAAAATACTATCATCATTCAGCTCACAGCAACGACGGGTATAGACCCGAAACACAAGGACGGGGAAATGTCAAAATACTGTATAATAAACTAAAGGCTTACCAAAAAAAAATACCATCATCATTCAGCCTCAAATGAATTCCCGGGCGAAGCCGGGTACCTTAGCTAGTATATATATATATATATATATATATATATATATATATATATATATATATATATATATATATATAAGTGTAACCTCTGTCTGTACATTGATTTTTTTCGCGAAATTTCACGATAACTTTTCGTTTCACGTGTCATAGACACCGCTTTAATAACTGCATTTTGTTTCTTTGGTGTCTGTTTGTTTGTTTGTTACCTTTTCACGCATAAACGGCTGAACCGAATTTTATGAAACTTGGTATGTATATTACTACTAGCCCAACTTAGACTTTAGGCTATATTAATATTCTCTAATACAAACAGGAGTGGGGGTTATAAGGGAGGCCTGAAATTAAAAATAGCGATATTTCGTTTCCTATTGCTTTTCAGCAAATATGCACATAACAAAAGTTGTTTATTTTGTTATTTAGAGTAACTTTTGTTATATGCACTTTTGCTGTATACGGAAGTATAAAGGCGTTATACGCTAAAAATTATAGCGGGAGTCAACAATTTTATTTGGCACAAAAGACTCAACCGAAATAAATAAAACCCTCAGTATGTGTATTAGCACTAACGCCTTCCTTATAATAAGCCATACTAACATTTCTAGGGACGGGCAGGAGTGGGGATTATAAGGGAGGCCTGAAATTAATAATAGTGATTTCCTATTGGGGTTTCGGCAAATATGCACATAACAAAAGTTGTTTATTTTGTTATTTAGAGAAATTTGCTCAACACTTCTTTTCAATATGAACTACCAGGTACCTCACCTGAAAAAATTAATTCAAATGCATGTCAATATTTTCTCCTTAATAATTCAAATCTATGCATAATGCACAGGAAACGGGAAATATGACAATATGCAGGACAGTGAAGTCTTACATAAAAAATTAATTTGATTATTAACAAATCCCCAGGAACGACGGGTGTTACCCCTAAACACTGGGACGGGTAAATGTCAAAATATTGTGCAAAATAAAGCCTTGCCAAAAATATACCATCATCATTCAGCCTCAAATGAATTCCCGAGGGAAGCCGGGTATTTGAGCTAGTATATATATATATATATATATATATATATATATATATATATATATATATATATATATATCTATATATATATAAAATTGTAACCTCTGTCTGTACATTGATTTTTTTCGCGAAATTTCACGATAACTTTTCGTTTCACATGTCATAGACACCATAACTGCATTTTGTTTCTTTCGTGTATGTTTGTTTGTTTGTTTGTTTGTTTGTTTGTTTGTTTGTTTGTTTGTTTGTTTGTTTGTTACCTTTTCACGCATAAACGGCTGAACCGAATTTTATGAAACTTGGTATGTATATTACTACTAGCCCAACTTAGACTTTAGGCTATACTAATATTCTCTAAGACGAACAGGAGTGGGGGTTATAGGGGAGGCCTGAAATTAAAAATAGCGATATTTCGTTTCCTATTGCATTTTTGGCAATAATGCATATAACAATAATTGTTTATTTTGTTATTTAGAGTAACTTTTGTTATATACACTTTTTTCATATACCTAATTATTAAGGCGTTATACGCCTAAAAGTGATAGCAGAAGTCAACAATTTTATTTGGCACAAAAGACTAAACCGAACTAAACCAAACTCGGTACGTGAATTAGCACTAATGTCTTCCTTATAATAAGCCATTCTAACATTTCTAGGGACGTGCAGGAGTGGGGGTTATAAGGGAGGCCTGAAATTAAAAATAGTGATATTTCGTTTTCTATTGGGGTTTTGGCAAATATGCACATAACAAAAGTTGTTTAATTTGTTATTTAGAGTAACTTTTGTTATATACACTTTTGTCGTATACCTAAGTATAAATTAGTTATACGTTAAAACTTTAGCGGGCACTAACGGCTGAACCGAACTTAACAAAACTCGGTATGTCAATTAGCATTAATTCTTCCATAATTATAAATTATATTAAAATTTTTAGGTTCGAACGGGAGGGGGGTTAAAAGGGAGGCCTGAAATAAAAATTCACCATATTTACATGTATAAGAGACGGGAAATATAAAAATATCGAAGACTGTGAAGCCTTATCGAACAAATAATTCTATTATTAGCAAATCCACGACAAAGATGGGTATCAATCCTAAACACTGGGACGGGTAAATATCAAAATATTGTGCAATGTAAAGCCTGCTAAAAAATACGATCACCATTCAGCCTCAAATGAATTCCCGGGCGAAGCCGGGTATCTGAGCTAGTATATATATATAATTGTAACCTCTGTCTGTACATTGATTTTTTTCGCGAAATTTCACGATAACTTTTCGTTTCACATGTCATAGACACCATAACTGCATTTTGTTTCTTTCGTGTCTGTTTGTTTGTTACCTTTTCACGCATAAACGGCTGAACCGAATTTTATGAAACTTGGTAAGTATATTACTACTAACCCAACTTAGACTTTAGGCTATATTAATATCCTCTGAGACGAACAGGAGTGGGGGTTATAAGGGAGGCCTGAAATTAAAAATAACGATATTTCGATTCCTATTGGTTTTTCGGCAAATATAAACATAACAAAAGTTGTTTATTTTGTTATGTAGAGTAACTTTTGTTATATAAACTTTTTTCGTATACTGAATTATAAACGAGATATACGCAAAAACCTATAACGAATGTGAACAATTTTATTTGAGACGAAAGACCCAACCGAAATGAATAAAACTCGGTATGTGTATTAGCACTAACGCTTTCATTATAATAAGCCATACTAACATTTCTAGGGACGGGCAGGAGTGGGGGTTGTAAGGGAGGCCTTAATTTAAAATAGCAGTATTTCGTTTTCTGTTCGTTTTTCGGCAAATATGAACCTAACAGAAGTTGTTTATTTTATTATTTAGAGTAACTTTTGTGATATTCATTTTTGAATTTTAACGAAGTATAAACGAGATATATACTATAAACTAAAGCGGGAGTCAACTATTTTATTGGGCGTTAACGATTGAACCGAACTTAACAAAGCTCGGTATGTCAATTAGCATTAATTCTCCCATGATTATAAGCTATATTAAAATTTTTAGGTTCGAACGGGAGTGGGAGTTATAAGGGAGGCCTGAAGTAAAAATTCACCATATTTCATTTTCTATTTGTTTTTCGGCAAAGGTGCACATACAAAAGTTGTTTACTTTGTTATTTAGAGCTACTTTTGTTTCATTCGTTTATGTCGTAAAATGAATTAAATACGGGATATAAGCTAAATCTATAGCGGGAGTCGACGATTTTATTAGTACTTATTTAAGTGTTTTTAATATAGGCATCTTATGACAAATGATGTTATGTTTTAGCCTTATCTATTTCGATTATTTAGTACTAAGTATGATTCGGATTAGTGAGATTATAAATTCCCCTCCCCCTTCGCCTCATTTATTTATTTTCCCTAGAAAATAACTTTGTTATTTATTTCCAATAGAAATTTAAACTATAAGAGCATTTCCATTATTTAATTTGTATAATGTATTATTTAAAAAAAAAAAATCGTGCTGAATTTCCTCAAGGAGTGATAGGGGAAGTACTAGGGAATCAAACTCTTTGATTTTGGTTATATAGGTACTATCTTATTTCCTATATCTTCATGTTATTGAAACAAATGTGTACTATCATAACAATTAAACGTTAATGTCATTATGACAAAAGACAAAATGCTCTTAAACTCGATATGATTGTTTAAAGTATTACTTAGGTTGCAGGGACGGCTACGATCTCTTCCCCTCGACTAGCTTTTTGAATATAATTGAAATTATTTTTAGGGTAACACTATTATTTAATTCCATCAGGTAGATAAATTATTACAATAATATTTTGAATTAATAATTTAAGGAGAAGAGTGTTGATAGCTCTAATGCGAGAGCGGAAATAGACGGAGGCTAATAGAGTTAATTGAGTTTACTAATTTCCTGTGAAATGCTGGGCATTACGGGAAGTGATTACCACTGAGATCTACTATTATGAATATAACCTTACGTGCTAAACTATGCTTAAACTATATGTGCTCGGATTGGTTTTTGACAGGAAATAAGTTTCATTATAGACGATATTTAATTGTAATAAATACTATCCATGATTATGGTTTGAAGTATTCAAAAAGGTGAGTTAAAAAGTGGCAAGGGATAGACTAGGAACACATTTTTATTTATTCTTCAAATATAAAATTTCTCATTTATAAATCGCCTGCCTGACCATCACAGCAAAACAATGCGCGCCGACGGGAAGTGTAGTTGTAAACATTGAAGCCTTGCCCAAAAAATACTATCATCATTTAGCCTTAAATGATTTCCCGAGCGAAGCCGGGTACCTTAGCTAGTAAATATATATATATATATATATATATATATATATATATATATATATATATATATATATATATATAATTTTTGAACGGACCTCATTTTCGTCATCTGGGTAGGATCCATGGACATATGAAGACATTTTTCGAAAATCGCTTCATGAGTACGACCTCAATAGATTTTCCTTAAGGGAAATCTGCTAAAACAGTAGATTGAGGGTTATTTTAAAAGAAAACTGGTATCCAAATGAAATCATCAAAAAATCAAATTGTAAGGGAACCAATCTTAATGCAAATTTAATGTTCTAAAAATGTTGTTACGTGCATTTTAGCAGATTTACCTTAAGGGAAATCAGCTATTGAGGTGTACTCATAACGCGTTTTTCCAAAATTTTCTTCAAATGTTTATCGACCCTACCCAGGAGATGACGAAAATGAGGTCCGTTCAAAATTATTTATACATTTATATATATACTAGCCAAGGTACCCGGCTTAGCTCGGGAAATCATTTGAGACGGAAATATTCTATTTTGTTTTTGGCAAATGCTTCAACTGCTTTTCCCGTCTTCTTCCCGTAAGGGCCCGTTGGGCGACGTATGGAAAATAAAATTTGAGATTTGAAGAATAAATGAAAAGAAGTCTCTAATCATTCCCTCTCCACTGTTTGACACACAGTGAATAATTCAAATCATAATCATGGATAGCATTTATTTTAATTATTTATTATTATTAAATATCATCTATAATGTACGTATTTTCTGTATACAATCTAGCTAATATACCCGACGATGCCCGGGAAATCATAGTTAACTGACTAATGATGGTATTTTTATATTTTTATAAAATATCGCTGAAAAACCAATAAGAATCACAATATCGCGAATTCTTATTTCAGGCCTCCCTTATAACCCCCACTCCCGTTCTAACCTAAACATTTTAATATAGCTTATAATCATGGAAGAATTACTGCTAATCGACATACCGAGTTTTGTTAAGTTCGGTTCAATCGTTAGCGCCTAATAAAATAGTGGACTCCCGCTTTAGTTTATAGTGTATATCTCGTTTATACTTTGTTAAAAGACAAAAATGAATATGACAAAAGTTACTCTAAATAACAAAATAAACAACTTTTGTTATGTTTATATATGCCGAAAAACGAATAGAAAACGAAATACCGCTATTTTAAATTCAGGCCTCCCTTACAACCCCCACTCCTACCCGTCCCTAGAAATGTTAGAATGCCTTATTATAATAAAGGCGTTTGTGTTAACACACATACCGAGTTTTTTTTAGTTCGGTTGAGACTTTTGTGTCAATTAAAATTGTTCACTTCCGCTATAGGTTTTAGTGTATATCTCGTTTATAATTCGGTATACGAAAAAAATGTATATAACCAAAGTTACTCTAAATAACAAAATAAACAACTTTTGTTATGTTTATATTTGGCGAAAAACCAATAGGAAACGAAATGTCACTATTTTTAATTTCTGGCTTCCCTTATAACCCCCACTCCTGCCCGTCCCTAGAAATGTTGGTATGCCTTGTTGTAATGAAAACGTTAGTGCTAATACATATACCGAGTTTTATTTATTTCGGTTGGGTCTTTTGTGTCAATTAAAATTGTTCACTTCCGCTATAGGTTTTAGCGTATATCTCGTTTATAATTCGGTATACGAAAAAAGTGTATATAACCAAAGTTACTCTAAATAACAAAATAAACAACTTTTGTTATGTTTATATTTGCCGAAAAACCAATAGGAAACGAAATGTCGCTATTAGCAGACTTCCCTTAAGGGAAATCAGCTATTGAGGTTGTACTCATGACGGAATTTTCGACATTTTTCTTCAAATGTCCATCGATCCTACCTAGTAGATGACGAAAATGAGGTCCGTTCAAAACTGTATATATATATCTATATATATATCTATCTATCTATCTATCTATATATTTGTCTGTTACCGCTCTAGCGGTCGCAATTTTTGTTTGATCCTTACCAAACTTCATATTTAAGCGTTTTATGTAAAAAGAAAGATCAAGTTCGTTAACGGCTGAAATCGGACCATGGGAGGGGGGGTTTAGAGGGGAGGATTTTCGAAAATTCGAAATATCTCCGTTACTATACGTCGGATCAAAAGATTGTATAGGACCAATCTTATTGCAAATAAAATTTACTATAAATAATGTTCTATACATTAATTCTCTATCTTGAATATTAACCGAGATATTTGCATTTGTATTCTGCGTGTCAACAATAGGCTATGTTCGGAGTTTCCGACGAGAGCTCTGGCGGCCGTTTCCATAACTATCGTCCCTCGTGAATAGGTTTAGAGGTTAGGTTAACTGTTAGAAACTACTGGGTTATTACGCCCTAAATAATGTTTTTTAGGTTTAGAGGTTTCTTACTACTACAGTTGTTATTAGGCAAATTTCTCTATTGTAAAACTTCACGTGGGAAATCTGCTTAGTTTACGCAGCCCCTGCGTGACGGACTTTTTTAATTTCTGGCTTCCCTTATAACCCCCACTCCTGCCCGTCCCTAGAAATGTTGGTATGCCTTGTTATAATGAAAGCGTTAGTGCTAATACACATACCGAGTTTTATTTAGTTCGGTTGGGTCTTTTGTCCCAAATAAAATTGTTCACTTCCGCTATATGTTTTAGCGTATATCTCATTTATAATTTGGTATACGAAAAAAGTGTATATAACAAAAGTTACTTTAAATAACAAAATAAACAACTCTTGTTATGTTCAAATTTGACGAAAAACCAATAGGAAACGAAATATCGCTATTTTTAATGTAAGGCCTCCCTTATAACCCCCACTCCTGTTCATCTCAGAGAATTTTAATATAGCCTAAAGTCTAAGTTGGGTTAGTAGTAATATACATACCAAGTTTCACAAAATTCGGTTCAGCCGTTTATGAGTGAAAAGGTAACAAACAAACAAATAAACAAACAAACAAACAGACACCAAAGAAACAAATTGCAGTTATGGTATCTAGGACATGTGAAACGAAAAGTTATCTTGAAATTTCGCGAATGTACAGACAGAGGTTACAATCTTATATATATATATATATATATAGATATATATGTTTGTCTGTTAACGCTCTAGCGGTCGCAAATTTTGTTTGATCGTTACCAAACTCGATATTTAAACGTTTTATGCAAAAAGTCAGATCAAGTTCGTTAATGGCTGAAATCGGACCAGTGGGATGGGGGGGTTTAGAGGTGGGATTTTCGAAAATTCAAAATATCTCCGTTACCATACGTTGAATCAAAATATTGTATAGAAACAATCTTATTGCAAATTAAATGTATTATAAATATTGTTCTTTACATTTATTCTCTACCGTGAATATTAACCGAGATATTTGCAGTTTTATTAAGTGTATGTGCAGCTATTGTCGGAAGTTTTCGGATTAGTTCGGCCGATTTCGTAACTTGGTGCCCCCCCTTCTTTATATCTTGGACTACTAAAATTTAAATTATTCTGATTCATTATAAATTGCAGTACTAGAAATAGCAAATAGTTTGCAATAAAGTTAATGTGTTATATTCAGATGCATATCAGTAATTGTTTTTCTTTCCGGTGATGAATCTGCTCTCAATGGTTGGCAGACTCACGGTGGTGTTAGCGCTATGCAAAAACTTCAGCTATTGTAAAACTTCACATGGGAAATCTGCTTAGTTTACGCAGCCCCTGCGAGACGGGCTTTTTTTTCATTTTCTTCAATATTAATCGAGATATTTGAATTATTTAGTTTTCGGCGTTCAGTAAGCCCCGTCATCTTCTCATCGGATTTTGACTTAGAAATAGAAAATATTGTTGTGAAAATGAAGGATTAGAAGAGAGTCGCGTATTTGGGAAGTGCGATATAGATAAAAGAAGCCGACAGAATGTCCTAGCTCCTACCAGTACGTTCCAGCGAGGGGTCCAGACAATTCCCCTTTGATGTATGCCGACAACCTATATAAAGAACAGCCAGCCGCGAGCGAGTCAGTTTATCCCACCAGGCACCGTCAGATGCCGGGTCCATTCTCAACTACCCTACGCTTTTTTCACCCCAAATTTTTCACAACCACTCCTTATAATAGAGCGCATCGCTCAGTACAAGGGGACTACCTACCCAAACCCACGCAGGGCTTACAAGGTCCTGCATTTCCTTGTTTTACATCTATCTTTAGAGACAATCTGGACTCAGATAAAAAAAAAAAAAAAAAAAGAGCGTGTCAGTTTTATTCTCACCTGTCTTGATGTTCACATCAGTGCGCCTTAGTGCAGTGCGGTAAAGTGTTTTTATAAGAAGAACAGTGTTGTGCCGTGACTGTAAGTAACAGTTTAGTGCCGTGTTTAAGACAGTGCAGTGCCGCGAAGTAAAGGACAGTGCAGTGCCGTCTTTCTGTGAATTTCAGTGACCGTGAGTGAATTATTGGACTGTGTAATCTGAAGAACAGTGACGCTATCAGTGTATTCTGTGAGTAGTAATTAAGAATAATTACCAAGTGTATTGTGCATTGTGAAATAAATTGTGCAGTGATAAAAACTGTGAAACTTGCGAGTATTTAATTTTGCAATCCAAAAGAGCTCTTATTAAAAACGTTTATTACTGGTTTTGGTAATAAAAACGTAACAATATATTGAAAGAAGAGATCAATGGTTAGTCTTGCCAGCGCGTTGAAAATGTGCTTAATTCACACAGAAACTCTGTGACGGACGATTTTTTATTGTTCCTAGAAAGACCCAAAAAGTTGAACACAAATTATCTTAACTACCAAATACAAGCCTTATATCCTTAAAGATTTAAACTAAACTTCAAGCATGCACCATTTTGACGTCTCAGTCCATTAACACGAGGGATTGCATTTTAAGAACGCTTGTAATATGAAATGAATGCATATTGTGAGACTAACGTATGGCATTGAGAGAGAGAAATATGTACTTGAGCGTGAACAATCAAGGAATAATGTGTTGAAGGCCAATAAATGGGGTTTTCCATATTTCTTTTTCTTTTTCCTAATGATACAATTAGAATGTGAATCATAAATCTATAAATACGTATAATGCAGTATTTCTATCACATTTTTCCTCCAAGACCTTTTCATCTTACTTCAGGCTATTCTAATGTAAATGATAAAAACTCAAGCAGATGCTGCGGAAAGTAATCAGATTTTGGTGTAATGCCACCTTAATCGCGTCTTACCACATTTTATTCTCTATTTCTCCTTTGGGATGAAGCCTATGTAAACTCAATTTGAAATGTAATGTTTGTTGACACTGCTGATCAAATTTTAAAAAAGTCCGTCACGCAGGGGCTGCATAAACTAACCAGATTTCCGTCGTGAAGTTTAACAATATAAAAATATAAATACTGGCAACACAACACCACCGTGAATATTAAGTGATTAAATACAAACGGTAATAAGAAATCATTCAGGCAACCTTAGTAAGCTCTCTACGGTAAGCGTCTCAAATGTACACAAAAACGTCTACCAACCTCTCACCTGAACCAAAAACAGTTACTGAAATATATCAGAATATAATATATTAATTTTATTGAAAACTATTTACTGTATCTAGTACTGTAATTCATAATGAGTCAGATCAATTTTTACCTCAATCAATCAAATTATAGTAGTCCAAGAATTTAAGAAGGAGGGAACGTATTTGCAAGTATCTCGTATAATAAAGTTGTCTTGAAGACCATATTTGGTATTTATGCTTCCAATAATGTGGTTTATTATATAACAGAGTATTGTTTATGTAACATGAGTAGAAGTGGCGGTTTGCTGAAAACTGTAAAATGCAATGAAATATTTAATTTGCAATATGATTTGTTCTATACAATTTTCCGATCCGACGTATAGTAACGAAGATATTTCGAATTTCAGACGTTAACGACCTCGATTTTTAGTTTTGCACATGTCGAGTTTGGTAACGATTAAACAATAATTGCGACAGCCAGAGTGGTAACTGACAAATATATATATATAAATATATATATATATATATATATATATATATATATATATATACGTATATACAGATTTGAACGGACCTCATTTTCGTTATCTCCAAGGTAGGAGGATCGATGGACATTTAAACGAAAATTTCGAAAATCGAGTCATGAGTACGACCACAATAGCTGATTTTCCATAAGGGAAATCTGCTAAAATCAGATCATGAGTTTAACTGAAGACTGAAAAATACAAATATCTTGGGTAATATTTTAGTAAGAGAGAGATAGTAAACAACATTATTGACATCCTTCTGTGCTACTATGGGTAATTAGGACGGGTATATACAGATTACCACCCTATTATAGTCAGGGTGTGACTAAAGATTATATTTAGCAGACATCCCTTAAGGGTAATCAGCTATTTAGGTAATACTCACTGTGCGGTTATCGAAAAGTGGCCATCGATCCTATCCAGGAAATGTAGAAAACGTCGGTTCAAAATGACATGTGGCTATATATGAGTGTATGTTTATATATATATATATATATATATATATATATATATATATATATATATATATATCTGTTGATGCTTTATCATTCGCAGTTTTGTTTGACCGTTGCTAAAGCCGATGTTTAAACATTTATGAAAAAAGAAATATCAAGTTCTTTATTGGATATAATCGGCCAATAGGAGGAGGGTTTTAGGGGAAAAGAAATTCGAAATATCTCTGTTATTATGTGTCAGATCGAAAAATTGAATAGAACTAATCTTATTGAAAATTAAATGTTGTTATGAAAGTTTTTTTTTTAGCAGATTTCCCTTAAGGGAAATCAGCTATTGAGGTTGTACTCATGACGGAATTTTCGACATTTTTCTTCAAATGTCCATCGATCCTACCTAGTAGATGACGAAAATGAGGTCCGTTCAAAACTGTATATATATATATATATATATATATATATTTGTCTGTTACCGCTCTAGCGGTCGCAATTTTTGTTTGATCCTTACCAAACTTCATATTTAAGCGTTTTATGTAAAAAGAAAGATCAAGTTCGTTAATGGCTGAAATCGGACCATTGGGAGGGGGGGTTTAGAGGGGAGGATTTTCGAAAATTCGAAATATCTCCGTTACTATACGTCGGATCGAAAAATTGTACATAACCAATCTTATTGCAAATGAAATTTACTATAAATATTGTTATATACATTTATTCTGTATCTTGAATATTAACCGAGATATTTGCATTTGTATTCTGCGTGTGGCCACCAGTAGGCTATGCTCGGAGTTTCCATAACTATCGTCTCTCGTGAATAGGTTTAGAGGTTAGGTTAACTGTTTTTTGGGGCTAGAAACTACTGGGTTATTACGCCCTAAATAATGTTTTTTAGGTTTAGAGGTTTCTTACTATTACAGTTGTTATTAGGCAGATTTCTCTATTGTAAAACTTCACGTGGGAAATCTGCTTAGTTTACGCAGCCCCTGCGTGACGGACTTTTTTTTTTTCATAATCTTGATTATTAACCGAGATATTTGCATATTTTTAGTTTTTAGCTTTCAGTATACCCATGTTACCAATAAGCTGTTATATCATGAACCGCTTTATTCGAAGCTTAAATACTAAATATTGTCTTCATTGAACTATTTCGAAAATGTCTATTTGATCTATACCGTTCTCAAAATGTAACCTCTTAATTCAACTATACTGTTCATATTCGTTAATAGCCGAAATCTCACAAGAAATAGGGGGAGGTGATAGCAATTTCAAAATATCTCCTTTATTATAAGTCGGTTCTAAAACTTTTCTAGAACGAATCTTGTTAAACTATCGATGCTCTACAATTGTTGTTATATTCATTTTCTCTAAACTCTAGCGTGTTATTAGTACTATCTTGTTACCAGGCTTCAGTATTACCCCCACTAAGACTCATCGAATTCTGACTTAGAATTAGAGGTAAGCTGACGTTGCTACTGTGTCATTCGAGCGCATTGAAATCTGTTTATTTTACACTGCCCCTGCGTGGCGGAGTTGTTTTTTTATGTATTCGTCACTAAATACAGCCCTATGGTCCAGGTGAGAATCGAATACACCGCTCTAGGTTTACTGGATGAGATTAAGAGCAATGCCATAACTCACTTGGCTAACCACAGCTACTTCGAATCAAAGAAAAAATACATAGAACAACTCTAGTATAAAATAAAATTTTCCACAAGATAGTAATATCTCATTTTTCTATGAGACTCATAATGACGGAAGTATTTCGAATTTTTTTATTTTACTGACCTCTAACCCCTCCAACCTTACCTCTTCCTGCAAGGATTTTTACCATTTCAAAATTAGATAATTAGTTTAACATTGCAGAACAAGCAATCAAGAATTAGGCCAAATCCTAAACCTAAGCCGTAACAGAAAAATAAATCTCCAGATGTGTACAAGCTCATTCAATAGCTTTTGACAAATCGGTTCACTCATTTTTCCGGTTTTTTCTTTTCTTTTTCTTTTGGACTTTTGTACATCAAACTCGGCGACTCCCTTATCTCTAGTACAAAGAGTTCATAAAACGTACGAGTGGTGCAAGTGTATTAATTAATCATATTCACTTATTTCATTTATACAAAACAAAAATAATTAGATAACGTTGCAGCCAATAACTACAATAAAAAAAAGTATGTCGTTAAGTACATTTCATAATGTGACACATTATGTAATATTATATGAGTGATAAATATTTACCTTATCATTTAAAATGAATGTCCAAGAATTATCTAATCTGATACATTTTTAGAAGATGGTCTATTTTTTAGAAATAAAAACGTTTCCTACTAATATGTAAATGTGTGTGTGTGTTTGTATGTTTTAACACACATACACACACACACACACACATATATATATATATATATATATATATATATATATATATATACATACATACATAAATACACACATATTCATATATACACACTGTAAAAATGAACTAAGGAACTCAAAACAGGGAAACAGTTTCTCGTCTAAAGATTTTCAATGTTATGAATTATTTGGGATATAAAAAAACGGATGTGGGCACCACAATGCAAACGCAACTGCTGTTAAATTAAGTAAACAAAATATTTTAACTCTCTTCAATTAAAATTATTTCATTTGATTGCACTATATAACTCTGTTCCAGTACATCTGATCAAAAAATGTCATCGTTCACAGTTTATAGATTTCCTTATGGTTAAGAAAAATGTTTCTCTTCCTATTTTAGCAGATTTCCTTTAAGGGAAATCAGCTATTGAGGTTCCTCAAATGCCCATCGATCCAACCCAGGAGATAATGAAAATGAGGTCTGTGCAAAACTGTATATATATAATATAACGCTCTAGCGGTCCCAATTTTTATTTGATCGCTACCAAATTCGGCATTTTATTATTTAAAATTATTATTTTATTTTAAATAATTAATAGTCGAGTTTGGAGTGGTCGACCTCAATAGCTGATTCCCCTAAAGGGAAATCTGCTAAAATTGGTCGTGGAGCTACTTAAACTATCCATATTTGCCATGTGCTGGTATAACATACTTGTGATATCATCTCACCATATATTCTCTATGTTTTTGTAAAATGATGGAGTTATTTTGAATTTCCAAATTCCCGCCTTTCTAACCGCCCTCCCCCTATTCCGTGTATGATTTTAGCCACTAACTAAAACCGTTAAGTATTGAGTACAGTGAAGCCAAATAAACATTTTCAAGTTAAGAAAGTAAATTCTTAAGCGATGTCGCCATCATAGAACGTATTTATAATAAATGTAATTTGCAATAAGATTGATTCCATAATAGTTTTCGATCCAAGTTGTAATAACATTCAGTGATATCTGAGCTAGAATAAAATTCGCTTGAGTAGGAATGGAGATGGATTTATGAATGGTATGACGCTACTCAGAGTAATAAATTTCCGATCAGATGAGTAATATGATATTTGCAGTTTTACATTTCAACATTTTTATTTTTGGAAATGGCTTCCAAAAGCTGATACCCATCCCTAAAGGGAAATCTGCTAAAAGGCTGTGACTAAAGTGAGACTATAAGGATCCTTATCGACAACGGAACTTAATAATATTAATGCAGTTCAGCCATTACATAATTTTAGGCCTGTTATGTTTATATTCCTGTAATCTGAAATAAAGTGGCCATAGATTAGATTAGCCCAATATTAGGAACATTGATTTCAAAGGTCATATCAATCAACAGGCATTGTACAAACTCTAGATAGATTAAAATAATAGTAAAGTGTCTGGCTAACATGTGTTATCTGTATGCCACTTTCCTTTTACTGAAGGCTCAAAACACAAAAAGGCCGTTAAGCAGATATCTCACTTAAAGTGATTAATACGACTTGGTAAATATATTTTGAAAATACAATATTTGTTATTTTAGCTGTAAAGAAAGTGGTACATTATATAACTGAGTACAGTTTATGTGACACGAGTAGGAGTGGGGGTTTACTGAAGACTGAAAACTATTCCAAGTATCTCGGTTAATATTGAACATAGAGAATAAATCTGTATAACAATATTTTTAGTAAATTTAATATGCAATAAGATTGGTTCTATACAATTTTTCGATACAACGTACAGTAACGGAGATATTTCGAAGTTTCTAAATGACTCCCTCTAAACCCCATCTCTCACTGGTCCGATTTCAGCCATTAACGAACTTGACCTTTAGTTTTGCTTGAAACGTTTTAATATCGAGTTTAGCAACGATGAAACAGGCAAGTATGTGTGTGTGTGTGTGTGTATATATATATATATATATATATATATATATATATATATATATATATATATAGAGAGAGAGAGAGAGAGAGAGAGAGATAATTTAGAACGGATCTCATTTTCTTCGATGGATGGTCATTTACAGGAGTACATGAGCACAACCTCAACAGCTGAATTCCCTTAAGGGAAATCTGCTAAATTTATGAATACAACAAAAATTTTAGTATATTAAATGACCAACCAGATTGTTTAAATATGATATTTCCATCCGACTAATGATACAGGAGATATTTGGGAGTGTATGTTTATAGACCTCCTTGAAATCCTAATACCTCCTGGTCAGGATAAGACTTAAGGGTAAAACTTAATATCTAGTCATCAACTAGATCTTAAGTTTAACAGGCAATGGTTACATATCGAGTTTCTAATTGCGTACAAATACTTCAGTCACTGGAGCTTCAACAAGTGCAGCAATACACCAGTGTTTGTTAGTGTGAATTTATACGACCTTATTTCCTTCAATGAAAATTACAAGTAATGTTTCGAATATTGGGAAAAGAACAACAATGTCAGGTTTATATTAATTGGAATATACTAAAAGAAACGTGGTAAAAATACGTACAGAAACAACTAAAATAATAGCAAAATATGACATATTGAAGCACATGGAAGTATTTGACCATGAAAATTATCATTTTTGTACTATCCCTGCATTTAAAGAGGATAATATATATTCAAGAACAGTGTCATATATTTGCTCAACTCTTCATTCTTTGAAGCAGTATTGTTCAACAACGGTGACATAAAAATATATTTCTAAGATTTCATAAATGAGCCAAGTGAATAAATGTTTTATTCCCTTTATACACCTGTTGCACCAAACTGAAGAAACACGTTAAGAACGTTCAGCTTTTAATGGCAGATAACTTAACGCAAGCTTTGAAATTCATAGGCCATAGAAGTAATTGTTTTAGATACTACTACAATGTATTAGTGTTTTTTAGCAGATTTCCCTCAAGGGAAATCAGCTATTGAGGTCGTACTCATGACGCGATTTTCGAAAAATTTCTGCAAATGTCCATCGATCCTACCCAGGAGATGACGAAAATGAGGTCCGTTTAAAACTGTATACAATATATATATATATATATATATATATATATATATATATATATATATTTGTCTGTTAACGCTCTAGCGGTCGCAATTTTTGTTTGATCGTTACCAAACTCGATATTTAAACGTTTTATGCAAAAAGACAGATCAAGTTCGTTAATGGCTGTTAATATAAATTTTCTATAAATATTGTTCTATACATTTACGCTCTATCTTGAATACTAACCGAGATATTTAAATTTTTATTAATTGTGGGCCGATAACGGATGTCTGAATTTCCCGCCAAAAGCTAGTTCGGTCATTTGCTGTAACTTTTCGGCTCTCGTATGGAGATTTCTCTATTGTGTAACTTCACGTGGGAAATCTGCTTAGTTTACGCAGCCCCTGCGTGACGGACTTTTTTTTCCATTCCCACATGTTAAATCATTCAACTCTACATAGTATTAGAACTTTTCCAGTTCAGAGGACTAGTTCTGGAATCTTTTCTGCTTAGCTGTATCCCGAGATGGTAACAGTGCTTTTAAAATCACAAGACTCACGTCAAAATAGCAAAGATGTGTTCTTTCTCTATTATATACAGGAATAGTTAATTATTATTATTATTATTTATTAACGTCCACTTTTTGCACTTAAGGCTAATTGGGACGGGTTATCTACCGGTTACCTCCCTTTTCTAGCCAGGGTGGGACTTAGGATTTTATTTAATGAATTTCGTCACTAAATAAATTCCCTTTGATAACATTAAATAGTTCCTGCGTTTAATGGATAGAGACAACGTCTTTCTTATCCTGAAGCGCAGAATCCTGCAACATCGGGTAGTTACCATTATAATCACTTCATCCCCGTTTATAATGATCTACTGATATTTAATTAACAAAGAGATAAACCAATGCATTTTCTCTTACTAGAATAAAACAGGGTTATACGTATATATTCGTTTTCGAACTCCTTTTTGCACGATCTTCATTTAAGGTGACATTAAACATTTCAACATATCCAACTGAAATCTCATGTAGTGTTTTCACAGGATTCTTATTCAGGGAGAAATAGAGAATTGAAATATGCAGCTTGTCATTTTAGCACGTGGAAATTGTGCTTATTGCATGCAATAACTGCATGACGGATTATTAGCAGATTTCCCTTAAGGGAAATCAGCTATTGAGGTTGTACTCATGTGCGATTTTCGAAATTTTTCTTCAAATGTCCATCGATCCTACCCAGGAGATGACGAAAATGAGGTCCGTTCAAAACTGTATACATATATCTATATATATATATATATATATATATATATATATATATATATATATATATATATATATATATATTTGTCTGTTACCGCTCTAGCGGTCGCAATTTTTGTTTGATCGTTATCAAACTCGATATTTAGTCGTTTTATGTAAAAAGAAAGATCAAGTTCGTTAACGGCTGAAATCGAACCAGTGGGAGGGGGGTTTAGAGGGGAGGATTTTCGAAAATTCGAAATATCTCCGTTACTCTACGTCGGATCGAAAAATTGTACAGAATCAATCTTATTGCAAATTACATTTACTATAAATATTGTTATATACATTTATTCCCTATCTTGATTATTGACCGAAATATTTGCATTTTTATGAAATTTGGGCCGATAACGGATTTTTGAATTTCCCGCGAAAAGCTAGTTCCGCCCTTTGCCGTAACCGTTTGGCTCTCCTATGGAGATTTCTCTATTGTATAACTTCACGTGGGAAATCTGCTTAGTTTACGCAGCTCCTGCGTGACGGACTTTTTTTAAGATATAGGGCCCAAAACCTTAGTGTCACAACTGTTTGAGTCTCATTAGCGTTTCATTTCATTGTGCATGCGTCAGTTCATAAGAGATCCAGAGTTGGCCCTTTTAGCAGATTTCCCTCAAGGGAAATCAGTTATTGAGGTTGTGCTCATGACGGAATTTTCGAAATTTTTCTTCAAATGTCCATCGATCCTACCTAGTAGATGACTAAAATGAGGTCCGTTCAAAACTTTATATATATATATATATATATATATATATATATATATATTTGTCTGTTACCGTTCTAGCGGTCGCAATTTTTGTTTGATCGTTACCAAGCTCGATATTTAGTCGTTTTATGTAAAAAGAAAGGTCAAGTTCGTTAACGACTGAAATCGGACCAGTGGGAGGGGGGGTTTAAAGGGGGAGGATTTTCGAAAATTCGAAATATCTCCGTTACTATACGTCGGATCGAAACATTGTACAGAATAAATCTTATTGCAAATTAAATTTACTATAAATATTGTTATATACATTTATTCTATATCTTGAATATTAACCGAGATATTTGCATTTTTATTAAATCTGGGCGGCTAACGGACGAGTAGCTTTCCCCCCAAAAGCTAGTTCGGCCGTTTCCTTAACTGCTCGACTCTCGTGAAATTTCTCTATTGTAAAACATCACGTGGGAAATATGCTTAGTTTACTCAGCCCCTGCTTGACGGACTTTTTGAACAAATCAATGTCAAATGCACGCAGTAATGCACTGGGCTTCATCAAATATTCATCTCAGATTTTGTAAATTGGTACCTGGGTCACGAAAAGATCGTAATTCTTGTTTACTCTTCTAATTGTATAGCTTCCTAAAGAAGATGAAGTATTTATAACTATCATTTGTCTAATCGGTATTTTATTTCTTCTGGCTAATTCTTTTCTCGGTTTATTGTCTTTATTAGAGAGATAATTAGTATCAATAGTCTCAAAAAACTACAAAGATTTACTGCTTCATCACGTCAGCATGCAATACTCTGGAATCTATAAGTGCTGATGGACCACACTCCAGTTAAATGTTATATTAAGGCGGAAAAGGGTTTATAGAATGTTTTTAGTTATCTTTTATGTACTATATTTTACTATTTACACTATATTGCTTTTTTTTTTGTTTTTCTTCTTATTATTATATTATTGTTGATCTCAAGAACTTGGATTTAATTATTTATTTAAAAATACTGAATTTTTATTAGTTTATTTAATTTGTACAAGATGTAAATCTTTAACAAATAAATATATATTCTATTCTATTGTCTTTGGCAACGACTCCTTTAGTTTCATCAATGCGTCTGTCTGTCACACTCCTTTGATCTTTTTGACTAATATGTGTAAATTCACAAAATTTTTAATGAATTTGTCCATTGTAATCCTTAATCGTCATTAATAGTTACTTATGTAGAATTCGTCTTACTTTTTAGCTTGATTTCCATTAAGGGAAATCAGCTATTGAGGTCGTACTCATGACGCGATTTTCGAAATTTTTCTTCAAATGTCCACCAATCCTACCCAGGAGATGACGAAAATGAGGTCCGTTTAAAACTTTATACAATATATATATATATATATATATATATATATATATATATATATATATATATATATGTGTGTATGTATATTACCGCTCTAGCGGTCGGAATTTTTGTCTTATCGCTACCAAACTTGATATATAGCTGTTCTATACAAAAAGAAAGATCGAGTTCGTTAACGGCTGAAATCGGACCAGGGGGAGGGGGGGAATTTCGAAAATTCTTAATATCTCCGTTATTATGCGTTGGATCGAAAAATTGTATAGAACCGACCTTATTACAAATGTAATGTTCTATAAATGTTGTTATGTACATTTGTTTCACTATCTTGATTATTAACTGAGATATTTGCATTTTTTAGTTTTCGGTCATCAGTAAAGCCCCACTCCTACTCATCTCATATTAACAATATTCTATTATGTTACGAAGCACTTTATTTGAAACTTAAATACCAAGTATTGTCCTCATTGAAATTTTAAGTTTTGAGGCAAATGCCAATACGTGGCGCTCGTGGGAAATCTGCTTAGCTAACGCAGCCCTTGCGTGACGGACTATTGTTATTGATATGATTTCGAATTTTTAATTGCAAAATCGTTGGCTTTTTTTCAACATTTTTCAATTCACTTATACTGGAGATACATTTTTGAAAATTAATTTTTCATCTATTATAACATCATAAAAAAGTATAGAAGCTCAGGTTAACCCTGTGAATTAAGGTGTTTGTCACAGTACACTTGAAACCCTAGTCGTGAGTTCTAGTATCATCTGGGGAATTTATTTATTGATGAACTCATTAAATAAAATTATGGTATTAAAGGGTGGTAATCTGTAGATAACTCGTCCTGGTTAGACGCAGTACGCTGTCTATAGTATTAAGGCAGAAGGTGGATTCTCCGTCTCGAGTACAATTTTAACGAATGCTTGGCCCATTTTTGAGAAGTTTATCACCAACTTTCTAACCGGTGTATTCCACTCATGGAGTTGACAACATTTACCCCCCCCCCCCAAATAAATATTTTTAAATATCAATATACTTTGTTGCTATACTTTCATTGTGTTGTGGCTCAGCTTCCAGGTAATTTTAGCAGTCGAGATCTAAAGAGCAGTGACCGAGCGACCTCGTGTTCTTTAGATGTGAGATAGCTGTGTCAAGGTTGGAAAACAAGTTTCGTAATCATTCTAGCCACAACCTTACCTTTTTTAAATGACCCTATCAAGAATAGCTTTTTTATATCTCTGGCATTTCGACACTCACCAAAATCGTTAAAGATTATTTTGGATACGGGATCCATCACTAGAATTGCTTTTATTTGCCACTCAAAATGCAAATATCTTCAGTGAATCTTAAAACTACAAAACGTCCGTCATGCAGTTCAAATAGACAGATTCCTCCACGTTCCAAACAATGACTACAGAGGAAATCAATTCTCTATTTCTGCAATGGCTTCGTTCGGAGCCATGATCTTTTTTTTCAATATTTGACAAACACTCGTCATTTTATTAAATTAGTATACTGGTACATAAAAAGTGATATATTTATTTGTAGCCAAACGAATTCAATTTTAAAGGTGCCTATAGTTGACACTAAGGCGTTAATCAAAAAATCTGATAAGGGCACCATATATATGACTTCCATTTACGCCTATTAAAATTAAATTATTTCCAACTTTTGTAACTAAGGCTAATTGGGACAGTTATCTACAGGTTACCACCCTTTTCTAGCAGGGTGGGACTACGGATTTTATTTACTCCCATTAAATTAAACAAAATGATTGGTTGCACTGTGTTGAAAATTATTTTTAAAAATAGTAAAAGTATTTAAAAAAATATTAAAAATTTGTATTTGACATAGCTACAAACGTAACGCGGAAGCTAGTAAGGGTTTCAGGAATGTCAAACGGCTGTTTCCATAGAAAATAAAGTAAATTTCCTTTACTTGATACAAATAATTAAAAATCTTGTTAAAACATATTGGCCAGAGACTAGTATGTTGAGTGAATTTTGTACCATTGGGCTCCTCCTTTTCAGCCTTGACACAATTCTTCAAAAGTTGGAATACATCTTTTTAAGGGGCAAGGCCCATTTGACAAATTTTTACCTGAAGGTTTAGACTCCCTAATAGGAGGCATATTGATTGAAAAAAAGTCCGTCACGCAGTGGGTGCGTAAACTAAACAGATTTCCCAAGTGCATGTATAACACACTTGTGATATCTCACGACAAATTCTCCATTTCTACTTTAAATAACGGACATATTTTGAATTTTCAAATGCCCTCCCCCCCCCCTGCCCCTCTCTCTAACCCCCCCCCCATTCCGGGTCCGATTTCAGCCACTATGGTCTTTAGTGTTCAATGAAACAATTAAATAGCGACAAATGACTTTATCATTCTTTCTTTTTGGTTTACCATTCTTGTTTTTGTATATCATTCGATATTCATAAGTTCTTTTCGTGTGTTGTAGTTGTTCATGCAAATTTTAATTACTTCTTTACAGCTATAGTCCATAGTAGACATTCATGGGTAAACTGTATAGGAGAAATTCATTTGAACAGTCTTACATTTTTAATAGAATTTGTCTTGCCGACTCTGGATCTAGACAGTTCGTAAAGGCGATTAAAATTAAATTGATTTTCTCTTGTGTCCTAGGTTTTTATTGTTTCAATCGGAGATAAAACAAATCCTTGAGACACGCACTAGCTAGACAGAAGGTAAAATTGATAAAAAGTAACCTTCAGTTTTCTCCTCTTATTTAGAGACTTTTCTTTTTTTATTTTTAAGCGAGTTTTCCTTATTTTTGTTACAACTAGGCTGCATAAACTAAGCGGATTTTCCACGCCGGATCTGGCAGTCTATACATTTTTCCTCTAATAAGAAACCTATGTAAACAGTACTTGAAATTTAAGCTGGATAATGAGATTTTTATTAGTGGCTTACGTCCCCAAAGTCGAATAGCATTAATAGGATTAACAGAAGACCAAACTAAAATTATGCAAATATCTCTGTTAATATTCAAGTAAGAGAACAAATGTACAGTATTGCGACCGCTAGAGCGGTAACTGACAAATATATATATATATATATATATATATATATATATATATATGTTTGTTACCACTCTAGCGTTTGCAATTTTGGTTTAATCGTTACCAAACTCGATTTTTAATATTTATATGTAAAAAGAAATTTCAAATTCGTTA
This sequence comes from Riptortus pedestris, assembly GCA_019009955.1. Lineage (NCBI taxonomy): Eukaryota > Metazoa > Arthropoda > Insecta > Hemiptera > Alydidae > Riptortus > Riptortus pedestris. Next base: position 78,928,969 of record CM032231.1, on the reverse strand, counting down.
ATGGCTGAAATCCAACCAGTGGGAGGGAAGGGGGGGGGGGTTTAGAGGGGTGGAATTTCTATGCTTCGGATCGAAAACTGTAAAGAACCAATCTATGAAAATGTAATTTTCTATAAATGTTGTTATGTAGTATTTTTAGTGTCTTGATTATTAACCGTGATAAGTGCATTTTATAGTTTTCGGCCTTTTAAAGCCCCCTTCCTACTCTTGTCATATTAATAATAAGCTATTATATTATGAAGCACATTATTTGACGCATAAATACCAAATATTGATCTCATTGAACTTTTACTTATTGAATTAAATGCAAATACGTGGCACATAATGGGAAATCTGCTTAGCTTACACAGCCCCTACATGACAGACTTCTTTAAGATCCGACTTATAACAATGAAGATATATAATTTTTTTTTATTTTAAACCTCCTATGTAGCCGTTCTCCTCCTGATATTATGCAAACTATAAGGTTGAGGTTCAATTACGACTCCTTATGTAATGGCTTAACACTAATGTAAATCAAGTGGGGGTTTTCCCAAGGCTGTAAATACAAAATGCAAAGAATAGTTGGTTAATATTAGTTAGCAAAAGAGTGCATAGAATAACCACATATTTCTAGTGTGTGTGTGTGTGTGTGTGTTTGTGTGCGTTTGCGTGTGTGTGTGTGTGTGTGTGTGTGTGTGTGTGTGTGTGTGTGTGTGTGTGTGTGTGTGTGTGTGTGTGTGTGTGTGTGTGTGTGTGTGTGTGTGCGTGCGTGTGTGTATATTAGAACAGACATAATCTCCTAGGTAGAATGATGGGTATTTGATGAAATGTTTTGAAATTTTCATCATGTGCAACCTTAACAAAGGATTTGAAAAGGAAAATGAGAAAATAATACAATTCATTCTTTATTTGGCAAAATATATTATAAAATCTTGTCTACAAAAAACAATAACAAACAGTGGTTTTCTAATAATTAAATTTGGTGTCAAACATTTTAGACTGGCTCCTTTTGAAATGGTAAGATAACTAATGAGATTAATTAGTAATTTCAAAAATAAGGAGAGCCAGTTATTTCTTTACAGCATTAAAAATTCAAATAAACTATAAAAAATTATAATAATACATTTTACAACTTTTGCTTTAATGTTGTATGTATATATATATATATATATATATATATATATATATATATATATATATATATATATATATATATATATATATATATATCTAATTCTAATACATATTTACCCATAAATAGAAAGTGTATATAAACACCAATAAGCATAGTACAGGCAAACATTTTTTTTTAAAGGCATTGTATGATATATTGGCATCTCAGGGCTAGTCACCATAAACAGTCTATGGACAGATACATTCATGCTAAAAATACTTAGGAACACAGTCTCAGTGACGAAAACGAAATAGCAACCGGTTTTTCAAAACACACTTCCATGAGAGGCTGAAAATAATTGTTCATCCATAACAAAACAATAATACATGACTTTTTATATTTCAGTAAACAATATACATTAGTATTTTTAATTTTAAGTGCTTTTATATTTGTTTCTCTTTTAAATAAGGATTGTTGATTAATTCAAATATAAATGAACAAGAGTTTGAATTTGTCTGGTAAGACAATTTATAAAAATAAATAACTTGACTGGACATTATTTCCAACTCTCAATAATATACTTCACAAATGTATAGTAACATCCTGAATGAATTTTCTCTCTGTACAATAAAATATATTATTCATCAGAATGGCATTTAAAATTCATTAACTATAAAACAAAAAAAAATTATACACAAACTTCATTGGATATGGAAAACAAATCAAAAAGGGGTAAAACAAGTGAATAGAAATGCATATACAAAATTAATAGTAATACATATGTAGTATATACTGAGCCAAAAAAATACTAAGAATACAAGCTCTATAATAAGGAGAATAGATTGAACTAAATTAAAGCAGTTATAGCAAGTGGAGATTAACATATTAACTACTGTTCTCGTCTCAGGAGAATAAAGAGAGAAGATGTATTACTTGCAATTCAAAACTTATATAACTACTGGACTAAACATTTTCATGTACATCATATCATACAATTAATTTTCAAGGAGCTGGGGTCCCCATGTCAAGAGTTCTTAATAAAAGAATAAATTAGAATACAGAGAGAACTTAGAACTAAAATATAGAGTAACAGAACGAGTGAGAATAACATGAAATAAGTGAGGAAGTTATTCTTACCAGATATCCACCCAACAAAAAATATAAAACTGTGTAAGTAAAGAGATAAGACGAAATAACTATATAATAAAACAAGCAGTATCAAAGCTTCAGAGTAAATTATCACTTACAACATAGTTTAAATAGATCCAGTAAACCTTAACACTACCATACAGTTGTATATTAACCAAAAACAGTTATGAAAAGTTTATTTATCCACACACATGAACTTGAGGACTGTACTAAATTTTACTGAATTAAATTTGTCAAAAGTTTTTTTAAAAAATAGTTACTACATTTTTTTGCATAATAAGTGTTGTTCTTTGAGTAAAAAAAAAAGTCTGCTTTTTCTTGCAGAAGAAAAGTCACTATAAAATCGGAGGACTGCTAAAACTCATTAAATGCTCTATTAATAATTTAATAAAAATTATAATTTAGAAGCTGATTTTGAGTGGGTTAGTAAGAATCGACATGGGTGTTTAAGACTCTCTAAAGCCACACAAAAATTCAGAGAGTAATGAGTTGGAAATCTGTTGCTTACTTCCTAACCAAAGGTTATTGAAGAAAAGAATTTAACAGGTTTGTTCCATAAATAATTTAATTTTTTGGACTAATTGGAGTGAAAAAAACTCTCCATTAAATAGCTAAAAATAACATAAAATATAAACAAGTATCAAGAGAGGTCAGTACATCAGTCTGAGCACTTTTTAGACTCAATTCTAAATGTATTTTGTTTTGTTTTTTATCCTACCAACAAAATTAACATCCAATATTTGAGGTCCTAATGACCTACAATTTCAAGCCCTTGTGACCCACTTCTTTTCTACTTTTCTGTATAATTAAGAGACTAGGCTCACCCTTTAGACATATACAATCACTAGACAGGCCCATTTCCCAATATGAAGAAATTTTTCCTTCAACTTGTATAAGCTAACACTAATTTTGTGATTTCAGTTGTAAAATTTAAATACAAAAATATTTTATTTTAATCATCAACTTAATTTTTAAGAATTACTATAATTAATAGGGTTTTATGTCCACATTGTGCTAGAAAGGCTGACTCAGCCGAGATATCTACAGTTTACCACCCTTTTCTAGACTAGTAATTTATCTGGTGATTCCATCACCATTTAAAATCAAATTTCCCAATTGGAAAACAAGGCCCATCATCCCTATGCTTACTATGAATATTGAGATTATTGTTCTAACACTCTCAGTCACCCAGATAATATAAAATATACTTTCTAATTTAAGACAATATTCAATAAAAAAATTATTAAAAAAGCAATATTTCTTAAATTATAACAAATCAATTTTTCAAAAAATATATTTTCCAATTAATAATTGATATTGATTTTTTTTTGTAAATTAATATTTCCATTTCAAATATATTATATCATTTTCTATCAAAGAAATATTCTAAAGTACACTTGTTTAACACAGAAAAATATTCTTCTTAAAGAAAATATGATTAATATTTCTAGAGATAAAAAATTGATTAAAAAAAATATTTGACATTATGTCCAATTTCAGTCCCAACACTATAACATTGTAGAAGAATAATAGCAAACTAGGCCTTTCAAATTGTAATAAATCAGAGAATCTGTCATTCTATTAAAGCAACTTGACTATTGCTCAAGCATTTCTTTTGGCACAATCATCGACAACAGCAGCAATTTAGATTTCTAACACACATTGTCAGTTATTTCACAATACAATTTGTAATAAATAAAAATTGTTTATTTAAATATGTCTAAACACCACTAACATTTTCGTGTTGAAACATTTTTTTAAAAAAAGGTGCCTAATTAATTTAAAAGTATGTCTTCAAAAATGGTCAGGGAAACATCTTATTTAAACAGAATTTTCTTTCCAACTTAATGGGAAGGAATATTATACTTTTTTTTTTTTGGTCGTTAATATAAAAAAATAAACACTTACATTACTATATAAATAATTAAATTTTATCAGTATATTTCTTCAAACAAATAGTGAATCACAGTGAGAAAAAATTTAGGGCATTTTGATGAGTTCTAATTCATCAAATACGAAAACCTCTTCAGATTGTTTAAACACACATATTTGTGCTCAAACAATGGCTAGCAATGATCTTATATGACTCAATGATCCATACAAAAAATAAATTAACAATTCATTCATTCGATTTTCAAAAAAAAATTAATAAAATATTTAAATTTATTGGTAACTAGTATATTTAAATAACTATCATATTTAAGTCTTTTTATCGATGTAATTTATTTTGAATATGCAATTGCCCTTGACACTTTGCTATTAAATTCATTCAAGAAATTATTAACCACACAAAATTAAAAATATTACGGTGAAAATAAACCAATTAATATTTTTTCATTATTCAAAAACTAAAAACAATTTATGGAAACAAAAAACAAAAAAATATGCTTAAGGCATATTCTCAAGGAAATTTAAAACAATGTTTAGGAATTTTCCATTATGGGTGTTAAAAACAGTACAACTTGGCTAGACATTTCAGAGAAGATTATTTTTGAAGTTGCCAAACGTCATGATAACAGGAAATATATTTAACCGGTCATTGAAGCACATTGAACCACTTAACACCAGTTAACTAATTGGCATACGCTCATGCATTACGCAGAGAATTTAATGCATAAAGTAATTAAATTATTAATAAAGATAAAATGGTGCATATCTTTTCTATTATATTATTTAGTTTTAACATTAAAACATAAATGGAAGAAAGAAGTAAATACATTGTTATTGTGAGTTATACAAATAAAAACATTTCAAATGTATATACTACTAAAATATTCAATTAATTTATATTATTTTTTTTTTTCACAACTAAAATGTAAATATAGAAATCTATGAGGTCTAACTGCTCCTTTGTGATATCAAAAATAAATAAAACCATATTGAGCAATATTAATTTGAAGACTATTTACATACATCATTATTTAAGGTTTAAATTATAATTGATTGATTCAGTAGTATTAGGCATATTGAATCATTATCACATTTAATTAAGAAATCAGAGATTTGAAAAAATAAAATTGCATTTTTAGATTTGTATCTAAATTTTATTTTTTTCTGTGCTTTCAGACAAAAAGTAAGTTGTAATATAGGTTTTTCAAAATTTACTGGTAAATTTCATTATATTTGTGCATATCAATCATCTCAGAAAAATATTTAAATATTATATTAAAATTATAACAATAAATTTGATATCAATACAATTTTCTTTTTTTCAGAAATTTAGATCAAGACAATAAATTAACCAAGTACTTGTCAATAAATTACTGCTCAAGATTATTTGAGCCTGTCCAATGTAGATCATGCTCATCAGCACATTTACTGGCACTTAGCCATTTAAAATTCATCACATGCAAGACCAACCTTTTTTTTTTTTTATTCTTTCATTTTTCACAAAGTTCTTAATTTGAAAAGAACAGTGCTTTGAATTAGCATTACATCACATAAACCAAATACTTGTTTAAATGTACTTGTTCCAAGTAGATTAAATTATTTTAAATGTAATTTAAGCATTTCAAATGTAATACAAAGGCATCTTATAAAATTAAGTCTTAAGTCAATGCATAAAACAGAACGAGTGATATTCTGAAAGTAAAATTGAGGCACGCTAAGGGCATCAGCACTTAACATATTAACAGAAACTATTAAAATTCACCTGTTGATTTTAATAGAATACTAGGAGGGATCACAACCATTTCAGCACCTATGTTTCAAAGTTACCAGTTTGTACGTACTTCAGTTTCAATGATAGAAATTTGTGGATCTGAGCTTTAAAGTTTTGCGAATCAGTTATAACACACATAGTTCATTATTAAATATGGTGTCACAGACATTTAGGTTTTCCACAATTTAGTATAATTAAGAGTCTCCTCAGAATAAATAAATGTCATGAAGACCTTAGAGTTTAGAATTATATCCAAATAAAAATAACTTGCTTGCACACTTGTCCTTGTCCTATTGTGCCAACAGTTATGTGCAATGAACTGTTAAGTTACATTTGACCATCACAAATACTGAAACTTGCACTCACTACTTTCATAACCCACATGTAGAGCTAGACTTTGATGTCCTGAGTAATGGGAGTCAAATGGGATTGTAGATACTTAAATACTGAAGGCCATATTTCGTCGGAAGTTCTGCCAGAAAACTCTTCAAGAATTCCCTCCTCTTTATAAAATTCTAATACAGGACCAAGTGTTTTAGAATAAATATCAAGTCTTTTCTGAACAGACTCTGGTTTATCATCATCTCTCTGTACAAGTTTTTCACCAGTCACATCATCTAAACCAGGAGTTTTAGGTGCATTGAAGTCAATGTTATATACTCGTCCACTGGGTAAATGAACCCATCGTTTCTGTATTCTATCAATTATTACATCGAAAGGAACTACTAGATTCATAGCAGCATCTATGGGTGCCTTCTTGTATAAAATTTCAGCCTGCTTTCTTGTACGAGGGAATCCATCAAGAAGCCAATTATTGCCAGAAGATTTTTCAATTTCAGAGAGAACAACACCAATCATAACTTCATCAGGCACAAGTTGGCCTTTGTCCATATACTTTTTAGCATCAAGCCCGAGGGGAGTTTTGTTGAGGATATGATTGCGAAGAATATCTCCACTGGATATATGCTTCATTTCGAATTTCCTAACAATTCTTGATGAAATTGTACCTTTGCCAGAGCCAGGGGCTCCCAAAATAACAGCCCTAAAGCTTTTAATCATAATTTCAGATAATAAAGTACCTACAATAAGTATTCGGACAAGTGCTATTTACTTACTAACTAGGTGTGCAAATGCTAAAAGCTAAAACAACTTCTATTCAAAACACTGACGAAAAAATCACCATATTTTCCTGCTCAATACGGACCACGTCTGCACTTGGCGGCAGCCAGCTTTTGACTGATAACACTTATCAAATATGCAAACATTCAGGGATAGGGTCTATAGAACAAACAGTGTTGTCTAAAGCTGATCGTCCTAAAATAAAATAATCCTTTAACTGGATGTCACAATAAAGGGTCTCTATTATCTTCTTTTTAATTTTCCTTTTCGAAGAGTTTGAATTCTTATGTTTTCTAGCATTCTCATCTAAACCAGTAGTTGTCACAAAGGGGGCGGCATCCTAAAATTTATTATTGAAATGATACGAAAGACAATTTGACTTTACCAATTTGTTCGTCATCATTAATGGATTTTCCACTTCATAAATATGTCATTAACGAGGTATATTTCGTTAAATAAAAATTAATCGCTGGGCTAATTTTGGATGTCCTACCAACTAATGACTATACAGAAAGAAAATCGATTAATATAAACATACCCATTTAGAAAACGAATATACAGGGAACACTTTCAATGAGCGTAGGCCAAGTTGTGGACAAAAAGTTGGAAATGCTTTTCTTAATTCATGAATTAATAACACGCATTGCGTACTAAATGACTCATTCCGTAGCTGAATCCCAGTATTTGAATATGTTATCACACAGCAATTTTTGGCTAAGGGTACTTGTTCGTCTTTAAATTATCAAAATTTTAATATCTACTGGATTTTACAAGATTTAGAATAAGGATAATGAACTTACATGAGAATTAATTGCCATGTATCATTAACAATGATTTTATAAAATATTAGACATAACTTCTAGTTAGTGAAATAAGAAAGAATTTTTTTTATTTAAGAAGGCAGGAATAAAGTTTAGTTTGGATATATATGTTAGCCCAATTGGGAATGTATTTCCACGTGAAACTATTTTTTTTAGATTTCAACTAAAGGGGATTGAGATTGTACTCACGTTACGAAGGAAACTTTTCTTTTATTGTTTATTAAGACTATAAAATATGAAAAAGTCCCAAGCACAATGGATATACAATTTTATGAATGTATATCCATTGTGCTTGGGACTTATTATATTTTACTGATAGCGCTATTATCGGCCGCAATTGTTATTTTATTGATACCGAAAACAATATAAAAGCGTTTCATGTTAAACTAAAGACTGAATTCGATAATAGCATAAATTTATCCAAATGGAGGGGAGGGGCTTAGAGGGAGTTAATTAAACGTAAATCGTTATTATTATGGGTCGAATAAAAATTGTTCTATACATTTTTTTGTTCACCAATATTAATCATCTATTTGTTATTTTTAGCCTTCAACTTTCATTAAATCCCCACTCAAACTCATCTCTCATTAGCAACAGATTCCCAAGGGAAATGTGATAATACCTACTCCTTAAGATGGGCTGTAAAAACTAAGCAGATTTCTCATACCCCCCCCCCATTTATTCTCTTTTACAGGAATTGAAATTTAAGCTGGATATGAGATGTTTAGTGTTTCCGTTACCCAAAGTGAAAGCCCAATGAGTAGAAGTAAGGGTTGAAGGAGTCAGACTCACCAAAAAAATAAAGTAAGTAAAATATGTCTGTAAATATTATTATAATATTATAAGAGAAAAGATGTATAGAACTATAATTGTACAAAATAAAATTTTCAATATGGCCGGTTATATAACATTTTTCAATCCAGCTCATAATAATGGATATAATAATAGGAATGCTTTCCTAAAAACCTCCCCTCCTCTCTTCCTGGCAGGCTGTCAGCCATTATGGAATATGATTTTTACTTCTGCATAATACGGTAAAATATCCAGTATTATATTTATCAAATAAAAATGATTTAGTCTAGAACAAATAATTTTATTTGATGACATCACATCAAATGTTTTCATTTATCTCACATAGTAACACTATGTGAACAATATTTGGCATTTAAGCTTGGAATAAGATGCATCCTGATATATTGGCTTATTGTGAAGTAAATGAGTATGAATGGGGATTTACTGAAAGCTAGTAACAAAAAAAAAAAAAAAAAATAAAAAAAAAAAAAAAAAAATAACCAACCAACTTCATAACTTGGTTAATACTAATGATTGAAAAAAATATATTTTAGAACAACAATTATATGGAATTAAGTTTGCAAGAATAATGGTTATATAAATTTTCTTAATTCACTCATAAGAACAGAGATGTTTATCTCCAGTTCTGACCGACCGCACCCTGGTTCAATTTTAGCTGTTTTAGTTTTACTTAAAACATTTAAACATAAAGTTTAGAAATGGTGAAACACCATTCACGACCACAATGAGCATGGACAGAAAAATATATCTGCCACTATATGCATAATTTTAAATGAGCCTTATTTTCGCCGTTTTCTAGGAAATACTATTTCTATTTAAGAAGTACTGTAATTACAGCAGTGGTTCTTTCAAGAGAACATTGTGTTAGCAGATTTCCCTTAAGGGAATTGTTAATGGCTGTCATGGAAACAGCGGGAGGAGGAATTTTCGAAATATCTCTGTTATTATACGTCAAATCGAAAAATTGCATAGAACCAATCTTATTGCAAATACAATTTACTATAAATATGATTGTAAATATTTATTCTCTATCTTTAGTATTAACAGAGATATTGGCATTTTTTAGTTTTCAGTCTTCACTAAACCCTGCTCCGACACATCATTTTAGCAATAAGCTATTATATCATAACTATATTCCAACCTCAAATACCAAATATTGTTTTTATTAACCGTTTACTGTGTGAGATAATGGGAATACATTATCAATTAAGATTTTGAGGTCTTAAATCGAAAATATTTATTCATTCTATAACAATACTAGATATTTAACTGATTCAGTACACATTAAAGATCGTATTAGTGCCTAAAATGTTATAGAACCAATCTTGTTATGCTATTGATGTTATATAATTGTTGTTCTATGAATTATTTTTGTAACTCAAATATTAAGGGAGTTATTTGCACTTTCTTGTTTTCAGCCTTCATTTCCACCCCCCCCCCTCCCACAATCCCTTTTTATTTATTGTTTCTTTTTCATAGAAATAGAGATTGAGATCACAAGTGACTTATTCCAGCACATGGGAACCCTCCTTAGTTTATGCAGCACCTGCTCAACAGACTTTGCTTTTAAGTCTAATAGCTGCCCATTCAGTTCCTACTATAGTTATTCCACATCCCTAGTAATGTTACTCAAGAACATGAAGATGCAAACAGGTACTTCCAATTACCTCAGTGTTACTCACTATCTTGCAATAAAGAGTTACTCTTCATTTATTGGCATAGAAATATCGGTTTTTACAAAATAAATGAATATCAAAGAATTTTAAACACCAATTTTCCAAAAATATTTATTTAGTTTTATATTATAATTATTATTTTTTTTTTTTAATGTTGCAACGTATAATCCAGAATTTTCATGGCATTTTAGAGATGAATGAATACCAGGGAGAAGAAATCACATATTTGGAGCTATGTGTGGAGTACATAGCTAAAATACTGAATGATGAATAGGAGAAATAGAAATAAGAAGGGTAAAATAACTACAGAAGAGGTGGATTTAACATGTTCATGTTTATAATAAGTTATTATTTATTATAAAATCAATAAATAAATATTTATAACAATGTATATAAAAACTTTGTACTATAGCAAACTTTGGTTTGTAACATTAAAAATACAGCTTAAAAACCTACACTACATTGAAAAAATAATGAAAATAAATTAATTTAAATTTAATAAAATAAGATTCCATAGACTGTGACTATGCAAAACATTGTTTCCTGAAACAAAAAACACAAATACTAATTACTGAGCAAAATATTAGCAGAATAATTATAAAGTAAAAAAATAATCATAGACTATCCTAAATTCATCAGTAGGCATTTAAGTGGGTTCATAGTAAGTAACTAATTATGTAATATAAATATGTGAGAAAAGTAAGTCCACTAAATGTCAGAAAAGAACATGAAATCTAGGCATTATTATTCAATTTATAGAACAATTTATTCACAGATATATGAACCATTATATTTATTTTGAATTCACAGTTCACCTTGTTTTTCACCACAAACCTTGTTTTAGCACTCAGTACAATTCAGAAAGGAGAAAGGACTTCTAGTGCTTCTTCCTAGAGTATATCAAAAAGGTTAAGCACCGAAGCTTTACAAAAACCAGTTTTGTAATCAGTTTTAACATAAGTTTTATTTCAACAGTACTCAAAATAAAATTCAACTTTGAAATATTATTGATATTGCAAATTATTATTAGAAAATTATGTTTTTCACAATTGATAGCAGCCATTTAGTGCAGAAGTTTAAAAAAGTATGCTTTCTAACAATGATATAGTTATTTTCAAAAATTTTAAAAACCATTAAATTCAAAAGAAAAAAGGTTTGGAACAAAAGTAATTTTCAATGAAATTCTATGAGAAGTCAATGAAGGCTAATGGAATATAAAATTTCTGAAGTTCCTTCAAACTACTGATTGAGAATATTAGACGACATTAAATAAGTCGTTATTGAGAAACAATGAACTAACCTCTGAGTAGGTTGAGTACAAATTAAAAGTTTGTCAAAATCTTCTGAAAAATTCGGATGAATAGATCAGATGAATTATTATTTGCTATAAAAAGTTAATGTTTTAAGAAAAACTAAGTCCAAGAATTAATGGCCATCCCTAACCATCTTACTATACAAGTTGCCAAAGAAGGGAAATTTCATTGTATTCTTCAGCAAATACATTTTTGTTTTTTAGCAATTGGAATTCCCTTAAAAGTTATTATACGGAGTTTAGTATTATTCTCAGATCTAAGAGATTGAGGCTCTGTGGATATATTAGTCAGGATTAATAAATAAAAATTGAGTATTGTTTCCTAATGATACATATACTCTTTGACACTAAATTCATTAAACCAGATGGAATTTCGTTAATAAACGGTTTGAGCTTCTTCCCATACAGTGATAGCATTTCAGCCATAGCATATTTTAACTATATTTAAGATCATTTTCCGTAACAATGTTAAAGCAAAGACTACTTTCAGAGGAATATCATCTATGTCTTGCAACAATGGTAAGCATCACTTTGGTATAGTGTTACCATTACCTTAAATAACACTTTTTACAAATAAACGAGTTTCTACACATTTAAAGTTATGCCATAGTAGTAAATGGAATTCTTTTTTCTTAGAGCTGTCTGTTTTAATGGAACTTCGTATAAATAATTTTCAAGGATTATCAATGATTTTTAGAACAGTCGTATAAAAATAGTTTCTTCATACTGTTGCTCTTTGTATACTTAATTTATATAATATTTAAGGATACAGGGGGAAAAAAACCTACTAAATCCTCAAGAATGATGTCTTAAATTTCATCAATATGGTAAATATGTGAAGAAGAATATATTTACTAACACTGAGAAAACTTTCTGTGGCATAAGAATCTGTCTCTGGATCCCATAAACATCTAGCACCTACTTTAACACCTTCACCTTTTCTCTCTCCAAGAACAACATTCACAACTAACTTATAACGTTCATATAATTCTCCTGAAACAATGTGAGGACAGAATTTAATAAATGCAATAAAATATTGGAAAGTATAAAAGTATTACAAGAGAAATATCAATAATACAAAAGAGTGCGATAGTAATTATTAAAAGTCTGAATATGTTCGTCTAGGGAGAGGTTATTTTATTGGTGACAATGGGTCTTCTTGTCATATATCAAGTGGTAACCACATAGCTAGTAGTGACACCAATTTTTGTTTTGACCTTCCAAAAAAGGTAAGGCATTTCAGTCACTGCTGTGTCTACCGTGTCATATGCATGCTGGAAGCGATGAAGAGATGGTGCAGATCAACAAAATCGTAATACTCCATCTAGCACCTACCTAAACTTCTTTCTCTCTCTTTAATTTTTACAGATAAATTTGTTACTCTTTTTATTTATGGCGGAATAATTTCCCCTACCCACCTTGCTGGTGTTTTCTATCCATATGACCTTTATAAACTGATAAACCTTTTCTCAGATCCCTCGCCTGATACTTTATCAGCAACAAAGAAATTTCATCCAGCTTTAGTGATTAATTATTTTTTATAGATAGAATAATTTATTACCAAGTGACAAGGTCTCTATAACTTCATTACTTAACTGGTGGGTACAATTGGAATCAGATGTTCTCTGCATTAAGTATATTTTCAAAGAATGAGAATATTCCTTGATTTGAGAAGGAGAATATTCCTGTAAGAAAGATTCCCTGTTTTGTAAGTCAAAATCACTGGCATAGTCATATTTTTAAAATAATTATAAAACCTCTGAGATATGCATTCCCACAGACAAAATAAATAAAGAACATCATTTTAAGTAACATATTCTTTTCTCTTATAAAAAGTTAAATCATTTCTGATTTTTTAGAATGTTTAGGTCTTTATATATATATATATATATATATATATATATATATATATATATATATATAATATATATATAATATATATAAAATTTCCATGTCACAATGTTAGTTAGCGTACTCCTCCGAAACGGCTTTACCGATTTTTACCAAATTTTATATGCGTATTCAGTAGGTCTGAGAATTGGCTACTATCTATTTTTCATACCCCTAATTGATAAGGGTTGTTCACCCTTAACATTTTTTTTTAATTTTTCGACGAAATTTTTTGTTCTTATTTTTTTATAATGTGGCATAAATAAATACATACAACCCTAAATTTTTGCTTTTTTATCACCAACCCCTATTTTTTTTATAGCCATTTTAGTAATTTAATCATTATCATCCCGCTCGATAACTGATCAATTAGTGTTTTTAACTGTACTTCGATTAAAATTTCAATTTGCAATGACAATCAACAAATCTCAAGGCCAAACGATGTCTATTTGTGGCTTAGATTTGAGTACACCATGTTTTTCACACGGGAAATTGTACGTAGCATGCTCTCGAGTGGGTAAACCATCCAGTTTGTTTGGGCTCGCTAAAGATGGGCTAACAAAAAATATTGTTCACGCTATAGCATTAAAAGATTGATGCTGTTTGTTAGTATTACTGTCGTAACTAATATGTGATATGTAATTTTAATAAATAAACTATAACTTAAAAATAATATTGTTTGGCGTTTGTTATTTTTATATTCCCTTATCGTTCATAGAGCTCCATGCCTATCTCATGCATATACCACATACACACTTATAATAAGTAAGTTACTTTTTGTCTACACTAGAATTTATCTAGAAACTAGAAATAATTTATATGGCAAAACAACGTTGCCGGGCAATCTAGTATATATATATATATATATATATATATATATATATATATATATAAGACCTAAACATTCTAAAAATTCAGAAATGATTTATCTTTTTATAAGAGAAAAAAATATGTTACTTAAAATGATGTTCTTTATTTATTTTGTCTGTGAGAATGCATATGTACGTGTGTATTTCACTGAACTCCTCCTAAACGGCTGGACCGATTTGAATGAATTTTTTTATGTATGAATGAATTTAATGTTAGTATGGCTTATTATAAGGATGGCGTTAGTGCTAATTCACATACCTATTTTGGTTTAGTTCGGTTGAGTTTTTGTGCCAAATAAAATTGTTGACTTCCGCAGTAGTTTTTAACGTATAACTCATTTATACTTAGGTATACAACAAAAGTTACTCTAAATAAACAAATAAACAACTTTGGTTATGTTCATATTTGCCAAAAACCCAATAGGAAACGCCCAAATATCGCTAATTTTAATTTCAGGCCTCCCTTATAACCCCTAATCCTATTCGTCTCAGAGAATATTAATATAGCCTAAAGTCTAAGTTGGGTTAGTAGCAATATACATACCAAGTTTCATAAAATTCGGTTCAGCCGTTTATGCGTGAAAAGGTAACAAACAAACAAATAAACAAACACACACGAAAGAAACAAAATGCAGTTATGGTGTCTATGACATGTGAAACGAAAAGTTATCCTGAAATTTCGCGAAAAAAATCAATGTATAGACAGAGGTTACAATTTTATATATATATTATTTGTTTGTTACCTTTTCACGCATAAACGGCTGAACCGAATTTGATGAAACTTGGTATGTATATTACTACTAACAAAACTTAGACTTTAGGCTATGTTAATATTCTCTGAGACGAACAGGAGTGGGGGTTATAAGGGGGGGCTGAAATTAAAAATAGCAATATTTCGTTTCCTAATGCATTTTCGGCAATTATGCACATAACAAAAGTTGTTTATTTTGTTATTTGGAGTAACTTTTGTTGTATACCTAAGTATAAATGAGTTATACGTTAAAAACTACTGCGGAAGTCAACAATTTTATTTGGCACAAAAACTCAACCGAACTAAACCAAAATAGGTATGTGAATTAGCACTAACACCATCCTTATAATAAGCCATACTAACATTTCTAGGGACGGGCAGGAGTGGGGGTTATAAGAATTAAAAATAGTGATATCTCGTTTCCTATTGGGGTTTCGGCAAATATGCACATAACAAAAGTTGTTTATTTTGTTATTTAGAGAAATTCGCTCAACAATTCTTTGCAATATGAATTACCAGGTACCTCACCTGGAAAAATTAATTCAAATTATATTATATTATTATAATATTTTGTCCTTAATAAATCTATGCATAATGCACAGGAAACGGGAAATATGACAATATGGATTACAGTGAAGTCGTTCATAAAAAATTAATTTTATTATTAACAAATCCACAGAAACGACGGGTATTAACCCAAAACACTGGGAAGGGTAAATGTCAAAATATTGTGCAAAGTAAAGCCTTGCCAAAAAAAATACCATCACCATTCAGCCTCAAATGAATTCCCGAGCGAAGCCGGGTATCTGAGCTAGTATATATATATTAAAGAGAACACTCACACACAGGACATGATTTATTCACAGAATTTAAACAATATTATTACCTTCTAATCTATTTCTTACTGTATTGGCAACTTGTTTCGTAAGTAAATCTGCTGTGTCAGGTGAATATTTCTTTTCGTACAAGAGTTCATGCAAGACTTTGCCAATTATATCCTTTGCAGTGGTTGATTTGAACCTTTCAGGAAAATACAATAAGCATCAAAATATGAATTATGGTGTGTATAAAGCTAATTTTTATGTAACTTCTTTGATAAATAAAATTACCTTTTGCTAAGGCCTGGCCTCATTTCAAAAGCTGAGTCTTCCAGAATTTTATTAGCATTCTTTTCTGGCCCCTCTAACAGGCTCTGAAGTAAAGATCGTTTTTGAGAATCACCAGAAGCGCGACTGTTTCGGTTTTCCATCTAAAAGACAATACAAATATTAATGTAAGAAAAATGTGGATTCAAAACTTATAACAAAACTAAAAGAAATGGGTCAGTAATATTTACACTATCACTTGTAATTTGTTATTTGTGTTAGTGTGCATATTTGGGCATAAGTAAGGACTTATAAGGCACTCTTTATAGGCCTATAAGGACATTTTAAATATGCATATTATTTTGAATGTAATAGTACAGTTTTAAATTAAGTACTTCCTTTTCATGTATTTATGAAATGTCTTATTAGCTTAAATACCAAATATTGCTTTCAACAGACCTTTAGTATGTGAGATACTTGCAAACACATTGTGTGATGACTCATCAATTAAAATTTTATTTTCTTCACTCGAAAATGTTAATCTAATCTATAGCATACTCAATATTTAAACGCTCCCTTCAATTCTAAAGGTCATATTCATAAATGGCTGAAATTAGTACAGGAATAGTGGAATGGAAGAATTTGAAATATCTTAATTCGATCTGACTTCATTCTAATGAGTCAGATCAAGAACTGTTATAGACCCAATCCCAACATTTAATTTTCTACAATTGTTGCTCATTACACTTTTTTCTTATCTCGAATATTAAGTGAGTTATTTGTATTTTTGTTTTAAGCCTTCAGTAAACTCCCACTTGCAATCAACCATTTTTACTTACACATCTGAGTTACAAAAAATCTCATTTCAACCGTACATTTCAATTCTGTTTACATAGGCTTCTTACTATGGGAGAAATGCATAATAGATAGTGTAATAAGATAACCAGTGTGTCATTCTAGTAAATGGGAAACCTGCTAAGTTTATGCCCCTAAGTGATTAAAAATAAGAAATTGTAATTATTATAATTAAGCTACATTAGAAAATAGAAGGTAATGAATTCATGTTTAAAACAAATGTGCTTTTTACAATTTCAATGTGAACTGTAGAAAGAAAACTAGGCTTTCTTAGATGGCTATGAACATTGGATTCACTATTTTACTTAGCCTCAGACAATATTTTCTATTTATTTATTTAAATTATAATTCAATTTTTCTGAAGAGGTTTCTTTTTTGGAAATTAAGACCTAATATAAGAAAGTTTTCTTAATTGAAGTAATTTTTAAATCTCAGTTTAATTTCATGGATTTTGTTTGTATCATCAATTGCCCAAAACAGTGAATATTTTTGTTAAACGTACATTTTCAATGAAATAAAAATCAGGTGTTATTAAAATTTTTGAGTGATAGGGACTATGGAATATTAAATTCCAGGAAGAGTGTTATACCTTGTATGAAAGAGCTTACAAATATCTGCAAAATTACACCTCTAATGAGGATTCAAGTCATTAGAAGCAAGGAAACTCTGAGAAATCAATTAAAACCAAAATCTTACTAGAAGATTACATTTAATTACTTAGAAAAACATTACGGTCAGATTTAAAATGGTAAAGTTAAATCAGATACACAATGGCATAAAACCTCTAATATAAGAGAACTTCTCAATCATAAGTTAAAGAAGTAATGGCATATCAAGTGGCTCATGAAAACAATTTAAAAGAAACTTGGGTTTCTTGTGGTTGGAGCTCTCTTCGTATAAAGAACAAATATCATGAGGCCTATGCAGACATTCTTAACAAGGTTAGATCATCATAACTATAATGGAGCAGTTAATTGTTTAACAAATTGTGTGAGCCGGATTCAACAAAGTTTAAATATAATGAGTTAGGCAACTAGAATGACAGTAGATTAAATTTTGAATAATCAATATTCCCATAACAAGAACCAATAGACATAATTTAGCAATATGTAATTACCATTCAGATAATAATAAGTTACAATTTCAAGTAGTTCTATACATAGTCTAGTAATATGATTACCAACAACTTGTTAACCCTTTTTTAAGAATACCCACCTTTAATTCCTACTGAAAAATAAATTATTTTAATCAAGTGGAGTAATTTAAAAAACTCCTCAACTGAAACCTTAGTATCCCTAGGAACAAGCACAACAAATGTCATGTTATATGACAGAGCTAATTAATTTATAAATAACTATTAGTTACTAGGAATGAACAAACACTGAAAACCATTGTTACTTTTGAAGCTTCTACTTACCAAATCTTAGAAGAGAAATTTAAGGAAGGGGAAAATTTAAAAAAAAAACTTTAATATTAACAACAGGTCAAAATAGTCCCCATTTGTAAATGAATTATCCGAGTTAATTGTTTAATTTAAAATATTAAATGAATATACAAATATATAACCAGTGAAGATCCAGAATCAAAAAGATAACCTACAATAAATAAATATAACCTACAAGTATCCAAGCAACCATAGAGGTTCAAAGAGGATAATTAAGGATAGAGATTATAGATTCCCTTACGAAAGTAAAGTAGCCATTTAGTAGAGATACCTTAAAGGAAAGCAGGAATTGAGGTTGTATTCATGACGCGACTTTCGAACAATTCTCTCAAATATCCATCCATTCTACCCAAGAGATGACAAAAATGAGACACACACACCCATATATCTATATATATATATAAAATTGTAACCTCTGTCTGTACATTGATTTTTTTCGCGAAATTTCACGATAACTTTTCGTTTCACATGTCATAGACACCATAACTGCATTTTGTTTCTTTGGTGTCTGTTTGTTTGTTTGTTTGTTTGTTACCTTTTCACGCATAAACGGCTGAACCGAATTTTATGAAACTTGGTATGTATATTACTACTAACCCAACTTAGACTTTAGGCTATATTAATATCCTCTGAAACGAACAGGAGTGGGGGTTATAAGGGAAGCCTGAAATTAAAAATAGCTATATTTCGTTTCCTATTGGTTTTTTGGCAAATATGATCATAACAAAAGTTGTTTATTTTGTTGTTTAGAGTAACTTTTGTTATATACACTTTTTTCGTATACCGAATTATAAACGAGATATACGCTGAAACCTATAGCGGAAGTGAACAATTTTATTTGGGACAAAAGACCCAACCGAAATAAATAAAACTGGGTATATGTATTAGCACTAACGCTTTTATTATAACAAGCCATAACAACATTTCTAGGGAAGGGAATGAGTGGGGGTTATGAGGGAAGCCAGAAATTAAAAATAGCGATATTTCGTTTCCTATTGGGTTTTCGGCAAATATGAACATAACAAAAGTTGTTTATTTTGTAATTTAGAGTAACTTTTATTATATACATTATTGTCGTATACCGAAGTATAAAGGTGTTATACGCTAAAAATTATAGCGGGAGTCAACAATTTTATTTGGCACAAAAGACTCAACCGAACTAAACCAAACTCGGTATGTGAATTAGTACTAACGCCTTCCTTATAATAAGCCATACTAACATTTATAGGGACGGGCAGGAGTGGGGGTTATAAGGGAGGCCTGAAATTAATAATAGTGATTTCCTTTTGGGGTTTCACCAAATATGCACATAAAAAAAGTTGTTTATTTTGTTATTTAGAGAAATTTCCTCAACACTTCATTTCAATATGAACTAGCAGGTACCTCACCTTAAAAAATTAATTCAAATGTATGTCAATATTTTCTCCTTAATAATTCAAATCTATGCATAATACACAGGAAACGGGAAATATGACAATATGCAGGACAGTGAAGTCTTACATAAAAAATTAATTTCATTATTAACAAACCCACAGAAACGACGGGTGTTACCCCTAAACACTGGGACGGGTAAATGTCGTGAAAAGTAAAACCTTGCCAAAAATATATCATCACTATTCAGCCTCAACTGAATTCCCGAGCGAAGCCGGGTATCTGAGCTAGTATATATATATATATATATAGACACACACACAAATACTTACATATATACATTTGTCTGTTAACCCTCTAGTGGTCGCAATTTTTGTTTAATCGTTACAAAACTCGATATTTAAACGGTTTATATAAAAATAAAGGTCAAGTTTGTTAACGGTGTGTGTGTGTCCATATGTGTCTGCATACATACATAAATTTATATTTTGGTTTACACTTGTATAATAAGAGTTCACACACTTTCATATATAATTTGGCATAGATGATATCCAGAATGGTTTCAGGTACAAGATGCTTTTAAAACCTGCCAAAGGCTCGCCACTAAAAGAGTCCTCCTCGAAAACGGAAGTAGAAATATACAAAACAATCATCATATCAACAGTTATATATGGCAGTGAAACGTGGACTCTTATCAAGGAAAGCCGGAAGACAATACCATGTGGGAGGGAACTGCTCTGAGAAAGTTCAGCACAGAGAATTAAAGGAGTTCTTTGCATGTTTGCGGTTCCAGCAATAAGCATACCTCAGCTCGCCAACTCAAATTTGCAATTATCAATTATACTAGAAAAAGACTTATTCCAAGCTTAAATGCCACCTATTGTTCTCATCAAGCTTCCATTACGTCTGATACGTGGTTAAAATGTTGACGTGACGCTATCCAAAGAACATTCTATTCTAGATGCCTCTGTTTATAAGATGTTAGTTACCATACTCGATATTTAACAGTATTATGTAAAACTAAAGCTCATGTTCGCTAATGGCCAAAATCAGATCAGAAGTGCAACGTCTAAATATCATTCTTATTATGTGTTGGATCGGAAAAAAAAAAAACAACAAATAAAACGACTACATAATAAATCGCATTGATAAAATAGTGCCCTTTGATTGTAACTATACAGGGTTTGTTTTTTTGTTTTTTTGTAGCTTGTATATTAATGAAGTTATTTCTATTCTTTTTATTTTATTGTTCAGTTAACTCACAATCCTCAAAATATTTTCGCTTATAGAAAATCTATCTCTAAAAATCTTACGTTCGGGCATAAATATCAAATACAGTTCTCATAGGCTTCTTACTAAATAAAATGTAGAGATCAATCCCCCACCGTCGAACACGACAACCACGTTGAACTACATAACCTCCACTCCCCAAATACAGAAAAATTAAATGAAATCATTCGTTTCCTTATAAATGGCCAAGCCTCTAAAGCAGTCCTATGCGTATGTAATAAACTTTAGTGAAGGGGTGGGCAAAGAAAATGAAAACAGTAGTAATACAAAAGTAACAAATAACTTTATTTTACAGTTATAAAACCATTGGATTGGTTCACATTAAAAAAAGGAATATCTTATTTAACTAGCTATCCTGTCATAAAATCAGCGTTCGGCTGGTCGCACGTTATTGAGTTCCGTATCCTTGAGTGGGACCGGAACATATTTGGGGAGGAATCTGTGAATCAATGGTGAGAGGAGGCCTCTGTCTATACGCTCTATCCTCTGTGGACCTCCAGCGAAGCTCACTGCCAACCCAACAACCATAGTAATGAGACAGCCCATCGTACTATAGTAGAACACTGATATTTCATATAAAGGAAATACATCTTCCGATTGTGGCTTGATGACGAAACTGCAACAGAATATACAGCGATTGTTAAAACTCATAAAATAACAATTGTTAATCAAACTATTGTCAATGATACTAAGAATAATTGAACCTAAGAATGGAATGATAGTAAAGGATGATTAAGTACAACCCGGCTATACAAATTATCAATCCTTCAGATAGAGGAGTTAATTTTTTTATATGAAACTACATTAACATAGACCCCAATAGTATAAATTACAAAACAGACAAACAAAAAGTATCTTCCACATTTGCAAATATCTCTAAAATATTACAGGCCCTTCCTTTCTTCAGGTTTTCCCCCCAACCCTTCCACCCCTACCTGGTCTTGTCCTATCCTCATTCAAGATTATGCAACTTTCACTGAGTGCTTAGTTATTTTTATTTTTTGCTCCCTGCTCCTCCTCTACTAGAATTAGTATGTACCATATCTCATTTTTAATTTCTTATTATAGTCTTCACTTCCAAACCACCACCCCCTTTTTTATTGTCACATGTTGCAATTTAATTTTTTTTTGTTTTTTAATATTTATGAATATTGTTGAGAAATTCGTTTCACTATTTTTCACAAAGTTCTCAAACTTGTTGTTTTTCGTTCATTGTACCTCCGGTCCGAAAATGTCTGCATAAAAAATAAATAAACTCCTCTGTCTGAAGGTTTGAGAATTTGTATAGCCGATACCCAAAGATTCTATACTATCATTCAATAACCAACGGATATACTAAGAATGGTACCTGTATTTTTCAATTAGCAATCGAGAAATTACTATCTATGATCAGTTGTATGAGCTTCTATAACGAGTAAGTAATTTTCCATACAAAACAAATTCATAGGAAATTCTGCGTTGTACTTAATAAAAGGCAATTGTATTAAATATTATAACTATTCTAAGAAGTTAATACTCGTTAATATGCTGGAGTTATAGCTGGGGTTGCACTGGCATGTTGCTTCAAGTCGTTTTTGTTACAAGGTTACTAATATCACGTTTAAAAGACGTCATGGAAGTATTCCTCAGAGTCAAAATATAATATGAGAAAGGAACAGTCAATACAAATATTTCTAGCTAATTTTGAGTGATTGAGTAATATAGAGTTATATCAGAAACATCTTCAGTAGTTTTATCACGCAAAAATTGTTGTCATTTGTGTTGTATAAAGTGCCTTAGATAAAAGAAAAAAAATATATTACATAATTATGTTGCTGGATTATGAAGGAATCGTGCTATAGCATATATTATGCAGAACATGAAATAAATATACAGTATGGACCCGATTAACCGAGGTTCGATTAACCGAGGTCCCGATTAACCGAGGTGCCAAACATTTAAAAATAAAAAAAAAAAAAAAAAAAAAAAAAAAAAAAAAAAAAAAAAAAAAAAAAAGTAGGTGCGGTAACCTTTGGAAGTGATTATGAACCTTTTTAAAACCCTAGGCCGGATGCAGGTGTTCAGCAAGCGGTTTATTGAAAAGGAAGCTCTAAGACAGTCGTTAATTGCCTTCTGAGAAATGCATCTCTAGCACGACGTCCAACCCTCCTTCCCCTGTTCCGGGAATATTGTATTTACATCTCTACTTGTCACAACCATCCTAGCTCATTCATTCTCAGTTTATGTCCGGTCACACCATGGATCACATCGCGCAGACACGGAATCTGCGACCAGATTTATTATTAATAGTTTTTCTTTATTAGTAAAGTCCCATAGTCTATGCGCGGACCAAATTTACAATGCTGATGAGACCGGTTTGTGGTATAAAGTGTTGCCCCAAAAAAACTCTAGCGACGAATATGGAAAAATCTGTTAGTAGTTTCAAGGGTATTAAAGATAGGGTCACTATTTTGGTTTGCGCGAATGCAAGTGGAGAGGATAAACTAAAGTTAGTTTTAATCGGAAAATCAGCCAAACCTAGAGCCCTCAAACACGTCAATTTTAAACTTATAGGTACTAGTTTTTATTCTAAAAACCTTACATTTTCAGCTGGTATTAGTAGGTTCCGATTAACCGAGAATTTCGATTAACCGAGGTAACAGCGGTCCCGATCGACTCGGTTAATCGGGTCCCTACTGTACTCCCTAAAACTATTTTCATAAAGATGTGCAATCATCAGTCACACTGGGTCCTACTCGGCAGAAAATCTTCTACCTCTAAAATCTGAATGTTGATAAAAATTTTTTAAATAATATAATATTTTTCAATTATTATTTTTTTTAAAGAGTAACCTACCTGTTGCTCGTGGTGACGTTGAAATCGCAGCCATCTATTGAGAAAGGCTTAGTTGGGAAAGCAATCTGTCCAGATTGGACTGCAATTCTTGCACCAATCATTATCCACGTCATGATAGCAAGGCTTACGAATGCACCTACAATGACTCCCTAAAGTAAAAATAATTATCAATAATAGTTGTTAATTTACTTGTAAATACATACCTAAGAGCTATAACATAAACTATCTCATTTCACGCATATATAAATATTATATATTAATTCAAGAATTATCTTTATATTATAAGTTAATTAGTTACCTATTTACTTACTTCCTTTGATAACTTACCAGACTATTAGCATGAGGGAAGAAGATTCCTAGTAGAAATATCCCAAATATAGATCCGGAAGATAACCCCAATACAATGTAAGCCAACTGAAAAAAACAAATATAATAGGATTATAATCTACCACGCTAAACAAAAGATTTATTATACTGTTGTGAAAATTAAATACATGAAAAATTAAAAAGAGATAGCCACGAATTTGGGAAGTACGAAGTAGATCAAAGAAGCCGACAGAGGTTCGAGTTCGTTCTAGGCAATACCAGTCCTGTTCTGGACGTGTCTCGGCCTTCTCCTTTGATGTATTCCGACAAGCTTTATAAAGAACTGGCCCGCCGCGAGTTCAGTTAGTTTGTTCTCAGTTGTCTTCAAGTGATCATCAGTGCGTTCAGTAAACAGTGCGACTTAGTTACAATTGCGGTAAACTGTTTTATGTGAAGTACAGTGTTGTGCCGTGACTCTGTAAGGAACAGTACAGTGCCGTCTTTAAGACAGTGCAGTGCCGTGTTTTAGTGAATTTCAGTGGTTATGAATGAATTATTGGACTGTGTAATCTGAAGTGAACAGTGAAGCTATCAGTGCATACTGTGAGTAGTAATTAAGAATAATTAACCAAGTGTGTAGTGCATTGTTAAATAAATTGTGCAGTGATAAGAACTGTGAAGTTTGTGTGTGTTTTATTTTGCAATAAAAAAGAACTCTAATAAACAACTTTTATTACTGATTCTGTAATAAAAACGTAACAATACCTAATTTTAAGTTCATGGAATATCCCACATCTCTTAAAAAGACCATAAATATTCTTAAAAAGGCTGCGAAAACTAATCAGATTTCACACGTGCTAGTAAAGCGCTCTCATGATCTCATCTCACCACATGATCTTTATTTATATGCAAAAAACCGATGAGACGAAGGGGGTCGTCAAATAACCTACTTGCATGTATCTCATAAACTAAAAGTTCAATGAAAACAATATTTTATATTTAACAACATTGGATTTAAGTGGTTCATGATATTCCAGCTTATTGTTCATATGACATGACTAGGAGTAGAGGTTTCCTGAAAGCCGAAAACTACAATCCAAATATCTTGGTTATAATTCATGACACAGAAAATATTCATAGAATAACATTTATAGGCTAATCAATTTGCACTAAGAATTTTTCGATCCCACGTATAATAACGAAGATATTTCGAAATTCCCTCCTTTTCGAACTTGATCTTTATTTTGGCATAAAACGTTTAAATACGGAGTTTGCCATCGATCAAAACAAAATTACGACCGCTAGAGCAGTTGCACCGACTGAGAACAGTTTTATATATATATATATATATATATATATATATATATATATATATATATATATATAGTTTTGATCGGAGCTCATTTTCATCATCTGCTGGATAGGATCGAAGGATATTTGAGGAAATGTTTAGAAATAGTGTCATGAGTACAACCTCAATAGTTGATTTCCTCTAAGGAAAATCTGCTAAAAGCCCGTCAAAATCAGATCTTCCCACCTCACCATATATATATTAAGTTTTTATGTGTCAGGGGTTATACAAATTCACACAGATGGTCTTGATGACAGTGGGAGGTGGAAACGAAAACCGAAATAGTGTATTAGATGCTAATGTTGTGGAAAAGGTTACCACGATTTTCTAGCCAGAGTGAGACTAAGGATGTTATTAAACGGTGTGCCACTAAATAAATCCCTATTGCCAAGCCGGGAATCGAAATCGCCACTCGAAGATTACCATGTGAGATTAAGACCAACACCTTAACTAACATGGCTAACCTGATCCCTCTAATAAAAATGAGTAAAGTATTTACAATGATACAACCGTGGATTTGTCTTTTTTGTGTATATTTCTAATGGTCTGAATATCTGTCTAATCGCACTTATCCTCATATCCCTAATAGTTTTCTTAAAATGACGGGATCAGATGATACCAAACACGCAAAGCAGTTTTGAGTAGGCGGAATTCTGTAGCAAACTGATTCGCAGAAATTAATTAAAGGTATATATATAGGGCGTCCCAGGTGTTGCCTCCCCCTCCATAACTTTAAGCAGATTTCCCTAAAGAGCCCTTACCTCTAAAATAGCAGCGAGCCTGTCGATCACTAGGACGATCAGAATGCATAGTACACCCATAACAACTACAATAAGCTTCATAATGCTGCTAGACTTTAGGTCTGTCATTTTCCCGCAAAAAGGTTCGATGAAATCCGCAAATATTGTTCCACTCACTGTGTTGAAGTTAGTCGACATTGTACTGAAACAAAGGGAGCAAAGATTATCATTAGAAGCTAAATCAATAATATTCAACATTAAATGGGCGTTAATAAATGATAATTCGATATCCAACAATTATTTCACAGAGGTTTGTTTCTTTTTTCATTTTACAATGATTTAGATGCCTCGCTTCTAGAAATTTACAAATAATTAAGCCTAGCATTCAAATTACACCAGTTCTTTTCAGAAAGAATACGCCAGACAAGGATTTTGTTTGCGCTGGAGTTTTATATTTCTTACCTAAGATCTGAAATGATTTTTATATATTGAGTTTTTTATATTGCGCTAGGTTGCGTTTGATTATAATTCAAACAGTTTTAGAAAATTAAAAATCTAAGTTCGTTAACTAGAGAAATCGGTTCTTGGAGTGGCTTGCAGGACACGAAAATACAAAATTCTAAGTCTCTCCGAATCCATTGGAAATCCAGAACTGTTGTTATAGGACATTTTTTGTTTACCAAAAAAAAGTACAATTTATATTTTATAATGTTTTTCTATCCAGTAAATACATAACAAATACATTTAAAATTTTGTTTTTTAAATCCCTACAACATATACTATATATATAGTCGGCCAAGTTTATATATTTAAAACGTTTAAATGCCTAGATTCATTTAACTATATGAAAAATAGTAGGTTTTTATTTAAAGCTTAGGCTTTATGCTGTTAGCTAATTTCTTCGCAAATATTTAATGTAGTCAATGCAGTCAAAAATTAAAGCCAAACGTTCCAGCAAAGGAGTTCTTAATTGAGTCCTAATGAAGCGATTGTGATTTGAAAATTTTCAAAGGCAAACTGAATATTTTAATGCATGCTATGTATATATATATATATATATATATATATATATATATATATATAAAATTGTAACCTCTGTCTGTACATTGATTTTTTTCGCGAAATTTCACGATAACTTTTCGTTTCACATGTCATAGACACCATAACTGCATTTTGTTTCTTTCGTGTATGTTTGTTTGTTTGTTTGTTACCTTTTCACGCATAAACGGCTGAACGGAATTTTATGAAACTTGGTATGTATATTACTACTAACCCAACTTAGACTTTAGGCTATATTAATTTTCTCTGAGACGAAGAGGAGTGGGGGTTATAAGGGAAGCCTGAAATTAAAAACAGCGATATTTCGTTTCGTATTGGTTTTTCGGTAAATATGCACATAACAAAAGTTGTTTATTTTGTTATTTAGAGTAACTTTTGTTATATACACTTTCGCCGTATACCGAAGTGTAAAAGTGTTATACGATAAAAATTAAAGCGGGAGTCAACAATATTATTTGGCACAAAAGACTAAACCGAACGAATTAAAACTCGGTATGTGTATTAGCACTAACGCTTTCATTATAATAAGCCATACTAACATTTCTAGGGACGGGCAGGAGTGGGGGTTATAAGGGAGGCCTGAAATTAAATATAGTGATATTTCGTTTACTATTGGGGTTTCGGCAAATATGCACATAACAAAAGGTGTTTATTTTGTTATTTAGAGAAACTTTTGTTATATACACTATCGTCGTATACCGAAGTATAAAGGCGTTATACGCTAAAAATTATAGCGGGAGTCCACAATTTTATTTGGCACAAAAGACTCAACCGAACTAAACCAAACTCGCTATGTGAATTAATACTAACGATTTCCTTATAATAAACCATACTAACATTTCTAGGGACGGGCAGGAGTGGGGGTTATAAGAGAGGCCTGAAATTAAAAATAGTGATATTTCGTTTCCTATTGCTTTTTCAGCAAATATGTACATAACAAAAGTTCTTCATTTTGCTATTTAGAGTAACTTGTGTTATATGCACTTTTGCTGTATACGGAAGTATAAACGAGATATACGCTATAAACTAAAACGGGAGTCAACTATTTCATTGGGCTCTAACGATTAAACCGAACTTAAAAAAACTCGGTATGTGAATTAGCACTAACGCCTTCCTTATAATAAGCCATACTAACATTTCTAGGGACGGGCAGGAGTGGGGGTTATAAGGGAGGCCTGAAATTAAAAATAGCGATATTTCGTTTCCTATTGCTTTTTCAGCAAATATGTACATAACAAAAGTTGTTTATTTTGTTATTTAGAGAAACGTTTTTTATATACACTATCGTCGTATACTGAAGTATAAAGGCGTTATACGCTAAAAATTATAGCGGGAGTCAACAATTTTATTTGTCACAAAAGACTCAACCGAAATAAATAAAACTCGGTATGTGTATTAGCCCTAACGCTTTCATTATAACAAGCCATACTAACATTTCTAGGGATGGGCAGGAGTGGGGGTTGTAAGGGAGGCCTGAATTTAAAAATAGCGGTATTTCGTTTTCTATTCGTTTTTCGGCAAATATGAACATTACAAAAGTTGTTTATTTTGTTATTTAGAGTAACTTTTGTCATATTCATTTTTATCTTTTATCAAAGTGTAAACGAGATATACACTATAATCTAAAGCGGGAGTCAACTATTTCATTGGGCGCTAACGATTAAACCGAACTAAAAAAACTCGGTATGTCAATTAGCATTAATCCTTCCATGATTATAAGCTATATTAAAATTTTTAGGTTAGAACGGGAGGGGGGGGGGGTTATAAGGGAGGCCTGAAATAAAAATTTGCGATATTTCATTGTCTATATGTTTTTCGACAAACATGCACATAACAAAAGTTGTTTACTTTGTTATTTAGATTAACTTTTTTTTTTTTTTTATACATTTCTCCAGGAACAATGTGTGGAGCAAGTAATTTGCGTAGAAATATTGATATGCTCAACAATTCATTCCAATTTGAACTATGAGGTACCTCACCTGGAAAAATTAATTCAAATCTTTGTTAATATTTTGTCCTTAATAGCTGAAATCTATGCATAAAGCACAGGAGACGGGAAATATGACAATTTGGAGGACAGTGAAGACATACATAAAAAATTAATTTTATTATTAACAAATGCCAACAACGGGTATTAACCCTAAACACTGGGACGGGTAAATGTCAAAATATTGTGCAAAGTAAAGCCTTGCCAAAAAAATACCATCAGCATTCAGCCTCAAATGAATTCCCGGGCGAAGCCGGGTATCTGAGCTAGTATATATATATATATATATATATATATATATATATATATATATATATATATATATATATATATATATTATAAGACATAAATTTAAGCTTAAATGTCTCCTATGTGGCGAAATAGGGAAACAATTGCTTTCTTGTTACAGAGTGAATACAGTCTATATATTTCTGTAACTTGTTGGTATAGTAGTTTCGTGAGCAAAAAGTAATTTAAAGGCAATTGAACAGTTGACAAATCGAAAGAAGAAACACAAATGATATTTATTTTTGGAGTGGACAATGTCTTAGAAAAATAGTCTCAAATTATGTCATATTATCCTTCTCTGAATCAGTTTAAATCTATTGAGGAAGGAGACTAGTTTCTCAATGTTTTAACTATTAATAATTCCATGAATATTACAATAAACAGCTTTTTCCACATTTTCGACATTCGGTTACATTAGGAAAATTAGTGGACTTTATCCTCATTGACATTATCACCCATATTAAATTTTATTCTGTAATATTACTTTATTTTATAAATCCTCTCCTTGAAAATGAAGACCTTTTCCTTTAGTACCGTGCTATTTATGTCGTAATCTAATAATATAATCGTCAGTTTTTCAATAATATTCCAAGAACAACGGCGATGATAATTTAACATAGTTTAATTAGCGGGTTGCATACTGTTATATACTGTAATTGATTAATTCATACCTGAGCGCTGCAGATACAATCCCCGCCAAGAATAATCCAGCAACACCTGTCAAATCCCTAGCTGTGTCTACAATAAAAAATGGAAGGATCTGGTCCGGAGAGTCGATCAGCTGCAACAAGAAGACGGCTAATAAATTATACATGTGACGAAGGTAATAACTGTTACGTCATAACATTTCTCCCACTACAACTTAAAACAAGTTAAAAAATTTCATTTTGGCAACAACAAAAAACACCGTAACTTTTGTATCATAAAATATCCCTGTACTGTAATACTGTAAATTCATATAGAGAAATTTTAGATTAATAGATCATTAACTTCTTCCAAATGTATATCCTCGTATATCGTTATTACTTTAAAACTCAATTTACTAGCTTCCTCAGTCTTCAGAGAAAAGCAGATGGTGTGCGATTATTGATTTTTATTTATTTATCAACGTCTACTTTATGCTACCATGGCTAATTGGGATGTGATCATTGAGTACCAACGAAATGTGAGGTACAAATATTTATTTAAAATGCCTATTTGCCTACACAGTTTTCATGAGGAAATTTGAGTTGCTGATTGATATAATGAAATAGTGACTTTTGTTGTTCTATAAGTCACCGAAGTAAAGCGGAAATACATTTGAACGAATGCTTCAAGTAAACGAAGCCCCATACTGGAAAAGGTATAAGATGGTTTTATTAATTAAATTAACTTCTGGAATATCTTATTTATGTACATTTAATTATATACTATAAACGTTTAGTTTCATGACACTGGAGCACACCGGACTTCTTTCGGTCTTCTTTTTTCTTTTTTTAGCAGATTTCCCTTAAGGGAGGTTGTGTCAAAAATGTCTATCGATCCTACCTAGGAGATGTTTCTCAACCCAGGCTAGTCATGTGATTTATGGCGTTGGCCTTAATATGCTTGATAAATAAACCTGCAATCATGGATTCGATTCCACACAATCTCTACAATCGTGACTCATATGAATTTATTTAGCGATGAATTCACTGAATAAAATCATTGCCTATCCTGGCTAGAAAAGGATGGGAACTTTCAGATAACATAAAGAGACCGTTAATAAATAACAATATAATTTATTTGTGAAAACTGAATATGTTCTTTACATATCGTAACATTGCACGACTGGGGATATTTAAAGTTTTAAAATTATTTATTTTTGAAATGTGATTTTTCTACACTATACCACCTCAACTGCCTTAGCACTAACTTTCTCATATTATTATTATTTATTCGTAACGTATAACGTCCACCTTTTGCAACTCAGGCTAGTTGGGACGGGTTATCTACAGGTTACCACCCTTTTCTAGCCAGGGTGGGACTTAGGATGTTATTTAATGAATTTCGTCACTAAATAATTTCCTTTGCCCAGGCAGGAATCGAACTCGCCACTCTAGGAATACCATGTGAGATTAAAGGCAACGCTTTTAACTCACATGGCTAACCTGAGCCCCTTTCTCACATTAAGAAATATGAAGTTAATAGAATCAAACTTTTATTTATTAACGTCCACTTTTTGCTACTAGGGATAATTGGGACGGGTTGCCTACAGGTTGCAACCATTTTATAGCCTGGGTGGGATAAGGATTTTGTTTTTTAAACTAAAATTTAAAAGTGATAAGTAGTTGATAATAAATATTATGCATTAAGTCCACACAAGAGAGATTAACTTCTTTATTATACTATTTGTTAGTTCATACAAAAATTACTCACCCCACTTGATTTAGGATCACAGTCTTTATACTTTGCGTACATGATCATCCCGAGAAATCCACTCAGGAAGAAAAATATAGAACATCCAGCAACGTACAAAAATACTGCTCTAACAAAAATATAATTATAATTAGAAATAAGATAAAATTAGATGTGAAAGTATGTTTTTTCTTTTCACTTTTTGTAATAAAGATATTTCAATAAAGATGGTTGAAATTAATGTGATATTAAGTTTATTTCAATAGAAGTACATATCGTTACATCTGTGCAAAATTAATATAATATATATAGTTCATTTATACTTTGATGGCAAGGGTCGCCCACAAAAACATCTCATTTTCATGCAAGCATTCCATTATTATGAAATGCCCTACATGTTTCGTGTCACATGTACTACCTCTTCAGGGGCCATTTCTTTTAGTTGAGGAGTGCTCGTCCCTTCTTGCACTCGTCAAGATGAACACTGGGGATGATTTCAACGACCTCCCTATTGCGGGAGGTTCATGTGACACTTGCCATTAAAGTATAAAGATTATTAGTTCCAAAATAAGAAGAATATATAAACTGTTTGATTCAATATTTTGTTTCAGAACCATTTCAAGGGACTGGATGACTAGAGAAATATATATATATATATATATATATATATATATATATATATATATATATTATATATATATTATAATCAATGACATATAATAACATCTACAAATCTAATAAAGAAATATATCGCTGTCACAACTCGGAGTGTTCTTTTAAGCACTAAGGTAGTGCAACAAATGGGATAAAGCCTTTTTTTTTTTTTTTTTTTTATTTATTAACGTCCACTTTTTGCAACTTAGGCTAATTGGGACGGGTTATCTACAGGTTACCACCCTTTTCTAGCCAGGGTGGGATTTTAGGACGTTATTTAATGAATTTCGTCACTAAATAATTTCCTTTGCCCAGGCGAGAATCGAACTCGCCACTCTAGGTTTACCATGTGAGATAAAGGTCAACGCTTTAACTCGCATGGCTAACCTGAGCCCCTAGGATACAGCCTTTGTTTTAATAAATGTCATTATGTTTATTTATGCCACAAGAAACACAAAAATGTATGTCACATCCATGTTGTAATAAGTAATTGGACTTATAAGCAGATATGCAACAAAATTTGTCATTAATTATCCCGATTTTTATATAAGCATAGTATATAAACTCTGGAAATGTGATAAAAACCTGCTGGTGTTAAAAAAATTTATAAACCCCTTTGTCATTTCTGAGTATTCAGCAACAGTTTTCTTAATAGCTCACCTTAGAACGACTTCTTTCTCCGATATCCCATCCATTCCATGAATCACTTTTAAGAACCTCATTTCCTGAAATTCCTCCTTCCAAGGGCTGCTTTATTGAATTAATAAGGTAATCTGAAGTTTTATATTTCGACTATTTGTTACTACTCCGGCTGATATAATACGCCCTGTTGTATAAAAGCCTTGGGGGTGTAAAGCAGGGTTGCAAGAGAAGAATTCGCAATTTCAACAGCCGTGTTAAGAAGTATTGGTTCTGGGAACAGCATGTATCCCTATACATGTATTAGAGATTGTTTTCACCAGACAAATATTAAGTCAATTATTATACTAATGAAAACTCGCATGGACATTGTCAAAGTGTTCCACGACACCAAACAAAGAGTACAAATTACACACAATGATCGGTCTGGTGTAAATTGCAGTATGAATCTAGAAAGACCTTAGTAGTACTAGTTTTAAAATTAATTATGTCCAAAATAATATAGTAGAAATAGCTGAACATCGATAATCACACCCCCCCCCTCCTCTAAAATTCATTTATTCCTCTAAATGTGTGTATTTTTTATATTAAATGGAATATTACCACTAACTTCTTTGCTTTTTCCATTGAAGGCAAGGAAACATATCTTTGAGTGAAAGATGGATGGACACCGCTGAGATAGGTTATGACAACCCCCACACCGATGAGTGCTGTCCAAAAAGTATTTCTAACTCTGGGATCTGGATCCATTCTGAAAGCATAAAAAAAGAAAATATTTAGACATTGCTCAGTTAAATTTAATTGATATGTCCCTGAACATTTGATAATCTGCAATGAGAGGATTAGATGACTGTCCATATATGATGAGAGAAATATGAACAAATTCTACAATTCAAGGCTAAAAATTTGCCAGAAATGCGCTTTTGTATACTGAAGGTCAACAATTTATCTCTAAAGGAGTTTTATTCTTTTCGATGAAAAGAGTGCTTGTTCTAATTTAAATTAAATTGTTATTTATTAAGGTTCACTTCTTGCTGTGATGGCTAATTGGGTCGGGTTATTTACAGGTTACCACCCTTTTCTAATCGACTAGGAATTTTATTTAACTGTCTCATCACTAAATAAATTCCTTTTGCCCAGGCTGGAATCGAATGCACTACTCTATGGTTACCATGTGAGAAGAAGAACGCCTTACTGAGCTCACATGACTAACCTGAGATCTAGATATACTGATTTAAAAGAATTTTATATGTAGTTTAATCGAAATTAATTAGTCAGAATAATCTGTTCTCTCTTTTATTTTACTTTTTTATAGGCTTTTTGAAGAGTCTTACTTCTATTTACCCCAGACCCTTTGCACTCCGTGAAAATGATTGGTGACTTCATATGGCTGCAGAAAATCACTTTCACTTCCGTATTTCTATTAGAGTGACAACCCAGTGTAAAATACTGTTTTAATGTGAAAATAACACATTACCAGATGTACTAGTTAATTATAATAACCGTATGAGAAATTCGGATTTGAAGGCTAAAAAAGTCCGTCACGGAGGGGCTGCGTAAACTAAGAAGATTTCCCATGTGAAGTTTTACAATAGAGAAATCTACATACTGGTAACACAACACCACCGTGATTAAATACAAACGGTAATGAGAAATCTTTCAGTTAATTAAAATAAACTCACAAAGTAACGATGGTAAGGTAAGGTTAGAAACGACAGGTAAGGTTAGAAGAAGCTTCCACCTGAACCGAGGAGTTACGAAAATGGCCGACCTAATCCGAACTATACCCGACCACAGACTTCATAAAAATGCAAATATCTCGGTTAATATTCAAGATAGAGAATAAATGTATATAACAATATTTATAGTAAATTTAATTTGCAATAAGATTGGTTATATAAAATTGTTCCATCCGATACATAATAACGGAGATATTTCAATTTTTCAAAAATTCCCCTCTAGTCCAATTTCAGCCATTAACGAACTTGATCTGTCTTTTTACATAAAAAAAAAGAAAACATGAAAGTAACTCAAATAATTAATAGACAACGAAATTTGTACTCTTAAAACAACAAAGCTGTTGATTAGTAGTTTTTATATAATATTTTTCATTTGGGCTTATAGTAGCCATGTGAGTTAAAACGTTGATCTTAATCTCAAATGGGAAACCTTGACTGGAGAGATCGATTCCCGTCTGGCAAATAGGAATTTGTTTAGTTACGAACTCATTAAATAAAATCCTTAGATCTACCCTGGCTAGAAAAGGGTGGTTGGGGTGGTTTAAATGTAGAACTCAGTACCAATCAGTACGCTCCTTTCATGACAGTGAACAATTTACATACGAGTATGTGCATGCGTGCTTGTGTAAATAATTTTCATTTACTTATTCATTGCAAATACCATCTTTAGAACACTATAGTACCGGTTCATTTACATTTGACGGCTCTTTTGGAGGAAGTAAACTAATTACTAACCTAACTAATCTAGGAAACTATTTTTCTAATAGATAACATATTTATGTTTACTTCGTTGTAGTCAATTTACTTTTTCAATGCTTCTAATTACATTATTTTCTATGTAACATAATTATTAAATGCAAAACTTACATAAAAAACTCAAGCCTTCCACTCTCTTGAGAAGATTGAATGATTTGAGATATGCCTCCAACTTCGATGACACCAACTGTAGCCACACACACTACTGCAAAAAACATTATAATTCCCTGAAGTGTGTCAGACCAGACTACGGCTTTCAGGCCACCCTGGTAAAGAATAAAGTAAACACGTTTGATCAAAAGATAAATATAAAACAGTAAAATATTAGGCAATAAAACATCTTGGAAAAATACAATAAATGGATACAATAAATGGCCAACAAATTAGCCACAATTATAATTATTATTTTTCATACCGCACATACCGGTCAGTCTGATTAAAAACATGTTCAACCATAAATTTCAATGTTGTATCATATATATCATGATTTGGCATTTGTATCTATTTAGTTAATGAGGTAAATCAGCTAAAATAGAGTTAAATCAGCTTCCGTAATTGACTCAGTAACTTTTTTGTAAATCAAGAATTTAAAGTTTCATTTCAAATCAGTCCAAGTGCACTGAAGAAAAAAGAAGTCCCTCACGCAGGGGCTGCGTAAACTAAGCAGATTTCTCACGTGAAGTTTTACAATAGAGAAATCTGCCAACTAATAACGGCAGTAGTGAGGAATCTCTAAACCTATTCACGAGGGACGAATAGTAACGGAAACGGCCTCACTAGCTCTCGGCAGAATGTCCCGAACATAACCGACTCCTGCCGACCACACACACAATACAAATGCAAATATCTCGGTTAATATTCAAGATACATAATAAATGCATAGAACGGTATTTAAAGTAAATTTAATTTGCAAAATGATTGATTCTATACAATTTTTCGATCCGACGCATAATAACGAATTTTCAAAAATCTCCTCTCTAAACCCCCCCCCCTCCCACTGATCTGATTTCAGCCGTTAACGAACTTGATCTTTCTTTTTACATAAAACGATTAAATATGATGTTTGGTAACGATAAAACAAAAATTGCGACCGCTAGAGCGTTAACAGACAAATATATATATATATATATATATATATATATATATATATATATATATATATATAATTTTGAACGGACCTCATTTTCGTCATCTCCTGGGTAGGATCGATGGACATTTGAGGAAATTTTTCAAAACTCTCGTCATGAGTACGACCTCAAAAGCTGATTTCCCTTAAGGGAAATCTGCTGAAATAGATAGTCCAAAAAAAAGTTTAATAAATACGTCTTACTATTGTTGTGTAGAAGATGCAGACGCCAGTGAGGAGAATGGAAGTGAAGAGAACGTTTGTACCGGCCACTAAAACAAAAATTAAATAGTTAAATTTAACTATAATCTATAACTTTAAGATACCTTCATAAACCATACTAGGGCAATAAAAAGTCCGTCTCGTAGGAACTGCGTAACCAACCAGATAGCCCATGTAATGGACTCGTATTACGTCATATCATATTCCATTCTCAAAATTATTTTAACAAATCATCTTGTTAAACTATTGATGCTCTTCAGCTATACCCAACTGATCTCATCTTTATCACACATGCTCTATTGCTAAATAAAAATAAGGTGAATAGGTGTCAGCGTTAACTGAAGACTGAAAACATGAAAGTAAGAGTAACTCAAAGAATATTTGACTTACAAAGAGATGTTTACAACTACAATTGTAGAGCATCAATGGTTTAACAAGATTGGTCCTATAACGATCCGGTTCATAATAACGGGGATATTTTGAATTTTTGAATCCCCCCCCCTCTATTTCGGGTTCGATTAAGGAATATCGTCTTTAGTGTTGAACGTAACAGTTAAGTATTGACTATACACTAAATCAAATAAACGGTAAAATTTTAATAAACGGCGTCAGCACAAAACGTATTTGCATGTATCTCACACAATAAAGGTCCATTGAAAACAATATTGATAATTAATCTTAAAATTAATAAAAATGCAAAAATATTGGTTAATATTGCAAAGGAGACCATTTATAGAAATTTAAATTTGCAGCGGGATTGTTATTATGTATATTTAGATCCAAAGCATATTACCGGAAATATTTTGAATTTTCTGTTTTCTCCTCATTAAAACCCACCTCTCTTCCCTCCTTTCCGATTTCAGCCGTAAACGAACTTGATCTTTACTTTTACATGAACCGCTTATACATATATCGAGTTTGGTATAGATCAAACAAAAATTGCGACCACGAGACGACAGACTAATATATATACAGACACACACACACTTTCTCTCATATATATATATATATAGCGGACCTCATTTTCATCATCTCCTAGGTAGGAAAGGTGGGCATTTGAAAATATTCTTCAAAAATCTCATCTTAAGTTCAATCTTAATAGCAATGTTCCCTTAAGTGTAATCTGCTAAAAGGAATCAGCATTTAAGAAGAAACCTGGTTCATATTAAGAAGAATGTATTAATAGAGTCGTTATGAAAGTATATTAAAACTAGCAAAGGTTATTAAAGTGTGGTAACAAGTAAACAGTCTTAAAGTGCAGTAACTAGCGAAGAGTATTCAAGTCCGGTCACACGAAGAGAGTAATCAATTTTGGTAACAATAAAAAAAGTATTAATTAGTAACACATCAGTGGTCTTCAAACAATCCCACATTAATTTACCTGACATATTTTTTTGTAAAATACCTAAGGTTGGTAATATATTTATTTAGACACTAATTGATATAATTCCTTCCCAGAACTGAATTTTTCCTAAGTTTATTAGCTCCACTTGCCATTAGCCAAATATATTCAAATTAATCGTTAACAATCGAATTTTATGAGAAAGAGAAGTTAAAAGAAAAGACTAAGAATACATATATGTATCGTTCAGAGGGATCAAAATACGCTTGAAGAGCAGTGAGGTAAGTCTTTCTCTGCCAAAGAGATTTATCGGGTTGATAAAATAGCTACCTCCCACTCGGGCAAATTTCATTGATTCTGAATTTATTGTTTATCAGCATAAGAAAATGAAAGAAACTTTGTGTTCTTCACTCTTCGTCGGTTTGCAGAAGTTCTGTGATGTTCTTTAGCCGAGCGTCCGATTTTTCTGTTAAACGATTAAAACATGTGATAGTTTATGTCTTTATTTTCCGAAGGCATCCATCAATAGAACCGTCAGCTGAGCAAACAGGCCTTCTAGAGATTCAGGTAGAATATCTGATCCTTATTCCTTTTCTTGAGTACTAATTGACGATCACACAAGGCTTTTACGTCTAATAGACACACAGAAAACAAGTAATATATATACATATATTCAGCCATTCCATCATCATTAAAGAATAAAGAATGGTTCCTGTTTGGACATCCTTCATTAACATGGAAAGAAATCTTGCCACACCTAAAATCAGTACGGAACAGTTTCGTGATAACTGACAGCCATTTGATAACAGCACTAATTATATCTCAACGGGAAAGGAGTTAGTACATCCGCTAGCAAAGCACCATAGAAATTCCAAAAACCAAGTAAAATTCAATCAACAAATCTATAAGAAGCAGAGATAGGTTTTTACCTTGATTTAAGATTAATGCTGGTCCATATACCACAAGCGGATTTTGGAAGAGCTGCAAAACATTGGCGATTAAGTTGTAGGTGATATTTTTTTATTCTACATATTGTTGTCAAGACTCACCATGTACAAGAGGAAAAAGAAAGACACCACACGTCGAACCTTCGAGTCAAATCTAAGTTCCAAATACTAAAAGTAAAAAAATAAAATAAATCAATGACAATGTTTAAGTACAATATTCTAAATAGTATCTACGAAAATAAAATTCATAATGAAACTGAAAGCTCACATATGTGTGTGTGTGTGTGTAAATATATATATATATATATATATATATATATATATATATATATATATATATATATATATATACGAGGGGTGTACAGAAAGTCCTAAGCCTGGTGTAGCTGAGTGGTGTTAAAGGTCATTGTTTATCTATATTAAGTTATTATCTTCCTAATTCCTCCTTTCAATTCTGGTCAGTTTCTTTCAGACTGTTGTGAGTTACAGGTCGATTTAAAAATGTCTAATTTTGAGCATCGTGCAGTGATAAAATATTTCGTAAAAAAGGGGATGAGGCCGAAGGAAATTTTTGAAGACATGTCTGCAACTTTGAGGGACTCTGCCCCATCGTATGCCACCGTCAAAAAGTGGGCCGCACTCTTCAGAGGTGGCCGAGAAATCCTTGAAGATGATGACCGATCTGGGCGGCCTTTAACATCAGTTACTGAAGACACCATATCCAAAGTTGAAAATATGGTGATGGCGGATCGTCGTCTTACAGTCAGGTACTTAGCAGCAAAGGTGGGCATTAGCGCTACTTCGGTGGAAACGATTTTGCACCAGCATTTGAGACTGAACAAGGTTTCTGCTCGATGGGGGCCAAGAATGCTTTCTCCTTCTCAGAAAATGGAAAGGGTTAGAGTCTCGACGACTCTTCTAGAAAGATTAAACGAAGACCCACACTTCATGGATCGTCTAGTCACACAAGATGAAACATGGGTACCCCATTTTGACCCAGAAACAAAAGCAGAGTCGATGCAATGGAAACACACAGACTCCCCTCCACCAAGAAAGTTCAAAGTGGCCAAGTCTGTAGGGAAAATCATGACAACGATTTTCTGGGACTCAGAGGGACTTTTGCTGGTCGATTTTCTGCAGCATGGCATGACAATAACAGGGCAATACTATGCAGACCTTTTCGTCAAATTGCGAGAGGCCATCAAAGAGAAACGCCGAGGAAAGATCACCAAAGGTGTGCTGCTGCTGCAGGACAATGCTCCCGCCC
Source organism: Riptortus pedestris (assembly GCA_019009955.1). NCBI lineage: Eukaryota > Metazoa > Arthropoda > Insecta > Hemiptera > Alydidae > Riptortus > Riptortus pedestris. The sequence goes on along the minus strand of CM032231.1, from coordinate 78,888,133 downwards.
ACAAATCAAGAGTTGCCATGGAGACGGCCAAGTCTTTGGGCTTTGAGCTGCTCCCGCACCCACCCTACTCGCCAGATCTGGCCCCCTCAGACTTCTACCTCTTCCCTAATATGAAAAAACATTTGCGTGGGAGAGTGTTTTCGTCAGACGATGAGGTGATCTCAGCTGTCAAGGTTGTTTTGGAAGGTTTTGACAGCAATTTTTTTTGACGGGGTTACAGATGTTGGAAAAGCGGTGAAATAAGTGCGTTGCTGTTGAGGGGGACTATATTGAAAAATAAAAATATGTAAGTTGAAAATATATTTGTATATATATATCAGGCTTAGAACTTTCTGTACACCCCTCGTATATATACACAGATATATATAAATATATATATATATATATATATATATATATATATATATATAACCGCAGAAGATTTACACGCTGAATATGTATTACTTATGAACGTTTTTTGAGCCATAAGGTCGGAAAAATATTAATAATATCTTCATATAACTATTTATTTCATCCCCGACGTGCTTCGAATGTCCTCCACCACTTTTCGAGGGGTAATTTAGCCATTAACTCTATTCTAAAAATTAATCCTTATATAATAATATATTAAATAATATAGTCGTCTTGAGAAATATAATTGGTTAAAAACATTTTAGCACGTCGTTATTCATGAAATCAATTAGCCAAGGCAATTATTTTAAACTGACTCAGTTATGTTATGTTTTTAGCCAATTATATTTATGAATACGACTACATTATGTAATATATTACTCGAAACACGTCGGAGATGAAATAAATCGTTGTAGAAAGGAATTATTATTTTTCTAACCTAATAGCCCAAAACACGTTTATACATATATAAAACATTCCGGAATTTTAGGCAAGTTAAAAGCTGATTTTGCAGCTCTATCAACTATCTTATTACTCAAATTCCAGAATGTCCAAGTATTCAAGTCAAATTTATTTATAAATTCTTATTTTATAAGTCAAATTTATTTATTTATTATATAAGTCAAATTTATTTATAAATTCTTATTTTATATTATTAGACTATTAAAAGATGAAAGGTAAATTTTCAAGCAGACAGTAATAAATGAGCATTCACTTGTTGACGGCAAAATTTTATTTTATAAATGCAATAAAGCACATCAAACATTTACTAAAAACGAATAACTAATCATGGAAAACTGGAATATTTACTACAGATAATATTGATAGATATTTTTTTTTTATTTTGTTTTGTTTTGTGCATTTATTAATTTTTTTTTTTTCTCCGTCAAACTAATAACATGCACCTTCTTTTCATTATTATTATTATTAATTGTATGTTCTTATTTAACTTCTATTACAATTCATTATTTTCTCCATCTTTTTTTTTTTAATTTAGAAATACAATGCATGTGCTTAATAATAAATGCAAAACAAATACCTGGAATGGGCTAGTATTGTGAGGGCCATGTAGTAAATTATATATCTATATTACATTAGTTTTAGATCTCGGTGGAATACTAAGACGTTAAAAATTAAATCAAATTTCTGATTTGATTTGAATTAGATCTCATTTTTCTTATAAATAATCCTCTCTTGAAAATCAATATTATTCAATTATTTAAGAAAACTATTTATAAATATTATTGTTTATATGAATATTTTTTATTTATTTACTTGATAAGATCCGCTGCTCGACAATGCCACAAAAAAAAAACATAGAAAATCAATTAGGAATAAGATAAATAATGTAAAATACCTCGTATAAAGATATCATCTGGAGTTTGTAGAATATTGGTAGGAAAATGTAAGCAGTCACAAGTCCGACAATGATGTAACTGAATCCTGATACCAAATATTGTGTTCCATAAGTGTAAATCTCAGTAGGAACGCCAATTAGAGTAATCCCGGAGATGTGACTAAAAATTAAATATGGTACTCTCATATGAATGCAAAATTATAACTAATGTATCGTCTTTAAGAATTTGTTGTGATTTCAACTCTTTCATTATAATGTATTTAATAAATCATAATATAGTGATGCTGGATTGTAAAGAGCAGTTCACAATTTTTCAACAAGAAGCGCACAACCGCACAACTTCATTTATAAAAGTTTCTTTCTAAAATCGACTTTCAACGAAGATTCCTTCATTTTCAGTGCTCTCCTATTTTTCTTCTCTCTCTCTCTCTCTCTCTCTCTCTCTCTCTCTCTCTCTCTCTCTCTTCTGTAGTTTACCTTAGTCTTATTTAATAAATGGTTCCATTTCCTGGGTCCACGGATTATGGACTTTTTCATTCAGTAGTTCTTAAACGTTTTACCTTTTATGCTGATATAACATAAAGATTTAGATTTAATATTCTGATGGTATTTACGTATGGATTTTAGGTTTCATAAATGTTATTAAATCTTTTCAGGGATTTAGTTAGCATTGGCTTCGCTAATTTCCTTATCAGTTGATCCTAATCCGTTTTATTTATGTACATGTTAATTTTTAATTATTTATTTTAAATCTTTTGATTTTAACAGATGATTTTATGTAATTGCTTTTGAAACTTACTACCCATCATGGTATTTAATTATCTGTTTTTTTAGAAGATGTATTTTGTTTCTGAATTCAATATTTCGTTTTTCTTCCTCTATTTTGTTGATTATTCCTGCTATTTTTGTTGGGTTTTCCATTCCGCGATCTTAGTTTTCACTGTTTAAATAGATCTTGTTTAATTTGTTCTAGCTCCTTTTTTTTATATTGTTGTTTATATTTATATTTTTTACGAGCAATATCGCATAGCAACGAACGCTCTAAAATAAACAAAAATAATTTGTTTATCTCATATATGTGTATTATTATTATTTGTTGTTATTGTGTTGTTACTATCAAATTGCAAAATCACAACTTGAGGTGTATTTTTTCGACAACATGAACATATTCGTTTAGTTTCACCGATCTTAAATCTAAAGAGAACAATTTCTCGACAAGATTGTTCTGTTTGAAAAATTTTAAAGAGTGAAGATAAAGAGCTTTCTTACCTGCAAACGAGTGAGAGAGTAATAGGGAAAACGGACATTTTCTTTCCTCCTAGTAGGTATCCAGCAACTGTGCTTTGGCCACGGCTGAAGAACCCAAAATAAATACCAATGAGAAGAGAAAGAGCAAGGGTGCCGAGGAAGACACTGTACTCAATTAGCCCGACCTGGATGGCGTATTTACTTCCTTCCATCTGGCAAGAAAACAATAGTTGAGACGCAAAGAAGTATAAGGTTTTAGTATAAAAGATCTTGTTGAAATGAATCTGGCCAAAGGATCGATATTGAAACGCCCCTCCATCGAGGTAAAAAAAAAATAAAATGAACAAGCACTTCCATTAAAATAATGGTTGGTAATAATGCGTGGTAAACACATATAATGAGTTTATTACGCAAGGTGAGCGAATTATGTTTTAATTTGCGGTGAGTATGTGAAAACTCAAATCGATTGCAACACAAGATAATAATTGGAAAATGGTCGGACGTGATAGCCACTAATCAAATTATGAATAATGAATTAATAATAATGAATTAGGTGGGAAATTTCCGCAAAGCTGCGGTGTATAATCACATTAGCCCGTCTGGGTGGCAATATGAAGTCTCCTCCTGATCTTTAGGTCTAAATCCAGGGACTATGGCCCTCCTAGCTCCCTGTGACCGGCAATGTCCCCTAAACAGGACCACCTATTTGGCCCCAGGTGCACCAACATTATTAAGGATCACGGTGGCATTCCTAAGCCCAAGGAGCTTACGCCCAAACTCTTATTAAAATTCACAATGAAAAAATCCGCAGTAAGAAACCTACATAAACTGGAATTAAAGTGCTAGTCAGAGTTGATATGTTTAGTGACTTGAGGTTTGTTAACTGAAAATCAAATGAGTACTAGTCTGGGTTTACAAAATTCTGAAATAAAAAATAAAGACCGTCAGCGTTAACTAGATTTCCCACGTGAGTCACGTATTTGCATTTATCTCAAAACATAAAATTTCAATGAGAACAATATTTGGTATTTAGGCTTCAAATGAAGTCTCTTCTAGGGAAGCTGGGAAGTAGAGGAACGAATTAATCTGTATGTACACAGTAGGCCTGTTTTCCACTACAATACGTTTATTTTTGACAGAGTGCACTATCAGAGCAACAGCCCCATCTTTAGTGCCTTTTTGAAGAGTGCTCTGTCTGAATATTAACCGAGATTTTTGTATTGTTTTAATTTTCATTCTCAGCAACCCCCTCCCCCTTCTACTCATTTTTCAACTAGTTCTTGGATAGTAAATGGCAACTAACAGTATTGTTCAACACACCACACTCCCTCGGAAGTTTACGAGTGCGTGTGAACGGATTTGACACAACAGCTTCCTCCCAGTGGTACTCAGGGGTACCTACCTTCCCCTGCTTATTTAATAATTTTAGTTCCTTCATTGGCTGAGAATGTTTTTTACATTAATGTCTGTATAAGTATTTTCAAAAACTTATGCCCGACGCGAGGCTTTTAGTGAAGATTTTTTTGCTTTATACTCATATAAGTTGTTTATCTGTGTCTATTTATGGATGTGGCTTGAGTCTAATTTATCTGTTAAATACTCGAATTGTAAAGGATTTTGTTTTTCATTTTCATCTCGGATGTTCCTTGATCCTGAATTCCTTTATGAGCGCAGAAGTAACACTTAACCTCTTCAATGCTATTCCTATTAAAGTGTTGCTAGGAACAATAAACCAGGGTCCTCTGGATAAGCGCGTTTGGATATTAATAAAAAGATACATACCATCATTTTTCGAATGTCGCTGAAATTTGGGAAGAGATGTCCTTCTTACTGAGGAGACTCGTCCATTATTGACGGAAATATATTTTTTGAGGGATCTGCTTTATAAAGGAAAGGCTGTTATCTTAATGGTAATGGTTTTGCACTCACCTTCTCAGAAAGGCAGGAAATATGTGCTATATCAGCAAATAGGAGAGGATGTGCTTCTAAATAGATATTTCGAAAAAGTAATGGAGCTAATAACGAATTTAGAACTAAAAACTTCCCATATTATGTTTTCCTTCTCGTAGTGTCCTTGCAAAGAAAGCTTTTCTATTTTTTTTATTGGCCATGATATTAGAACTAATGGATTTTTTCAATTTAATTTATGGAGTCACTCAGTGGCAGCGACCCACTCTATTCCAACACAAAGCCACAAACATTTTTTTTAAAATCTTAATTTGTGCCTCTCTCCTACTCTGGCTATTAGTGAATTGGTCTTTAGCCTTTTAGCGATTCAGCTTTACAATGAATTCTAAGAATGGTACAGATCGAAAAACATTGTTACGCACATAAGTATCAATTGTGGTGTAAGCGCTTACACCAGCATAAATATTTGAAGACATTTTTAAAATCGTGTAAGAATATAACTCTAATAGCTCATTCCTCTTAACGGAAATCTAATAAAATTAAGATGCTTTAAATTTTGTACGAATATATGCATGTGTATTGAATATGCGTGGATTGGAATAACTATAACCTTAATTAGGTTTCTAAGGAAAACCATTTGTAATCCAACGGAAAAGACGGATAACAAAGTTTCTATGTTTCCAATTACTTCCGACTTCTATTAACTTCTCATACATTTAATGATATTATAATAGAATGCCTAAACAAAATTGTACCAAATGTTTTCCTCCGAATGCTATGATGATGCAACCGTTTTAATTTTACGGGTATCTAGATTTGATAGATCCCATGAGCGATAATAAATTTGTAAATATTCGTCCAATAGACATTCCACCCTTCATATTTAAAACTATAAATAAATGTGGCTCATTTGAAGGCAATGAATGCAGTATTTAGTATATCTACAAATACAATTTTATAATTTGAAGGGAAATCATTATTATATCAAATCATTTACGGATAATATAATAGCAATTCTAAACATAAAGTCGTTCAACTCCTAATATATTGGGAAAAACATAACCATCATTGTGCATTTACAGCTCACGTTCCAGAGTTTTCGAGTTATTGGTGTATATGACGAAATAATTTTGTGTACACATGTTCACGGTAAACGATTTTCATTCCAACCCGTCAACAACGGGTAACACGGCTTATATATACACTCAACCGCAAAAAAAACCAGACACTTCATTTTTGTCGTATTAAAAGCTAATTTTCAGCAATTTTCTTTATGTGGGTATTCTAGTTATTACAGAGAATTTAGAGTCTAAGTCCATTGAACTAATCCCTTCAGGATTAGTAAACAATTAGATAAAACTCAGATTAGATTTATTTGTCGTGAAGTTGATCTATTCTAAACTGTAAGTAGTTTTTCGCATATTTATAACATCTTAAATTATTAACCAAGCATTTTCTTTAATTAATGTTTTATTTTTATTTCGGTCCAGAATAATGGGTCTTTCAAACTTAGATGGAAGGCCGGAGCTTACGTTACATTGCCGAAACGCTTGGGTAGCGAAGTCTACCATTCACTGTAATAGAAATGAATAATATTTTTTTTTTTTTTTAAATGTGTTAATTTATCTTTTTCATTTGTTTTATTTTGTATTTTTTTGTAAATAATCAATAAAACTTATTCACTTTTGGCAGATTTTGTTTAAATAACCTATAGATTAACCAATTATTTTAATTAAAAAGATTAATATACATATATATTAAGTATTTAACAAAATTATAAGACTAAATCTAAGTGTCCGGTTTTTTTTTGCGGTTGAGTATATATATGAACAAGATAAGATTTCGTGGATTTCATAGCGCCATACAATATTGATTCCATACATTTCTGAGATACCTCTTATCATCTTAGATGATTCGTCTATGGTCAACTAATCTTGGACATACTTTATGTACACATCTTAATTTCTCTTTGTTCAGTACTTTGTTGATGCGCGTTTAATATGATCAGTATTGATGGTAATTGATATCCATTACATGTTACATTTCCCCTCGTTCAACCGATGTTAGCAAAAGGAAGTCCGTCACGCAGGTGCTGTGTAAACTAAACTGATTTCCAACTAGCAGGTATGACGAACTCCTGATCTCATCTAAATAATTCCGATGGGAACAAGAGGGTATGTTTTAGAATGCAAACAAGAAAGTACGAATAACCTCTCAATATTGGAGTACGAAAAAATGTTTATAACAACAATTGTTGACCATCAATAGTTTAACAAGATTGGTTCTATAACATTTTCCAGCCGACCCATAATGACGGAGATATTTGGAATTTTTGAACACCCCCTCTCTTTAAACACCCCTATTCATATGCCGATCTCATTAAAGAATATGATCTTTAGTATTGGCTGAATAATCAAGCATGCTATAGATCAAATAAACATTTTCGTGGTTAAGAATTGAAACCTAATTGATGAGGTCATTCGCCACTTATTTGCATGTATATCTCATAGTTAAGGCACCTTAAAAACGATACTTGGTATTTATACTTGGAATAAGACGTTTCATGATATATGCGATAATTATTAAAATTCGATGATTAATAGTAGGGTTTACTGAAGGCCGAAAATTTAAAAAAATATAAATATTTCGGTTAATATTCAAAACAGAGGGAAAAAATGTGTAGAAATATATTTATAGAAACATAAATTTGCAATAAGATTGACTATATGATTTTTCCATCCCCCACCCTCTCCCAGGTATTGAATAATCTTTAAATTTACAAAAAACTCTTATGTGCTGCGTTTGGTAACGATCTTACATAAATTGCGATTGCTTGATGTTTGTTTGTTAAATTTTGGGCGAAAAACATCAAGGTCATCAATGCCCAATACTCGTCAAACCGTATTTGAGTTCGAGTCCCCCCCCCCCGAGTTCCCGGACCACGGGAAATAGCAGACACGTGTACACTAGGCTGCCCCCCCTCCTCTTTTTTTCAATATTCCTCCTTAATTCTTTTTTCTTCCTTTGCCTGTTCCATTTATATTTTTTGTTTCAACCCCCCCCCCCTTTTTTGCTAGAGAGGCAACATATACATATGTCTGCTAATAGGGAAGAATCAGTATTGTATTTATATGATAATTGTTTATATATCTTGTCCAATTATTGCATAAGTAATGACGAATCTGAAAAGTATGTAAAACATTGTTGTATCTTGTCCATTTAGACAACCACCTTTGTCCTAGACGATACCTTTCAATCCACTGTTCTGTACTTTTACATAACTCCTTTTAGTTCGTCTTAGATTAGGTTCTCCTGAACCCCATTTCTGTAGCCGAGTGTTATAAAGTGTACCGAGGAATGGTTCTCTAACACTTCTCGAGTTGGATGGAATCCTCTCATCTTCGGCCTTCAACCTTTATGTTGGTTAGTCCTTTGCAGAAGACAGGAGGAAACATTTCCACGTCCTTTTTCCTTGTCCATTTCTATTGAATATCTCGGGTTCCTTTGTAAATGTCCAGACTGATTTTATCTTATCACTAGGTTGCCTCTGGACCAACTCCCCTCTCCCATCCAGATAGGCAGTGAGTTGGCTGGTTTCATGTCAGTAGCATTCACCTTATCAGGTAAGCTACTTAATTGTTCAACTTCAAGAAATAAAAATGTTCATCATTTTTTACTTGATTCTTGGGGATGAGGGTTCAATTGTCAGTATATTAAATGAGTAATGTGCTGCATATATTTAATATTAATTTATGGAAAATGTTCAAAAGTTGCTTAATAGAGTGCATTTGGATAATAAGATATATAGTTGCCAATGGTGGGATTGTAAATAAGGTTAATTTCTCCCATTCATATTAGACCTTTATTGCAAGCAGAAAACTTTCGTGGTTATAAACCACATTTTCAGAGCTCCATAGTTCGTCTGTATTCACTCAAATTTGTCTGCTAGTCTGATTTAGGTTCATGTTCATGGTCCCACAAGGTTCTTAAAATAAAGATAAGAAAACCCTTCATGCATATCAGACCTAACCTAAACCGAATACCACATTAAGAGGGGTTATACTTAGTTTTCATGAGGGAAATAAGGGGCGAATGTGGCCACGGCTTTAAAGCATAGAATTATGTATGACTGATCTATGAGAGTCAATTCTTCGATATAACATAACAATTTTCGGAATCAGTGTTCACTATCGATAATCTATTCCCAGTTTTGCCAATCCATATGCCCTATGACAAACTTTATAAGTTTCTATTTCAATGGCACAGAAAATGCACATTTACTTGAAAAATATATAAGATTGATCTTAATTTATTTAATTTCAATGACCGCAGTAATCAGTGCGTTTATTACTTTGGGCTATTCTTTTGTCGTAAATTGTAGATTGCTCCAAGTCGAAATAAAGGCAGGAATATATGTATATATATTTGTCTGTTACCGCTCTAGCGGTCGCAATTATTGTTTCATAATTACCAAACTCTATATTTAGTCGTTTTATGTAAAAAGAAAGATCAAGTTAGTTAACGGCTGAAATCGGACCAGGGGGAGGGGGGTTCAGAGGGGAGGTTTTTTGAAAATTCAAAATATCTCCGTTATCATACGTCAGATCAAAAAATTGTATAGTACCAATCTTATTGCAAATTAAATTTACTATAAATATTGTTCTATACATTTATTCTCTATCTTGAATATTAACGAAGATATTTGCATTTTTATTCTATCCGGTGTGAGAGGGGGGCAGACCCGTTTGTTTACATTTCTAACGTAGCGCTTCCTGTCGGTAGGTTATTGAAATTGGATGAAACATTTCTTTTTACCGTTTGTATTCTCGGTGTTGTTGTGTTACCAGTATGTAGATTTATCTATTACTAAACTACACGAGGGAAATCTGCTTATTTTACGCAGCCCCTGCGTGACGGACTTTTAGTGTTAAATTTAGTTGGAAAGTTGTGCCTCTTGGAGGTTTTTGATGATTTTCACAATGTATGGGCTGTAGTGTAGGAGCTCTGAAAGGTTAGTTGCTAAGTTCTTGATTGTTATTAGTCTACAGTATGCAAGTGTTTGATAGTTTGTAGTTACGAGCATTGGGTTCTGTTGGGAGCTACTCTTTTCATGTGTCCAAGCAAACCGATTTCCATGAGATAATAATCCACATACAGAGTCAGAAATATCAATGAACATATTTATTCCCCGTTAAGTATTATGAATATTATCATTCAATTTTTAAATTTTGAAAATGGTCATCAGAATGGATGGATGTAAACAACCACCTCCGCAGTATCAAAAGTACAATTAAGGACTGGTCATCGAACCGTAGGAGTAGTAAACGATAGAAGATGTTCTTGCCAGACTCAGGATCGGCCACACATAGACACTTAATGACAAGCACAGATAACCCTATATGCAAATAATGTAACAAGCACCTAACGATGAAAGACATACTGGCAGACTGCATCCAACGAAAGAACCTTGAGTTAACCTACGATGTGACAGAACTACTAACTGACAGCAGTTAACATATTCCACAAAAACTAACATATCTAAAACATTTAAACATTTACAAATACATATAGAATAAAATACAATAGGCCTAAAGCGTACTTACGAAGATTTAAAAGGGATAATTTTTATTATATTCATATAGAACAAGTACGGATATGACAAAAAAACTCAGATATTTAAGGAATATTTTCCATACTATATAAATAAAGTACAGCCAAGATGTTCATGAAGGAATAAATATATTGTTCTAACTACCCCCGATATGGGGCATAAACCAAATAAATAAAAAATAAATTTTAAAACAATTAAATATTAGTCATGTTGAATGTCCATTATGCAAATTATTTTACGTTAGTGATAAAAGGAGAAGGTTTGTTTAGGAACGAAGTCTAAAAGTTATCAGTAGCCATAGATGATGAATAGTAGATAAGATAAGGAATAGCACAAATATAATCAGTTTGACTCATGGTAATTAGTTAGGAGATTCTACATATATAGTAAAATACAAAATTCAGCTTTCTATTTTATTCAAAAAATGTTTTCTTGTTTACAAGTGCTCTTGCGTCAAATACATATTGAGCTAATGCAACTAGACAAACATGATTGAGCACTGCCTTCAATGATGTTACCATTAGTAAAAGTCCGTCACGCAGGGGCTGCGTAAACTAAGCAGATTTCCCACGTGAAGTTTTACAACAGAGAAATTTCAGGAGAGTCGAGCAGTTAAGGAAACGGCCGAACTAGCTTTTGGCGGGAAAGTTACCCGTTCGTTAGCCACCCAGATTTAATAAAAATGCAAATATCTCGGTTAATATGCAAGATAGAGAATAAATGTATATAGCAATCTTTATAGTAAATTTAATTTGCAATAAGATTGATTCTGTACAATTTTTCGATCCGACGTATAGTAACGGAGATATTTCGAATTTTCGTAAATCCTACCCTCTAAACCCCCCCCCCTCCCACTAGTCCGAATTCAGCCATTGACGAACTTGATCTTTCTTATTACATAAAACGACTAAATATCGAGTTTGGTACCGAACAAACAAAAATTGCGACCGCTAAAGCGGTAACAGACAAATATATATACAGTTGTCCCTCGATAATCCGACACTTTTTAATCCGACGTACACGGTAGTCCGACGCGCTACAGGCAGCAACATGCATCTCCCTCCCACCGCTCCGGCAGGAAGCAAAACAAACTTGCAGTGACATGAATCCTCCTCCCTCCGCTCTGTGGGGACAGATCAGTCAAGTGTAGTTAGTTCAGCAGTTGTGTTGTATAGTTTCGGACGGAAAGTATTTACTATTGCTTTGTGTTACGTTTTGACAGTGTGATTGCGTGTAGTGACAGTGTAAAAATGGCAAGCACAAGTGTGAAACGTAAACATAAAACATTAAGTTTATCTGAAAAATGGGAAATTATTAAACGAATAGACCGTGGTGAAACTCCCAGTGCAATATCTAAAGAGTATGACATTGGACGACCTACTGTCTACGATATTGTGAAAAATAGGGAAAAAATTGAAAAATTCATAAAGTCTGTTGATGATGACCCCAGGAACAGAAAAGCTCTTAAGACTAGCGAGTTGCCCGAGGTCGAAGACGCTCTTTTCATTTGGTTCAAACAGCAGCGAAACCGGAATGCACCTATTTCAGGAGACATTTTGAAACAAAAAGCCCAGTTTTTTTACCAAGAAATAACAAAGACGCATGTACTATCATTTTGTATCCTGGTATTAATAAATTACATGTACCTTTACTGTTTCTTCCTTTTTTTAAACTTCATTGTGTTCAAACGCATTAAGAATAAAACATCTTTGATAATATGACATTTTTGGTAATCCGACATTTTCGGTAATCCGACACTCTCTCGGTCCCTTAAATGTCGGATTATCGAGGGACAACTGTATATGTATATATATATATATATATATATATATATATATATATATATATATATATATATATATATATATAAAGGGTGTCCCCAAACCAAACGGCCAAACTTTAGGGATCGATAGAGGATCGAAAAACTAAAACAAAAAGTCCTCTGGCATATGCCTCGTTTTCGAGAAAATCACAAAAAACTAAAAATAGTTGTGCAAAAACTAGTTAAGGCCAATGGAAGAGCGGATTTTATTCCTTGAATGAATTTTAGCAATAAATGTTCTTTCAATACAATTATTGTATTCTAATCTTATACTAAGTATATATATATATATATATATATATATATATATATATATATATATATATATATATATATATATATATATTTGTCTGTTAACGATCAAGGGGTCGCAATTTTTGTTTGATTGTTACCAAACTCGATATTTAAACGTTTTATGCAAAAAGACAGATCAAGTTCGTTAATGGCTGAAATCGGACTAGTGGGAGGGGGGTTTAGAGGGGGGATTTTCGAAAATTTGAAATATCTCCGTTACCATACGTCGGGTCAAAAAATCGTATAGAACCTATCTTATTGTAAATTAAATTTACTATAAATATTGTTGTATACATTTATTCTCTATCTTACCATAGTTCGTATCGAAAAATTGTATAGAATCAATCTTATTGCAAACTAAATTTACTATAAATATTGTTATATACGTATATTCAATATCTTGAATATTAACCGAGATATTTGTATTTTTTAGTTTTCAGCCACCAGCAAACCGCCACTTCTACTCAGGTTACATAAACAATACTCTGCTAAATAATAAATTACATTATTCCAGGTTTAAATACCAAAATTGTATTGAAGAGACCTTTATTATACGAGATACATGCAAATATTTTCTGGTGATTCCCCCCCCCCCGTCTTAAGGTTTTAGACTACTAAAATTTGATTGATTGAGATAGCAATTATTCTGACTCATTATTAAGGTCTCCAGTAGAGTACTAGATATAGTAAATAGTTCTCAATACAATTAATATGTTATATTCTGATATATTTCAGTAATTGTTTTTCTTTCCGGTATGAGTCAGACAGACCCGTTTGTTTACATTTCTAACCTAACGCTTCCTGTCGGCAGTTTATTGAAATTGGATGAAACATTTCTTATTGCCGTTTGTATTTATTCATGGTGGTGTTGTGTTACCAGTATGTATATTTATCTATTACTAAACTTCACGTGGGAAATCTGCTTAGTTTACGCAGCCACTGCGTGACGGACTTTTTTTTTTCCTTTTCGTCTCTTCCTTGATACTTAGCCGAGTCCTTTTCCGATTTCCATCTTTAGTTTCCCGCTTAAGCATCCAACAGTAGTCTGCAAGCATAGTGGCATCCCTTCTTCCTAGGTACTGTCTCTCGATATCACGGACATTCTGGTGAAAACACTCCCCCTGTTCTTCACTGTAAGCTCCCCCACTGTAGTATTCCCCAGAACCGATCGCACTACATCCTTGAGCGATACTCAAGCTTATTTTTCCTTCTCATTCATACCTTCCACAAAGAAGGTGTAAGTTAAAAGTTTTCTTATGTTGGCGCTAGTGAAAACTCCCTCTTTCAACTTTGCTTCTGACAGCTTCGGGACTTTTAGCAGATTTCCCTTAATGGAAATCAGCTATTAAGGTCGTACTCATGACGCGAGTTTCGAAAAATTTCTTCAAATGTCCATCCTACCCAGGAGATGACGAAAATGAGGTCCGCTCAATATTATATATATACAGGGTGTCCCCAAACCAAACGGCCAAACTTCAGGGATCGATAGAGGATCGAAAAACTAAGAAATAAAGTCCTCTGGCATATGCCTCGTTTTCGCTTCGTTTTTGAGAAAATCACAAAAAACTGAAAATAGTTGTGCAAAAAGTGTATTTTTTTTTAATAATGTATTTAAATTACAAAAAACTATTGGATTTTTGAGTAAGCTTAATTTTTTAATTTACGAGGAGTAAATTTAGAAAACATGAATATTCTCACGCTTTCCTTATCAATAAAACGTCTAGGTTGAGTGTTTAAACTTAAAAAGAAAGGATTAAAATGTTTACTATCATTTTAATCCTTTTTGGGGGGAATCCAGCCTCGCATTCTCACATTAGTGGTGTTGCTAGTACTGTTCAGTGAAGTCAACAAATATGGCTAGATTTACCAACGCTGAATACGCGGGCCTAGTCTACGTCTACGGATTCTGCGATGGCAATGCACGTCAGGCAGTTCGGGAATATCGCAGACGGTTTCCTGAAACCCCACACAGAGTTGTTTTTACCAGCACTTTCAGAAGGCTTCGAGAGACTGGGTCCTTCTCATATAATCGTCGTGGAAACCGTATGCAGGCTCCGATGGAAGCCGACCTGAGGCGGAAGGAGAGGATACTGGGGCACTTCAATATCAACCTTGGCACAAGCGTCCGGAGAGCTGGTTCAGTTCTAAGCATACCAAAGACAACCATTTGGCGCACATTAAGGGCTGACCGCAGGCATGCGTACCATGTACAAAAGGTACAAAATTTAATACCCGCTGATTATCCCCGCCGATTAAAGTTTTGTAATTGGTACAAAGAACAATTGCAAAACGATGTAAACTTAAGTTCGAAAGTAATCTGGACGGACGAAGCGACTTTTACACGTGCGGGCATATTCAATCAAAGAAACTACCACCTTTGGGCACATGAAAATCCCCGCGCTGTTAGAGAATTTCACTACCAGCATGAGTTTTCTGTAAACGTGTGGGTCGGTCTTTGTTATAATCGCATAATAGGTCCCGTATTTTTACCTGCTCGACTTCACGCTGAAAGTTATCATCTATTCCTGGAGAATGACTTACGGGCACTTTTGGAAGATATCCCTTTGGAAACAAGGCTTGAGAGCTGGTTTCAACTCGATGGTTGTCCTGCACATTACGGAAGGGCCGTACGAGACTGGTTGGACATCAACTACCCAGGTCGCTGGATAGGACGAGGTGGGCCGATGCCTTGGCCTCCCCGGTCTCCGGACCTCACGCCACTAGATTTCTTCGTGTGGGGATACGTGAAAGAAAATGTCTACCGAGAGCCCGTCCCCACAAGGGATGACCTCATCGAGCGCATCAGAATGGTTTGCAACCAGCTCACCGCAGAACAATGTTTAGATGCAGTGCGATCTGTGAGTACGCGATTTGATGCGTGTATTGCAGCGAGAGGCCAGCACTTCGAACAACATTTACGTTGACGCTTTAGAAATTAACGATGTAATTTTAGAGAAGGAAAAACCTTCAAAATTTTCAGGGTTTTTTTTCTCACTAAGGTAGACCCATATAAAAACTGAAACATTTATGTTTTCCAAGTAAGAATATTTAATTATTTTATTAATTTTCTAAATTTTTAATCTTTTTTTATGTTTTAATCTTCAGTTATTGTTCATAATGTTAACTATGAACTTGTCTACTTTAAATAGGTAATTTTTTTTATACTATGAATATTTGAATAAAAAAGTATTTATTATTTTTTCTTAATAAAAAATAATTTTTTTTTCAATTACCTTTCTGTTAGTATAAGATTAGAATACAATAATTGTATTGGAATAACATTTATTGCTAAAATTCATTCAAGGAATAAAATCCGCTCTTCCATTGGCCTTAACTAGTTTTTGCACAACTATTTTTAGTTTTTTGTGATTTTCTCCAAAACGAAGCGAAAACGAGGCATATGCCAGAGGACATTTTGTTTTAGTTTTTCGATCCTCTATCGATCCCTAAAGTTTGGCCGTTTGGTTTGG
This sequence comes from Riptortus pedestris, assembly GCA_019009955.1. NCBI lineage: Eukaryota > Metazoa > Arthropoda > Insecta > Hemiptera > Alydidae > Riptortus > Riptortus pedestris. Next base: position 78,872,033 of record CM032231.1, on the reverse strand, counting down.
GGACACCCTGTATATATATACACACACACACACACACACACACACACACACACACACACATATGTATTTGTCTGTTAACGCTCTAGCGGTCGCAATTTTTGTTTGATCGTTACCAAACTCGGAATTTAATTCAAATTTAATTTTGAGAATTTAATTCTCGGAAAATTCAAAATATCTCCGTTATTATGCATCGAATCGAAAAATTGTATAGAATCAACCTTATTGCAAATTACATTTACTATAAATATTGTTCTATACACTTATTCTTTATCTTGAATATTAACCGAGATATTTGCATTTGTATTCTGTGCGTGGTCGGCAGGAATCGGCTATGTTCGGGACATCCGCCGAGAGCTCTGGCGGCCGTTTCCGTAACTATTCGTCCCTCGTGAATAGGTTTAGAGATCCCTTACTACTCTTCCTTCCTAAACTCTTCTTCATTCTGAAATTAAAACATTATTATTATTTATTAAAGTCCACTTTTTGCTACTATGGCTAATTGGAACGGCTATCAACAGGTATTAAAACATTAAAACTGGATAGATGTTATACTTTGTATAAAAACTCTTGATAGTAACATAATAATTCCTCATAATGAGATAAACAAAGAAACATGGAAGAACCTGTATAATCGTTCTAGAAATCAAATAGACCATATTAGCAGATTTCCCTTAAGGAAAGTCAGCTATTGAGGTCGTACTCATGACGCGATTTTCGAACAAAATTTAAATTAAAGCTCTTAACAGCCATTAGAAAAACATTTACTATCACTTCCTTTTTCAATCTTTCTCAATTGCACACTGTTTGTTTAAAGGTTTATTGATTTCTGAGGCAAAAAGAAGAAAAAAATTAAAGACTAGTGACTACCAATCATGGTTTTCATTGGTTGTATTTTGAACATTTCTTTGCGAAGCTAAACAAGCTCCAAGGGAATAGAGTTGGGGAAATATGCATATAAGAATAAAATTAAAATTTCAAAAAGATTAGTTATATCGAATTTTCTAATCCAACTCATAATAATGGGGATTTTCAACTATCTCCCTCCCCCTCCTGATTTAAGCCTAATAAATATAAAAATCAAGTAGTCATTATTTAAGACATTATAGCATAAAATGTCACCATAGCTAAAATATTTTTATATATCTCACACAGTAAAAATTCAATGAAAACAATATTTGGTATGTACGCTTCTAATAAAACATTTCACGATATAACAGGTTATTGTAAATATGGGATGAGTAGGAGTAGGGATGTACTGCAGGGTGAAAAATGAAAAATCTTGGTTAATATTAAAGATAAAAAAAAATGCTTAATAGATGGTTTATAGAAGATAAAATTTGCAATAGGATTGGGTCTATTAAATTCTTGGATCCGACGTATAAGAGAGGTATTTCAAATTTGTGAAATTTGTTTTGGAAGATATAGCAACAGTAATACGAATATCTTTCGTATTTAAAACAAGACTAGGAAGTAAATTTCCTCTAAAACATGATTTATAATATATAAAAAAAAAATGATACCAAATAAAGTAAGCAATGTCAAACACATGAAGGATAGATATTTTATAAAATTGTAGGACAGGAAAAGGGAAAGAAAGAAAAATCTTATAAAAACATACCTTTATTTGTGAAATATATTTCTTTCTTTCCTATTGGACATAACTTCTGTGTCTCTTTGAAAAGAGGAAGTGTGTTTATGACAGGTGTTAATTGAATCATAAATACATTATGTATTTAATAAAATATAGTTCTTACATTTATAAAGAAATGAGTACTATTTTCTTACATGTCCTAAGAAAACCGTACTATGAAGGCACTATAAATACCTTTATAAAATTAGTTCACTACTGTAATTGAAGGAAAAATTCCATTTAGCTGTTTTTGTAAAAATAAAATAAAACAAAACCTCTTACATTTCAGGAATGTTTGATATTCCCAATTGAATGTTGCATCAGTGTGGTAGTACAACAAGTTTAAATAGTGGAACACTCATATTTTTCAATGCAATAAAAACCCCTTTTGAACGAATGCATTAATTTTCTCTTAAATATAAAGGATTTTATATTTCAGACCTTGTTGCACCAAGTAAAATTATAAATTATTAATAGTTCTGAGTAAATTACTATTAACTGAAGAACATAGAAATAGGTTGATGTGCATTGAAATATTACAAAAATATATTAATAGAGTAAAAAAAAAAAAATATTTCTTAGTAAAATAATATTCTATTTAACAATTCAGAATTTCTCCGGAAAAAAAGCATGATTTATTATAACTCTCTATGCTTAACACCAACATAACCAAAATATACCATCAATGAAATAAGAATTTCTATTTCTCAATCACATACAAGCATGAAATAGTTAATGACTGAAATCAGACCACGATGAGCATAGGGAAGGGGAAAATATAACTTCTAAAATATTTCCATTGTTATGCATTGGATAAAAATATATTTTCAACAGAACTTCTTAGTAAAGTAATATCCTACAATTGTCATAAAATACAATTTGTCTATTCTCAAAAATTAATATTTTTTTTTAATTAACTTCCCTCTGTAAATCAAAACTCCTAGACATTTTCAGTTTAAGCTTTAAGTTGCTTAGAGATAAACGTTTTTAACTGGGGGGGGGGGGGGTGTTAGCACTTAGTTTCAATTTTTGTTCAAGAATTTGAGAACTTGTTTACATTTTTCATAAAATAAAGAAATGGAACAGTCTCCTTCCTTATCTCCTTACATTATCTTATACAAATAAGAATTATTGTGTTAAAATATAAATACCTTGTTAATCAGTTATAAAACAAAATATATAAATAACTGTCATAATAACAAAATGATTTTTGACTTGTAGCATTGCATGTAATCTAACTTCAAATTGTTATAGTTTTCATACTGAGAATTTTTAAGATGCCTAAAGAAATTTTGCAACAGTATATTTCTCAAATACAATTTATTTTAGGACAAAAAGCATACTTTCATTAGATGAAAACTGCAAATTCACAACTGGAGAGCATAGAAAATTAATAAGTTGAGATGTTTCCTATTTAGTATTTGTTTTCTTTAAAATAAAATAAATGAAAAAATAAATAAATTCTTAGGAATTGAAAAGTAGATTTCTTATAGATCAGTCCAATGCAAGGGAGTTCAAGATCTTATGGCGAAGTACTCTGACAACCAATTACCAAGTATTTGAGATTAGAATTTCACCTTTGAGCACAAGAAATATAGTATGATGTGAAAAAGAGCTGCAAAAAGATATATTCAGCTCATTAAATATTACACACAAATCAAAAGGACAGAACTAACAGACTAATAAACAATTCCCTAGATGAAAATGCAATACCCCAATAATGTAGGTAGACCCCAAAATGAAATTGTGAACAAAATATCATTTAGAAACATCATACAATAGTAACACAATCAACCAAGTTGTTTAATAAGAATTATAATGAAGATTATAAGACATTCATTAAAGCCATAATGTGGTAGATATTTCAATTCTTATCTTCTATAAAGTTGACATCAATAAATAAAGAAAAGAACCATTACATAAGAATTGGTGTTATTATTTACGACCACATTTGTTCTATTTAAAGATATCAAATGTTATATGGTCTATGAGGAGTAGGAGCGGGTGATTCATACACATTCTTTTGAATAGGAATGGAACACTACCTTACAATCTGATTCACCACTTGTTTACCTTGGTTACTTGTAGTGTTCATGTGTTCTTTTGGTCAAATGGTCATTGACTGGGCTATGTTTGGTCCTAAACCACGGCTGCCGATGATAGACGAAAGATACCCCATGACCTGACCGAATCTCTATTAAAAAAAAAAGGGTGGACGAAATCGTTTAATAGACGCCAAAATGTTGAAACTGGTGTCAAAAGTTCTTAGTGGAAAAGTAAGTCAATGCAGATTTATTAAACTAAACAAATAACAAAAGTTATCCAAAGCCGCATTTTTAACTCATAATAATTGCCAATTTAAAGTGAATTAACCCAACGATGATTTCTATGCGATATTTTTTAAAGACCTTTTTGTCAACTCAGTAGAGTATCATTTTGAATTCGAATGCGGAAAAAAGTGTTTCCCTCTTCTGATATTCCTTAATGAAGATGAACTATTACGTAATTTCCTAAATTTACTTCATGTTAAATCCCATAATATCAGCTGATTGTATGACAACATGTCAAGGCCACAATAACCTGTAAGATTCTTTGTATTGGTGCGAGTGTAAAGTGGCTCATGTTTTGATTAAGTAGTGAGCATTTTGTGTACAACTAAAACGATCTCCATTATGACTTTGAAGTGCAGTTCCCCTGTTAAATATCGTATTATCAATATCTGCAGAACATAGCATGGCAATTACAGATTGACACCTTCAACAAAGTTTTGTTTTTTAGTTAAAGAACTTATTTGATGAAATGGCAAATGAAGAGGACATATCTTGGTATCATGGGAATCTTTCAAGGGAGGAAGCAGAAGAGGTTTTTAAAAATGGTAAGTTTACAAAAAATTATATTGTTCACATTAATCATAACAATGTTTTCTTTAACAATCTATATTCAATTTGTTTTACAGCTTCATTGTCCAAAGGAATGACCTCTACTCATGGACTCTTTTTAGTTAGAGATAGTACAACTACTACTGGTGATTTTGTGTTATCAGTATTAAACAAAGGAGAACTTATGAACTTCCAAATTCGAAGACATGGCGAGGATGCATTTTTTTCTATAAGTAAGCATTATAACTTTTTAGTTTAGGGCCTTCTCATTGTCAAACCAATTCATTTTAGAGATTTACATATTTTTCTTTGCATGCAATTTTGACTAGTGCTTATACGTTACCAAAAAGATTTTATTCAAACAGGCTAAATTACACCATGTTTTGATTACTGCTTTAAACTATAAAATATGAGGAGAAATCATTGTAAACATTTATGAATTGCTTTGTTCTATTATGTTTAATAGCCTTAATAGTTTTTCATTTAATGTTTGTTTTAGTTGATACATAGATTGAATGTTAATATTCATAAATATATGTTTTATATTTCTTTTTAATAAAACAAGAAATCAAATTCATGGCATCTAATAATTCTGACGTTTTGCTAAAAATTCTTATTTAATGAATTATAAAGTACTTGAAATAAAATCCTTTTTGAATGTTCAAATTAAATACTATTTTTTTATAGATCCTAGGAATCTATTCTTGCAATAGATTATAGGAGATTTTAAGTTACTATTTAGAAAAAATGGAATTCATCTCTTTTTATATTATTTGTAATTAGCACCTTTAATTTTCTTTACTACACCTGCATATTCTGTTTCCAAATGTTTGGGTTTGAAAACTACAGTTAATTTAACGGAAAATAGAATTGAGTTAAAATGGTTTCTTTTAAATTTGGTAGTATGAGAGACAAATTAATACTGTCTTATTTTTACTCCATCTTTGAGTAAATTAACTTACCTTTGAATATAACTTTATTACATTTGTTATTCATTTGTGAAATTGTTAAAATACAAATAAAAGTAAAGGATTTATATAATTTTGTATTAAAATCATAACAACAAGCACATGGATTATTTGTCATTTTTATAAGTCTTAGGAATACTGTTAATTTTGAACATAGTCTGAGTTAAGGTAATTTCCCAGGGTCAATCTGTAACAAGTGATCCAAATGTGGGAAGCTTGACCATTTTAAAATCAAATCATTCCTTGTTAGTTGTCTTCTCCATGATTTTAGAATAAAAACAATGATTTATGTAGAAATTTGATCTTTTTCTGGAGTTTGATTTTTAAAAAATCAGCTGATGATGACGTTTGAGTTGTTAAATTTCATTCCTAAGAATTGGAACTGAAGTTTCATGAAACAAAAGTCTCCATCACACACAGCTGCTGTGTAAACATGCTGACTTGGTGATGATGTTATCTGAAATTTGATTTTTTATTTCTCCTTTAATGAGAAGTTTATATTAATAGAACTTGAAATCTACAATAATAATAATAATAATAATTGTAGTAAGTTCAAATGGACTAGTGCCAAAAACAACGATAGCAGGCACCAAGAACTTGAATCTGCCAACAGCAATTATAAAAGAAGCACAGCAAGGGGTATTTCTTGATACTGCTAGAATCGTGCGAAAATTTTTAAATTCCCCTTAATATGTCACACTCACAAACTCCATATCGGTTGGATTTTCCCCCGATATGGATTTTACTCCAGTTTTCACTGAGTATAAACCTCCCCCATAATAATAATACTTAGAGACTTAGTTATTTTAATCGAAAATCACATAGGTTGGAGTGGGGCATTTGTTAACTAAGACCATAAACAAAATACAAATAACTCGTATAATATTTGAGTTTAAAAATGCTCAGAATGACATTTGTATAAAATTACATTTTTAATAATATTAATTATATAATATTTTTTTACCAGATTAAATACAAATATTTCAGTTTTTTTATTTTACCCTCCCCCTCCTCTTCTCATGGACCCATTAACGAATTTTATCTTTAGATTTATATGAATCTGTTAAATATTGAGAATAGTGTTGATTAAGTAAAAATTTAGGCTCTGAGCAAAGAATGTTCATTGGTGGTGACATCAGATCTTAGATATTTGCATATTTCACTCATAGCAAAGGTCTGATTAAAACATATGCTATATTTTGCTTATTGGTAATCTGAGAAGAGTAGGAGTTGGGGTTTATCAAAGTCTAGGAACAAAGGAATACAAATAACTTGCTTAATATTTGAGTTACCAAAAACATTTATTGAATGACAATTGTGGAATATTAAATTACTAATGTTTATAAAATACTGTAAAGTTATTCTATCTATGAAACAAATTATTATAGTAGTATAAAATATCATAAGAAGTATGGTTTCTGAGTTTTTAAAATTATTGCATAAGAGTCTGAATTCATATTTTGGTATCACTTGGTGACATTTCTCCAACAATGCTATTAATTAGCTTATGTTTTCAGAGTTTTCGGCAAGACCTGGGTTTCTGAAATAGGCCTCCTATGGTACTTGGTTATATAAAATATATTTCTACCGTATACACACACACACACACACACACTCACTCACATATATGGTGTTGTTATTCTTTTTGGAGTTTTGGTCAATGTTGATGAAAAAATCTTAGTTTATGCTGATATTTCGATAATCTTTATTTTCTCTTTTTCAGGGCAAGACTAAAGATACTTAAAAACTATTACATATTACTATTGCACTTAGAACTAGGGTCCTATATATATATATATATATATATATATATATATATATATATATATATATTACTGTAAAACCCCGAAGTGTGGTAAATGTCAGGACTTACCGGTAAATCCTAGGATTTACCAAGAGCACTGGTTAAAGTCCAAAATCTAGTGAAATTCGAGCTTTTACCGCTTGGCAGTTGACCAATCCCTGGATTTACCGTCTGGCTTGGTAAATGCCTGAAAAACATTAAATAAATGTGAGATTTCGTACTTTTACCAATGCTTTTTGGTAAATGTGCGGATTTCCCAAGGCTCGTTGGTAAATGTCCAGTGAAGAGGAGTGGATGGAAACCAATGATACTTCAAAGTGGTCTGAGGGGATTAGGTTTATTGAGGCCATGAAAAACAGAGCCTACCACGAATGAATCAAATGCTCTCCCTATGAAGCCATGTTTGGAGTGCTTATGAAAATGGATTTGGCTACCTCGAAACTTCCTCGTGATATGACAACCAATCTCGTGTCTTTGGAACAGCTTGAGCAAATTCTTGATAATACTACTGTATCTTTTCCATCTACTTCCCAACAAGATGAGGTTCAAACGTTGGCTCTTGAGGAAGATATGACAAAAACGTTGGAAATAAAACATCCTGATGGCAGTAAACTTCAGCAAGACAGTGCCAATAATAAGTTATCTGCCACCGAACAGAAGAAGATGTGCTCTAAATTTAAAGAAATTCCCCAAGCAGCAAGGGAAGGTCTTGAATCACAGGCCAAGAAAATGAAAAGAAAATTCCCAGATCCCAAAGATGGCCAGAACATGAGGTTCAAAATTCTTGATGTCGACCAACTAAAATCGACCCCAAAAGCATGATTGCAGTGATCGTCAAAAAGATGATGGTTTCTACCAACTCGGAATATCTTCAGGAAAATTGAATACATTATATTCACGTAATCAGTTTATAATTTGCACTGAGAACTTCATATCTCCTGATGAAGTGCCCGACGAAGAGATAAGCCTTCGCACCGCAGTTCGTCAACAGTCATTGGCTGGTGGCCAGGGTTTCAAAAAATGCAACTGCTTAAAAAAATGTTCAAATAAGAAATGTTTCTGCAAGTTAGCTAATATGAAGTGCAATTCAAAGTTTCACAATTCTCTCCCATGCTGTAACAAATAATAATAAAACTTATTCTAAAATTTTCATTTCGAATAACCTTTATTCCAAGTTTTACTGGCAGACGCTGGGAAATGTTAGGATTTACCAAAATCTGTTGGTAAAAGTCCGAAAGACGCATCCTGATTGAGGTAATTCTAGCTTTTACCGAGCCTCTTGGGAAATCCTAAGATTTACTGGCTAAAGTCCGATTTGAAAGATAAAATCTGACATTTACCAACGCTTCTGGTAAATCCTAAGGAGAATAAAATCTTAGGATTTACCACACTCCGGGGTTTTACAGTAACATATATATATATATATATATATATATATATATATATATATATAGGGTAAATGGCTTAGAATAAGTATTATCAATAATATTATAGGCATAAGTATTGTCAGTAGTATAATAGGCATAAATACAGCCAATGATATTATAGGCTATGTATTGTCAATAATATTTAAGTTATCAAAAATAATATTAAATCCATAAAGTTCTCTTAATGCAAATGTTTATAATTTTTTGTGGAAGGTTTAAATTATTTTATTCTGCTAACTTTCACCTACCCCATGTATGTCTATTTGTATACTTATTAATTACAATTGTTATTTAACTTACAGATGAACAAACAATTTTTCATGGGCTCGAAACATTGATTGAGTATTATAAAAATGATAGCTCTGGTCTTCCATGCACGCTTGTTGAATTTATTAAAAAGGCTCCACCTCCCCCAAACACTCGAAGCCATGGAAGAACTAATCTTCTTCATCGTGCTACCAAAGAAGGTTTGGTTTTTTTTTTAATCCTTAATTATACTAGAAAATAAATAATATATTAGTATTTTTTGTTTCTTTTTTACAACAACAACAATATCACATATCATTTTATAAGCAGAGGACTTGGAAGTCAAGAGTTTTGATCATCAGTTCCTTAGTTTAATTATAATTGTGTTTTGAAACTATTTCATAATATTAAAAAGGTTTGCAACTTTCAGTTAAGCACTGATCCTTTGCACGAGCCTGGATGAATGGATCATTTAGATATTTTAAAGACTAAACACCACAATATATTTGTAATTAAAATGACTAGAAATGTAAAATTTTAAATTTCATAGAACTTAACTTTTCATAAAGCGTTAAAACTAGAAATGAGAAAAGCAAAGTATTCTCAAGAGTAATTATTTTCTGTCTGTATATATTAACATTCAATACAAACTTTTTAAAATTAAAGCCCTAGATTCCATTACACATTAAAAAAGAAAAAAATATCAGTCATGCAGGGACTACATATACTAAACAGATTTCCCACTCAGCTCACCATATAATCTATATATCTAAGTAAAAATCCAATGAGTACAAGTAGGGGATTACTGAAGGCTGAAAAAAGAAAGTACGAATACATTGCTCACTATTTGAGTTACAGCAGAATTTATTGAACAATTGCAGAGCATCAACTGTTCTATAACGTTTTTTGATCCAACTCATAAAAACCGAGATATTTGGAATTTTCAATTCCCAATCCCTCTAATGCCCCCCCCCCCCTCTGAAAGTATTTTGAATAGACACACAACCAGATGGACAAAATTATATACTGTTGGTTGTGGAGATACTCATAAAAATTGCAAAGCATTGAAAAAAACTTCAAGAGCTTGTTGTTGTTCAACGCATTGTTGGTTTGGTTCTGCTTAGAAAGAAGGAAAGTAACACAAATATCGGGACCCACATTACAAAGGAAAAGCAATAGCTTTTTAGAAAAATAAAAAGTCCGTCACGCAGGGGCTGCGTAAACTAAGCAGATTTCCCACGTGAAGTAATACAATAGAGAAATCTCCATACAAGAGCCCAACACTTACGGCAAAGGGACGAACTAGGTTTTGGCGGGAAACTTAAAAATCCGTTACCGGCCCAAATTTAATAAAAATGCAAATATCTCGGCTAATATTCAAGATAGGGAATAAATGTATAGAACAATATTTATAGTAAATTTAATTTGTAATAAGATTGATTCTATACAATTTTTCGATCCGACGCATAATAACGGAGATATTTCGAATTTTCCGAAAATCCCCCCTCTAAACCCCCCCTCCCACTGGACCGATTTCAGCCATTAACGAACTTGATCTTCCTTTTTACATAAAACGATTAAATTCCGAGTTTGGTAACGATCAAACAAAAATTGCGACCGCTAGAGCGTTAACAGACAAATATATATATATATATAGATATATATATATATATAGATATATATATATATAGATATATATATATATATATAGATATATATATAAAATTTTGAACGGACCTCATTTTCGTCATCTCCTGGGTAGGTTCGATGGACATTTGAAGAAATTTTTCGAAACTCGCGTCATGAGTACGACCTCAATAGCTGATTTCCCTTAAGGGAAATCTGCTAATAACTTATTTTTTTTTAAAAAGTAATAAGAGTAAGTTTTATGCTGAGGAAATAAGATAGGATTAGGATTTAGCTATCAAAATAAAAGCCTTTTACAAGCTAGTCTCTGTCAATGTCATTGCAATTGTAATATCAACAAATGGTGTTAACTGTGGTTTTAATTTCTAAAACCACAGTTAACACCACGATTGCGTATTGCAGTGTTATTCTGATGAATACTTATGATTAAGTATTGAAAAAGAACAATACTATATTGCAATAAACTGTACAAAAGCTGTTATTATTTACGTTTTTTTCTTTTCCAGTTTATTGCAATATTTTTACTTTAGAGGACATTACAGTTATTTTGGTGTTCCACAAACCCCAATTTCCAAGGTGAGGGTGAAAGAGGTTCTACAGTAATTATTAAAAAAAAAAAAAAAAATTCTCTGCATTTTCAGAGCTTCTCTGCCATATGATCTGTCATCTTTTGGGTAAATTAGGATTAACTATGGCTTCCGTTGAAAGGAAATTTTAGAAATCAGATAACTCACGAAGTACTCATATTTTATATAAATCTGGTGCTTCTTTTATTATTTTTTTTCTTTAATAAAACTGCAATAACTGTGCTTTATTAATTGCTAGGTAATTTCTGTGTTGTTTCTGAGCTCTTGAAATGTGGTTATCGTAATTTGGAGGCAAGAAATGAAAAAGGACAAACAGCAGTCCACCTGGCTTGTATATTAGGAAAAGAGAGCATCCTGGAAAAACTTATTGAGAAAGGAGCCAAAATCAATAGCAGGGATAGCAGCTCCGGGAATACTCCACTACATGTAAGATATTCTTATACAAACTATTGAAATTAATGATATTTAATAAGAATGATGTTATGTTTAATCAGAGAACTTTATGCGGGGCCTACATTATAAGCTTCTGGTTTCAAAAATCATTTTAACTTTAATGTCAAGTGTGTTTTTGTGTTCTATTACATTTTCTCTCTGAAATGTAAAGGATATGCAAGTAGAAAATGTGTGAACCCCATAAAGCAGCAGAATCCTCTGCTTATTATATTTGTCTTGACTATTTCATATACTTTATCTTACAGTAGTCTATACAGTTTGCTGATTGTTGCCCTCCCCAATACAAGCTCTTCTATTGCTCTTTTATTCCTTTGTGGTGAATAAGAATTTATTTAGTGAAAATCATTAGTCCCACACTGGCTAGAAAAGTTTGGTTACCTGTAGACAAACAATGACCTCTCCATCACCTCCTACAGATTTCCAAAGATTCTACCTCTTAAACTGTGAGGAGAAGCACTATGTCTATATAATTTTTGCAGTTTAGCCTATTTTCCATTTTATGAATAGACACTAAATTACTCTCTCTATTCCATAAATATATTTGTATTTATCTAAATACCCATATCACCAGGAGAACTTCAAAGTTTTGCTCAGCATATTGCAGCAGTTAATGCTGTCTTTGTAGCTATTTTTGCTACTTTTTCATTGGTGTATTTCTTTATTTGCTTCTCAAAGCTGAGTGAAGTTCAATACAATTTCCCGTTCATTGTAAAGCTGAAGTAAATTAATTTTGTATTATATTTCTATATTTTCATTTTGTCAGTTTTGGATGTATTAGAAATAACCTTCTCTTTTTGAATTATTAATTTATTTTTATTTTGGTGCTTCCCATTGCCCCAGTATGGATTTCTGTGAGTATAAAAATGATCATGATAATTTGGTATTGTATATATTTTATTTTTACAAAATTGATTTTTCTGTCTCTTTCAGTATGCCTGCCGAAATAATTCACTTGATATAGTGAAATTTCTGTTGAATAATGGAGCCACGGTTCAGATGAGGAATACAAATACAGGTAGGTTTTTTTTTTTTTTTTTTTTTTTTTTTTGTTTTTTTTTTTTCAACTTAAAAGTAATTATTGTTATAAATTAAGGGGTTCAGGCTAGCCTAACCACGAGTGTTAAGGTTTTGCTTTTAATCTCACTTGGTAAACCTAGGTGGTAAAAGGGTGAATAAAAACGTTCACCACGCATGGGCTGCGTAAACTAAACAGATTTCCCTCATGAAGTTTTACAATAGATTTATCTACATAGTGGTAACACTTAGCACCACCATTATTATGAAGTGGATAAATGTTAATGAGAAATCTTTCAGTCAATTTTAATAACCTCCCAACAGAATGCATCTCAATTGTAAACAAAGAGGTCTGCAACCTCTCAGAGCTGAACAGGTAGATAGAAATATTTTTCAACAGAAAGAAAAACAATTACTAATAATATAATATATTAATTTTATTGAAACTATTTACTATATCTAGTACTGTAATTTATAATGAATCAGAATAATTTTAACAGACAATATATATATAATTTTGAACGGGCCTCATTTTCATCATCTCCTGGATATTGAAGAAACGAAAATCGCATCATGAGTACTCAATGCTGCTCTAAAGGGGAATCTTCTTATAAAATGTATCATTATTAATGAAGAGAAGAGGAAGGGGTACCAGAGAGTGAGAGTGAAGTCTAAAAGATGAGAGGTGACTCGGTATTGTAGCAGCAAATCATGTAGGTCCCAAACCTATTCCCGTTAAAGGCAAATCACGATATCTTGGGAGATATTAATATATATTTTCAACTTTTATTCCTACCATTGGTATTGTATAAATTTTTATTTATATATATATATATATATATATATATATATATATATATATATATATATATTTAGTAATTTTCTACTGTTTTAATTTAATGATATTAATCATTTTTACTCAATAAATTCTAATATTTTCCTAATAATTTACTGTACCGATGGAATTTATAGGTTGGGTTGCTCTTCATGAAGCTGCAAGCCATGGTCACAAAGATATAGTTGAACATCTTCTTCGAGTTGGTGCACCTTCTCGACCAAGGACAAATGAAAATATGACACCACAACAATTGGCAGAAGAAAATGGATATTATCAAATCGCAGAAATTTTAAGTATGCCATTACAAAAAATTAATACTTTTTTTAATATCTTAAGCAAAGTCTGGATATAGTCACTTTCCCAAGCAAGTAGCAGAAGTTCATGTTCTGGAACTCTATAGTTTTTAAATATGAGAGTGTGTTGAACTTAGAAAAGTCTCCCACAAAGAAATTGGACAATTTTTTGACAAAATTAAAAGTAGTTGAATTGTATAAATCAGTCTGTGTATATTTTACTATCAGATTTATCTCTCGCAAACCAGAGCTTTGTGGGCCCATCTTTCCTAAGTATGATAATTTCCTAAATATTCTTTTAGCTGTTGTATTTGTGACAGGACTGTCAAAACATTCTTCAAATTACTCTCTCTCTCCCCCTCTCTTTATATATATATATATACTAGCTCAGATAACTGGCTTCGCTCGGGAATTCATTTGAGGCTGAATGGTGATGGTATTTTTTTGGCAAGGCTTTACTTTGCACAATATTTAGACATATACCCGTCCCAGTGTTTAGGGTTAATACCCGTCGTTTCTGTGGATTTGTTAATAATAAAATTAATTTTTTATGTAAGACTTCACTGTCCTCCATATTGTCATATTTCCGTTTCCTGTGCATTATGCATAGATTAGAATTATTAAGGAGAAAATATTAACATACATTTGAATTAATTTTTCCAGGTGACGTACCTGGTAGTTGAAATTGAAAAGAATTGTTGAGCAAATTTCTCTAAATAACAAAATAAACAACTTTTGTTATGTGCATATTTGCCGAAACCTCAATAGGAAACAAAATATCAGTATTCTTAATTGCAGGCCTCCCTTATAACCCCCACTCCTGCCTGTCCCTAGAAATGTTAGCATGGCTTATTATAAGGAAGGCATTAGTGCTAATTCACATACCGAGTTTGGTTTAGTTCAGTTGAGTTTTTTGTGCCAAATAATATTGTTGACTTCCGGAGTAGTTTTTAATGTATAACTAATTTATACTTAGGTATACGACAAAAGTGTATCTAACAAAAGTTACTCCAAATAACAAAATAAACAACTTTTGTAATGTGCATAATTGCCGAAAATGCAATAGGTCTCCTTATAACCCCCACTCCTGTTCGTCTCAGAGAATATTAACATAGCCTAAAGTCTAAGTTGGGTTAGTAGTAATGTACATACAAAGTTTCATAAAATTCGGTTCAGCCGTTTATGCGTGAAAAGGTAACAAACAAACAGACACGAAAGAAACAAAATGCAGTTATAGTGTCTATGGCATCTGAAACAAAAAGTTATCGTGAAATTTTGTGAAAAAAATCAATGTACAGACAGAGGTTACAATTATATATATATATATATATATATATATATATATATATATATATATATATATATATATATATATACATATACATATACATATACATACACATATAATTATAATATACTCATTGCAGAAAACCATGAAGGCCCAAAACCAAAGACGAAGAAAGAAGACTGGTACCATGGTACTTTAAAAAGAGAAGAAGCTGTAGACCTTCTAACAGTTACTAATAGTAACACTGATGGGCGATTTCTGGTTCGATATAGTGAGAATAACACTGGATATGTTCTGACTATGATGTTCCAAAATGCTCCTTACCATTTTCTCATTTCTAAACAGGTATTTTTTATTTATTTATTTTAATTTTTGTTTTTTTGTGCGAAATAAAAAAGTATTGTTATATATATAAAAAAAATGGCTTTCATTTTTATAAGGAATTATCTGTTTACCAGATGACAGGGTCCCCAGTCTTCCATGAATCCATTTTAACTAGGTGTGGTGTGCCATAAGTATGTTCCCATAGCTATAAAATTAATTTTGGGTCACTGTTTGAATGGATGGGTTGTTATTATGCAACTTGAAAAATAAAAAGTACACTATAATTTATTTTAAAAAATGTATTTTGAATAAATAATAATAAAGACGAGTTTAAACAGAGTTCACAAAAAAAACTTTAGAGCAACTCGTGAGAACAGACAAGGGAGACGCCATTAATTTCACGCTAGAAAAAAAAGGTATTTGTCCGATTCCTCACAGTGTACCTCCAGTACAATTAGCACAATTATTTGAGTTTAATTTTTTTGTAGCAACACTGTCACTTGGACCAAAAATTGGAAATTTCTTCCTACTTATTAGAGAATCCATACATTTATATAGGTTCTTTTCTATTTATCATTAAAAAACTATAAATCATTGTCATAACATTTTTTTGACCCCATGCATTGGCATATCATTTATGACAAAGAATATCATAGAACATAATTCTGAGGCCTTTTCATGATAAATGGAAAACCTCCTTAAAATTCTTTCTATCTAAAATAAGTATGGAGAAATTTGAAATGTTCGCCCTCCTCTCCTTCTTGTCGTTTTCAATTAAAGGTGTGGTGCTCTAAATGCTACAATAAACCAAAATATGAAATTTCAACATTCTAAGGCTAGCTGTTTGGAGTTATGGGAGATGTTCAGACATATTTATTTACAGTAACTAGTTGAATTGAGTTCTGGGAGGGCCACAATGGATAATTCCATTGAAATCTGAAAATCAAAAATTGTTGCGATTACATTACTTCCATTAATTCATGCAAGAATGTAAAAATGAAAAATACTATTTTAATTTTCTATACTCATCATTCCAGTCACAAATGAATTATTATTAATTTTTTGTTTTGTTTTAGCGTGAGTTTTATTTTATTGACAATGGTCCACTTTTGGATTCATTAGAACATTTAGTAGAACATTATAGCACTACTGCTGATGGTCTTCCAACAATACTACAAGTTCCTGTTAAACCAAAGCCTAAGCCACCACTACCTCCAGCAATGGTAAGTTGAACTTTTAATGTTTAATGGTATTTATACTTCTTTATTAAAACAAATAGAAATATTTGATAATAGTATTTATTGTGGTAAAGAAACTGGAGTGAGGATTACTTATTATTAATAATTGAATTAGATAGACTGTAATTAAATTGTTATACTGTTAATAACTAATTTATTAGATAACAATATAAAAAGAAGGAGGGGTGCATCAAATAAAATCTTGAAGCAACCAATGAGAAAATAATATTAAAAAAATTATTATTCATATGAGTGTAAGAAATATCCTCTGAATAGGTATACTCAAGTTAGAAAATTTAGTATAAAAAACTTTGTAAGAAAAGGGAGTGGGTGCAACTAAGAAAATGGGGGGGGGGGGTCAGGGCCCAGAGACATCAAACTGTGAGTGGGAGAAAATGACAGGAAAAATAAAATGAAAAAGTTTTTCTACCTAAAGCGACTTTCGAAGTGAATAAGTCAGTTTTAGGGTTAAGGTCAACAGGAATTTTAAAGAGGTTAGGACCTAAATAAAGAGTGAAAACAAGGGGCAGGTAATATGATTAGCAAAACAGGTGAGAAGGTGGTGGTATTCTATGTCCCAAGATAGGCCTAACCAGGAGCCTGGTATGTTGAAAGAACTATACACAGAGAGAAAAAGGTTCGTCACTCAGGGGTTGCATTAGCTAAGCCGATTTCCCATGTGCATCTTGTATTTCCATTTACCTCATAGCGTAAAAGTTCAATGACAACAATATTGGGTATTTAGACTTCACCTGACATGGGTTCCTCATTCAGGTTTCAGAGAAAGAAGTAGTTTTTATACCTTAAATATATCACTTGCATTATCCATGTACATTTTTTAATAGCTGAATTTTGACCTTTAAGGATATGCAACAACATCTTTATGAAGTACTGTGGAACAACACAATAATGGTGTATGCCTATTGTCTAAATGATCCCCTTCCCACTGAAAACATCTACAGTTATTCACTGGGATGTATTAGTAGCCTAGTAAAGTATTAAAAAAAATCATTAATAGTCATTTTTAAGAATTTAAAATGTCAGCTAAATTATGACAGCATGACTTTCTACTCAATTCCAGCTACTTATAGGACACAAACCTTCCATGGAGGGTGATAACAGTTGCATTACTCTTGCAAAGGCCATATTTATTATTATTATTTTAATTTATAGTTAGCATGAAATATTCTTGGAATAAGAGTAATCTTGGGGAGAAGAGGGGAATGAAATTAAAATAAAATAAATTAAAAAAATAGGGATAAAGTCTTTGATCAGGCTCTGAGAAAGAAGTCACATGAAGTAAAAGAAAGTGTAGAATTACTTTCTTCAGATAATAGACTTCTACTTAATAGAAAATAGTGGCATTGATGGGAAATTCAAGTTGTTTAAAAATACTCTATGTAAATATCATTTGCCCAAACAAATATTAACTAAACTATTTAATTTGTGGCTATGAATGAATGTTCCCTGTTCCCAGTCAATCTTATATTCTTTCTTGTCTGAAAATGTGTTAATATATCAATTGATTTAGAGATTTGATGAAAAAGCTAGTTGAAATAAAAATGTCTTTAGCCCAGAATCAAATTGACTAGAACTTATTTGAGCAAAATCTAAGAATCAATGTCTTACAAAATCAAGATGAACTAAATGAATAAAATTTTGAGTCCTATCTTAGATAGAAAGGGTAATCTGTAGATAACTCATACCAATAAGCCGTAGTAGCATAAAACGGAAAATAAATAACACTTTTAACTAATAATATGAAGCCTGGCTGGGAACTACAGTGGAATTGTATAAATTCGTGGTTGCAGTGGCCCATGTAATAAGGTAAGAAAAAATGTGAGACTCTTCTTCCACACTAAAATATATGTACAGGATATTTATTTTTATATTTTAATTGCAATCTCTTGTGTATTGTGTTTTATTTCTTTAGTTTATTAGTAGCTTTATTGTGTATTGTTTTAGTTCTCCACGTTGCCAAGTAAGGGAAGGAGAGCTTACCGTGGGTCTGAAGGGAATGCCACTATGCCTCTACCCCCTAAAACAAAACCTAGGAGGAGCCTTGATGTTAATATGAACAACAATTCACAAGAAATTATACCCCAAGGTATTTAGAGAGTTTGTTTAAATTAATCTGTAATACTTCCTGTATAAATAGTCTTATGAAAGCTTGGGAAAACCTACCTCTATTGTGTTGAATTTAATAGAAAAAATTACTAATTCACTAAGACTTGGTATACTACTGCTTATAAAATAATTTTATGAGTGCTGAGTTAAAAAAATTGAACTTTGACCTTTTTCTTTTTGAGGCCTAACCTTCAGCATAATAAGGACCAAAAAATAGTTATAGGAACTTGAGGTTTCAAAAATAGATTTTATTCTCAGCTATCTTTTGTCCACCTTGTTATTTTCAAACTAAAATAATTTTCTTAGGTAAACTGTGAATTAAATCGTCAAGCTAAGAATAAGTCAATAAACCTACACACAAGCGCTTGCAAAGGTGCGCATGTGGCAAACCAAATTACTACTAAACCACCTTGGTTAATGGTCATTAATCTAGGTGGAATTTAAAAAAAAAAATCAGCTTTATTGTTTTAACACTGATGTCAGCTTCAGTTTTAGCATATACTCTCAGGCAGGGCATCACAATGTCCATTCTTTCCTTAAACACTTATGAATAATTTCAATGATTGAAATAAATTATATATTATTTCAAAATTGTATTGCTCTTTTAAAGTATTAATTTTATACATGTTTATGTATTCCAATTTCTTATTTTTTTGTTCTAATTTATATTTCATTTTTATACAGTTTTTATACCTAATGACAGTATTATTTTGAAAGAAGTTATTGGAGATGGCGAGTTTGGTTCAGTGTATCGAGCACTTTACCAACATAGAAATGGAAAGGAGGTAAATATTCTGTAAATTATTATTGATTTATTAATGATAAGGGTGCTTTTTACATCTGTAATTTTTGCATGATTCTTAATTCAAGGACTCTGGGTATTTGAGAATTGTTTTTATTATATAACACTAGAAAATGGTGAGCCTTTACAGAAAATATCATTACATGAAATTGGCAGTCATATGTTTGAGAGACATGGCACGGGTATTCAAAGCACAGCAAACAAGTTACAATAATATAGCGATCAATATTTTGAATAATTCCTACAAGACTTTGTTAATATATAATTATCATCATGTAAACATCTTTTTTGCTAATGATCACACTGCTTCAATTAGACAAGTATAATATTTATTCCAGAGCTCTTTCTTCATTTTATTTTTTCTTAAGAATTTAAACATTCTTTTACAATTTTGAACTCCATATTATTTTAATTGGATATATTCCTATTTTGTAATGTTAATATATGGTGTAATCCTATACTGTATGGTTGAACACATTTTCAGTTACAGTGAATCAGTCTTACTAACTTATCTGCTCATCCTTTTTGCCCTTTTTAAAACAGACCTCCAATATTACTTCCTTGTATGAACTAAAGGAGGCACAGTAGACTTCCATGCAACAGGTTAGCGCTTATAAATGTGTAAGCTTCTCAATTGCTGATTATAAATTGAAATGTTAATGAAAGTTAAAATGTATACAAAAGTTTTTTTCCCCACTAAAAGGTTTATTTTTTACCTTTAACTGAATCTCAATAAAACAAATCTATTTGAATTATTAAAACGAAATCATTCCAATGACATGAAAAAGTGAATAACAGATTGATGTTTATATTTCTGACAATTAGACATCATTCTCTGGGAGAGGATTCCAGTAAAATTATGGTGGAAAATTTTAATAAAATAAGTATAGCTGCACCTGAACTGACATTTAGGACTGGATTATTTGTGATAATGAAGCTATGGGCAATGACAACATAATAGAATCTATAACTGAAAAGATAAAAAAAATGTCCAATGAGGATGAAGAAATATTGTACCCGAGAAGGTTTCTCATCGTCTTAATTTTCTAATTTCTACTTAGTGCCTGAGTTTGTTTATATTTGAGGTTTAATTTTAAAATTAAAATTTTACACAATTCTGAAAGAAAAGAGCTACAACATTGGATATTCAATTTTTTGAAAAAGTGGAGATAGATAGATGATTTATTGTCATTGTCAAAAAACCTGTGGTCCTTACAGGCAATAGAATACATGCGTATTACTATACTATTTACAAATTAGCTCTAAAGACTATATAGAAATGATACGCTAATTATTTATTGCTAGATATTTAAAAAATTAGAACTGATATAAATTAGAGAGACAATGTTGCTGAGAAGGCTATACGTTCAGTAAAATAAAGAAAAATTACTGATTTTGTGACTGCTGTTGTAGACTCAAGGGTTGGTAGTTAAAATTTTCGTAAGCTGTTATATATTATTAATGAATGAATATTTATATGGCTTTTTGAATTGTATTTTAAGCTTCCTATAATGGAAAAGTTAAAATAGATGTTTTTGCTAATATAGGAGGTTTTTTAGCAGATTTCCCTTAAGGGAAATCAGCTATTGAGGTTGGATATATATATATATATATATATATATATATATATATATATATATATATATATATATTTGTCTTTTATTCTAGCAGTCAAAATTTTTGTTTTATTACCAAACTTGATATATAATCATTTTATGTAAAAAGAAAGATAACGGCTGAAATCGGACCAGGGGGAGAATTTTGAAAATTCAAAATATCTCTGTTATTATGAGTCGGATTGAAAAATTGTATAGAACCTATCTAAATGTAATGTTCTATAAATATTTTTATGTGCATTTATTCTCTAACTTCAATATTATCTGAGATAATATATTGCATTTTCTAGTTCCTTCAGTAAACCCCCACTCCTATACATGTCACATAAACAATACTTCATTATATATTGAAACACTTTATTTGAAACTTAAATGCCAGATATTATTCTCATTGAACTTTTACTTTTTAAGATAAATGTAAATACGTGAAAAATCTGTTTAGCACACAGCACCTGCACGACGGACTTTTTTATCCTACACCCCCCAGATAAACCAATTTTCCCAAATAACTAACTAAGTTCTAGCCAGTACAGATAATCAAGAGTACATTGTGGTAAAGAAAAATTTTGGTATTCAGATTTCAAAAGTAATTATTCATTCTGGCTCTCTCTAAATCCATTTTAATTAGTTTTGGTTTAATGCATGTATGGATCGCACATAACTCATTTTGCAGCTCTTCTTTTGATCACAATTCATTAAGGAGAGGGGAGGGATAAAATCGAAAAATTGTAAGTTTCCCTATTCCTAATAGAGACCTTAGATACATTTGTATAAATTTCCATTGTACCCTTTTTTTTTTCTTTAATCAAAAGAATTTTTTTTTTTTTTTTTTCTTTTATGCTCTATGGCATTTTTTGATCTGATGCGTTGGAACAGAGATATTATAAATGACTTCCAAATGAAATAATTTTAAATGAAGTGCAGCAAAATTATTATTTTATTTAATTTATTAGGAGTACAAGGAAGCCATTTGCTGTCCACATCAGATTTTTTAGATTCATATTCTATATGTCAAAGGAAATTATAATCTATCATTATACTTTTTTACAGATTGATGTAGCTGTTAAAACTTTACATCCAGACCACATGACAACGAATCGTCAAGAGTTTTTAAAGGAAGCTGAAGTTATGATGTCACTCAACCACCATTGTATTGTTAAATTAATCGGAATTTCACAATCGGCACCCTTTCTCATGGTAAAATTTTATTATTATAGGTTTTAGTCACAGAGACTGTATTCCTCTGTTGTTTATACATACACGTAATGATTGTTTTTTTTTATAGGTACAAGAGCTTGTTCCATTGGGATCTATGTTGGCATTTATTCTTATAAATCCTGATCAGGTTAGTCCTGATTATGAGCTCCTTGTTTGGGCCTCTCAAATTGCTTGTGGTAAGTAAAATTTTAAATTCTCCTAAATTTAATTGAATTTTTATTTATTTATTTTTTTTATGACAAATTGACTAGAAACATTGATTGTATTGAGCATTTGTTCACCACCATTTCTAATTTTATCAGCCAAAGAGTTGGGTACTACTGTATATTTTTAGGATAGAAGTTAAAAGAGTTAATTGGAAAAAGCCTCTCCAAAAAAAAAATGTACTAAAGCTTTCAATAGTAACATAAATAAGTGATATTTTTTGTAAAATAAAATGGTAAAATTAAGGAGGTCAACATTGGAATTTTCTAGTCCTTCTCTTCCTGTCCTCCATTGGTATTGTTTGGAAATGTTATAGCTACTATTGAATTAAAATATCATTTTCTTTTTAGTTTCTAATAGTTAGTGTAAAACTATTTTATAATTGTGGAATTTTCTGTATATATGATCTTAATTTTACGCTAACCAACTAATGAATTCTGTGACAAAAATGGCAAATATTTAGTACAATATTTGGAAGAAGTAATTTAATGAATTGTTGGCGGTGTTTACAACTGTTGGTTTCAATACAACCACCCCAATGTATTTACACACTTAAAATCTGATAAAAAACGAACATTAGCTCCACTCTGAATTATCTTCCTTCCTCTCTTTAGTCCCTTCTGTACACCAGACAATACTACAATGGAATTGAGGCATTATATTATGGTATATTATTTTTACACGTCCGCTATTGTATCGGTCCCCGGGGTCCGATCGTCATCAAGTCTATCAGGACGGTCTATCTCCTTCAGTCTACTCCAAAAAACGAAGGCTGTAGCAAGCTTATTATGAGAGATATTTTAACAGGGATTGGATGGAATTTTTTCCTAGAACCTGTTGCTTTACTTAGTCTAGAAAAATACTATAGGACGCCGGGGACCGTAACCGTCTAGAAATAGAGAAACTCGAATTGGGTAAGGCACCACCCCTCGGTGCCCGATGCTAATTCCAGTCAAAACTTGGTCAAAAATGAACTGACTTGAATCTGTTTTACTTTCCATGCCCCCCCTTCGTTCATTTACCGTTGTGTTGCACATAATATGTCTCGTGGTCGGAAATTAGTAGAGTAAGCACTATCTGTAACTCTTGCCGACAGCAATGAAAGTGAGAGTGATACGACTTCGTGACTATAGTTTTGCAGACAAGAACTATTTGCCCTCATGTTCTAGTTCAACTACTGACCTAGAAGAGCTTACGAGTTTAGAGTGCATATTGAAAATAACAGCTGACAATGTGATAAAAAATGTACATTAGTTGTAGACAATAATCGGACGCCGGCGACCGCTCCTGGTTTTGCTAGTGCTTGTTCTTGGGTTGGAGTACTGGTGGCTCTGTTAATTCATTCATTTAGTTCACTAGAATTGTCAAGAGATAGCGTTACCTTCGAAAACTACATCGGTCCCCGGGCTCCGATACAGATTTTAACGTTAGGAGATACATTGGACGCCGGGGACCGGTGCAGATGGTGGTGGAGTATATCATATATAGACTGCAGCAGCGAACGTGTTAAATGGCAAATGAGTTATTGGATTATTTTTGTCTGTTTCTTTAGCAAATTTTCTTCAAGGTTCCTGACTTACTCATGACTAGATTTTTCAAAAGTATGTGTGTTTGTGTTGTTTGCATGTGACTGTGTGTTTATATTCATATAAACAATGAAATTTGCCCTATTTTTCCCCCTTGAAAGTTCTGAAAGGTTCAAATTGGCAGAATTTACTGCCTTTAAAAATTAGCGGGTGAAAGTACAGTTGTCCCTCGATAATCCGACACTTTTTAATCCGACGCGCTACAGGCAGCAACATGCATCTCCCTCCCACAACATGGATTATTGAGGACAACCTTGCTTATGATGTATCAGAAGCAGAAATAATCCAGGAAGTCATGACAGTAGATGACGAAGTGAACGAGGAGGCAGTGCCAGAGAAAAACTTCACCGTCAGCTGCGATGAAGCGTTATCGGCAACGAAAACTTTGCTTCGTTGGTGTGAGGAGAGAGAATTAGACTTTTCAAATATTTTGATGTTAAAAGGTATTCAAGAACAAGCAATGACGGACTGCCTGCGTGCGAAGAAACAAAAGAAAATCACAGACTTCTTTAATGTGTAAATATGTATGTATGTACATACATATTGTAGATTTTACATACTTAAATTTCTTTCCGTATTTCTTTTAAAAACTTACATGTACAGTCATTTTGTATCCTGGTATTAATAAATTACATGTACCTTTACTGTTTCTTCCTTTTTTTTAACTTCATTGTGTTCAAACGCATTAAGAATAAAACATCTTTGATAATATGACATTTTTGGTAATCCGACATTTTCGGTAATCCGACACTCTCTCGGTCCCTTAACTGTCGGATTATCGAGGGACAACTGTACTTTTATTGTTGTTTTTATTATTATTATTAATTAGCTAGATGACATTCTCTGGGACTCTAGTTATTTATGTGAATTAAGGCATTAATACACTTGGCCAAACCTAGAGTCGTGAGTTCGATTCCCATGTAGGAAATAGGAGTTTATTTATATTGGCATACTCACTATATTATTGCAAAAACTACGTGCATGAAAAATTAAACAGAGTTAGTCACATATTTAAGAAGTTCGAAGTAGATCAAAGGAACCGACATATGTTCTAGCCCATTCTCGGCAATACCAGTCCTATTCTGGACGTGTCTCGGCCTCCCCCTTTGAGGTTTTGCGGTCAAGCTATAAAAAGGGTCCCAGCCCGCCCCAAGTTAGTTTAGTTTGTTCTCAGCTCTCTTCAACAGAACGTTCAGTGCAGCTCTAGTGAACAGTGCATTTTAGTAGCAGTGCGGTAAAGTGTTTTATGTGAAGGACAGTGTTGTGCCGTGATTCTGTAAAGAACAGTATAGTGTCGTGTTTAAGTAAAGGACAGTGCATTGCCATTATCTTTGCAAAGATCAGTGCAGTGCCAAGTTTTTGTGAACTTCAGTGATCGTGAGTGAGTTATTGGACTGTGTAATAAAAAGAACAGTGAAGCTATCAGTGCATACTGTGAGTAGTATAGTAGTTAAGAATAATTAACCAAGTGTGTAGTGTATTGATAAATAAATTGTGCAGTGATAAAAACTGATAAAGCTTGTGTTTGTTTAATTTTGCAATCCAAAAGAACTCTAATAAACAACATTTATTACTGATTTTATAAAAACATAACAATATATAGTCCATAGTCATTTCCTTACTAGAAAAGTGTGGTTACCTGTAGATATCCTGTCCAGATAGTAGCATATAACCATAGTAGGATATAACCATAGTAGCAAAAAACAGAAATTAAATATTCATTTTTTCAATATTATTAAATTTTCAGTAACCTAATTGTTAAATTTTTTGCTATTTTTTTAAATTTAGGTATGCAATATTTGGAAAGCAACAGAGTAGTACATCGAGATTTAGCTGCTAGAAATATTTTACTTGCTACTAGACATCAAGCCAAAATTAGTGACTTCGGATTATCTCGACCTTTGGGCAGTGAGCGAGATTACTATAAAGCATCAAAAGGTGGAAGATGGCCTATTAAGTGGTTAGTTAACATTCTTATTGATTTTTCACTTCTCTTTTGCTATCTCTTTTCTGATATTTTGAAGTTCATTACACAGGTGTTCAACCAAAAATTAGTTTTGATAATTTTATCTCATCTTTATAGTTTTGGGTGTACTATCACTGAATAGATGCAATAATTTTTTTATAGTGTAAAACTATAAAAAAAATTATATAAAAGATATTATCCGGTTAGTTAATGACCAGTATACTTGGAGACATTTCATTTTATTTTAAACACTATCACCTCCTAATATTAAACTCAGAAATGATTGTAAGCATGAAACTCCAAGCATTAGGCAGGAACGTGGTTGACTGTTCTCAGTCATGATACTACACCAGATTGAAGACATTATATTCTGTAAATTAATCCCCATTTAGTTGCTCAGCATCTCAGTCCATTCATTTCTTTGTAGTGAATACTTCACCTCGGATAGTTGAGGACATTTTTTTAACCTGATGAAGTGGAAGAAATAAATAATTAACTCAAATACAATCGAATTAAATGAAATGCATCACATTGTTTTAGCAGACTACTGCTTCATCTATATTAAATACTCAATTATTAAATATCATAGGCTTGAAAGTATATTAGATATATTTTGGTATCAAAATTGGATATCAAGATAAAGATTGGACTCCTTATAAAATAAAAAACTTACTTGTTATAGTTTTTAACAAAAGTCCAGTTTTATAAATACTGGACAAATTGCTTTTGGTGTGATATCCCTAAATAAATAAATAATAATATAGAAGTTATTATTAATTAGAAAGATCAATTCTAGTCTGAAATCTATTATATACATTTTCCTGATAAAACTATAAGACAGTCCTTCACTCCTGATCAGTTTTCTGAGCCCATAATAGTTAATATGTACTATGATTACAGGTTGCAGTTCTGATTATTTCAGCTTTGCTTATATAAATATTAAGTTTGATGAAGTTTTATTTGCTTATTTCTTTGTCACTCTGGGCATACATTTTCCATATTGTTTCAGGTATGCACCTGAGTCTTATAATTTTGGAACATTTTCATCTGCTAGTGATGTCTGGAGTTTTGGTGTGACTCTTTGGGAAATGTTCTCTTATGGAGCACAACCCTTTGGTGATCTAATGGGAAGAGAGGTAGGTTCTAATTATGTTTGTATTATAACATATTTATTTGACTTCTTTCAATAGGCTCAGTATTATATTTATTTTTCAGGCAATTGAGCTTATAAATAGTGGTCACAGACTTGAACAGCCTGAGCGATGTCCTACCGACATTTACCAGGTAATGGAGAAATGCTGGCACTATCTAGAAAGGGACAGACCAAAATTTGATGAGCTTCAGGAGTTTTTTGCTGCTCGTACTAATTATGAGAATGTAAAAGACCTAGTTTCTAAGATAGACATAAGTTAATGATGTATTATTTACATTCTTTATGTTGCCAGCATTTAATGTATAATATTTGAAGGGTACAAGAGAAAAACAGCTAGTCACTTTTTTTAATTTAGTTTCTCCTATATTGCTTAGATTGACTAATGTTAGCCATTACTAGTTATTATGCTGACTAAATCTTTTAAGTTCAGTCTTGCCAGTAAATTAAAAAAAAATTAGCAACAGGCCAAATATTTTACATTTAAAAAAAAAATTATATAACTCGAATCCCATTTTATTAAGGGTATAATTTATCATATGATGTAGATTCTGTGACTATAATGAATCGTTGTTAGTATTCCATTAGAAGTATCATGATATTCAAGTGCTAGATTGATATTTTGGATTGGAATAAATTTTTAACCCTGGAACACTAACCTTCTTTTTCAAAACTTATGGGAGTTCAAGTGACAAATTCTCGATCACACTTTGGTAGCATTACTGGCCAAACATAGTTTCTTCTTTATTGAAGTAGCTACCTTATTGAAGTCACATTTGCCTTATAATGCTAAATGGCCACTGGGAAAATGGGTGTGTCAATCTTAAAGCTTCATGGTGTCCACAAGGTAAAGTAAAATTTAGATAAACTTAGATATCTTGGTATTGTCGCCCCCCTGTTTAAACATAGCACCTCTGCTACTCCTTTCCTCTTTTAGAACTATTGTAAAAATGTAAGTCAGTTTTTTTTCTGCTTTCTCAACTATAAAAGCATCATCATGTATTTTAACAGGTAATATCACAGTTTTGTGTTTCTTAATTCTAAAATATTCATGCTACTTTTCTTTGTTGAAAACAAACCCCTATTGATTCACTATTAGAAATTTTTCTGGCATCTCCTCTTATTTTTACTCGTGATCATTTTCTCCAACAGTTGACTTTCTATTAAATTTATGGATGTCAACCAATTTAATTACCTATTGGACATGTCTATTGCTGTTTCTTATTGATTTTGTAGCTTCCCTAATATTCTTGTGTCGACTGTAAGAATTACATCAATTTGTTTATTACATTAGGTGGCCGTATATGTATATTAGGTTAGTGGATGGTTAGCAGTTTGCCATTGCTTACACCGTAGGACAGCCAAAAAGGTACTACGCTCCCTAAACTTCCTCCACTTTTCTGCCAAAACAGCTTCTTGGAAAACTTGTGTTCTAGGATTAACATTAAAAGTTCACTTTCCTCAAAAAAAGGTTCCTTTTTTGGTTGTTTGTTTAATGTGCCCTTCATGTACAATAGTAAAATCTTGTCAAGTTATCAGAAAAAATACAAACTTTAGTTACATGCTAGATTTCATGCAGTTTACAACTGCCACTGTAAATGAAAAACATATCCAACTGAACCTCTTGGATACTAAATATGACATTTATCAAAAATAGTCATTTCCATTTATTAAGGCTATAATGATAAGAAATAATAATTAGAAAATGTCCTAGGAAGGAATAATGTAAAATTAACCTAAATCCTGTCAGTGGAGCATTTGGTATAATTGAAAATGCTCATTTCATCACACCCTCCTAATTTATTGTTTATGTGATTTTTATTTAAAATTACTTGTTCTATGTGCTATGATCAATTTATGAGTGTATTTTTATTGTACATTTATTTTTAATTCACTAATCAATCCAATAATTAAAAACGATATCAGCTGACAGTTTTGATTTACATTTAATTTATATGATAAATGGAGCATGAAATAAGATGATTCTCTAGTAAAGAAATAAGTGCTTGCATAAATATTGAGTTACAATTTTACCTTTTAGTTGAAGCATTTGGAATGTTGGAGAAAATTATAATTTGTTTAACTAAATTGAAAAATTTTATGCTCCTAGAGTTTAGCCTATTTGTAGAATAAGTATTTAAGTCCTTAGAAATATCTTTTTTTAAATAACAAATTATTTTATCGATGAACGAATGTATAGATTTTATTACTTTTATCAAACTAAAATGAATTCATTATTCATTATAATAATAATAATAATAATAATAATAAAATGAATTCAATTTATCAAATTAAAATGAATTCAATTTTTTTAGTTATTATTTTCACATATTTTATTAAAAATAAATACAAATTTCAATCATGTTTTGTTATTATTAAATGCTTAATGCATACTACTTTTTTTTGTTAGTACAACTGATGTCGATAAGAAGCTTTATGTTAAACTTGAATTTAATGCCTTGTTTATGTGCCATTTATAGAATTTATTTGTCGATATGTTTTTACTTATAGCAATTTTAATTAGTATAATCATAATTTGTATTTACCTTTTATATTTAACTATTAATGTGCACTTATTCATGGACAAAAGTTGGTAGGCCTAAAGCTTTCAGGATCAAATTGATATGTAAATCTATTTGTAAGAAAAATTAATTTTAAATAATCAATCTCAGTGTTTTGTATTATTTGTGTGTGTACTCCACCGTAAGACTCTCAAGCTCTATCATATATTGCTTTAACACCTGTAAAGCAGGATATTTATTATAATATTAAAAAAAAAAAAAACTAGATTAGTTCCTTTTTAAAATTAAGAGAAAAAATTAATTCAACAAATACTTTGTAAACAATATTTTTTTTTCTTTTTTATCTATAATACAAATCTAACAACTATAGGACAAATGTTTAATCATAATGAGAAATTTTAAATTGAATCAAATATAATTAGCATCTTGTACACTTATTGAAACTATTATTAGTTCGGCTCAACAACCCGCAAGCGAGTCTTGACCTCTTTCACCAGCTATCGCCATGTGTCCCGATTATTTGCTGGCACCATCCAATTCCTTACTCCGATGGTCCTTAGATCACTTGTGACACGCTTATGTCACTTATTGAAACTAAGAAAAGTAAATGAGAGACCTTGTAAAATCTGAGAAGAAGTTTCATTAAGAATATTTGCTTAGTTTTTCAACATAAGAATTTTCCTCTAGTAAAATGATTTCGGAATATGGGATTAAAGTATGGGCATAATTTATTTTCATTCTCTCTTATACCAGTAACATAAGAATGAAAATATTTTATTGGTAAAGAAAATTATTGTTAATATTTTATTCCCTTTATAAATTATCATTATATGAATACATTTTTTAAAAAAAATTTCATTTAAATATCATTGCATAAGTCTAAGCATAAATATTTCTGATGACATCAAAATTTTAACCTAACGTGTAGTAGTTTTCTATATGAATATTAATTGGTATTTAAAACCTTTACTTGCATAAGTTGAACATTTTGCTTAAAAATAAAGATACCTGATTGGAAATTAATGTTCTGTTATGAGAAATGTACATCACATTTATATTCAATTTTTAATTTTTTTTAGACCAACCGTATTTTATGATACATTCCTTATGAAGTAATTACGTCAAGGACGTATTTGCATCCACATTTTTCCTCTTGAATGTAAAATCCTTCTATCTATTTTTGTATCAGTTAAATTGAGTTTTTAAATTTATTTATGCCAAAATATTCATTCAAACCTTGGCTGTGAACAAATAATTAGTTCAGAAATTTTATTTTTTATACTTTATTCTAATAATTATATTTATTTTTGAAATAATTTTCTTGCATTTTAATTTGAAGTTTAGCTGTTATTTTTTTTGTTTATTTGAATAAATCAGTTCAACTTTAGGCAAACTGTTATTCAACTTCGAAAAGTATCCATTTGTTTGTGACGCATATTTTATACCCAACTGTTGAAATCTGCACATTCCTTTTTCTCTCTGTATTGTTTCATCTATTTTTAATTTTATTTTTTAATTGTTTGCCTATGTATTATTTCATCTTACATATTTGTTTAAGTTTAAATTTTAGGTTTATGCTCAAAGAACATGATTGCCATGTATTAAGTGTAAATATACACTACATTATTTTAGGGCTCGTGATTTTTGCATTTATGTATATTTCTTTTTATTTGAGGCCTTTCAAATCCATTATTACTCTAAACAAGTTTTTAATCTGAAAACTCATTTAAAAGTTTTAAATTTTACAAAAAAATATAAAAATCAATGATTCTTACAAAATAAAAGTAAATATTCTATAAATACCCTGTATCATTGTAACTTTAAAAGACAGGTCTCTTTTTCTCCCTCCCCCTCCTCTTCTGTCATTTTTGTGTAAAGTATTTTTATCGTGTGATTTAAGATTGTAAATAACTATTTTTTGAATAATGACTATTTGTTGTTTCTTGTTCTTTATTGTTAGATTTTAAAAATGTTAGGCCTTGTATGATATTTTATTTATATTATTTAGTTTATATTTTTATACGTTGTAAATAATACTTATAGATTTTGTTAAAACCTAGATAGTGTATTGTTCAAACTATATTTTAATTATATTTTATAGATATATTTGAATATCTTAGTTTTTTTTTGTTATTCTTCCTTTTTTACAGTAACAGTTACTCTCCCACAAAGAAACTGTTTCAAATGAAATACTCTGTCTGCATTTGAGTTAAAAAGGCTGAATGTTATTTTTAAATGTAAAGTCAGTAATTGAATTAGAATAAAACATTTAAAAACAGATGTTGTAAGCATTATTATTATTTTTATTTATTAATTTCCACTTTTAGGAGATTTCCCTTAAGGGAAATCAGCTATTGAGGTTGTACTCATGACGGAATTTTCGAAATTTTTCTTCAAATGTCCATTGATCCTAAGTAGGAGATGATGAAAATGAGGCCCGTTCAAAACTGTATATACACACACACACACACACACATACATATATATATATATATACTAGCTAAGGTACCCGGCTTCGCCCGGGAATTCATATGAGCCTGAATGAAGATGGTATTTTTTGGCAAGGCTTTACTTTCCACAATATTTAGACATTTCCCCGTCACAGTCTTTAGGTTTCATACCCGTCGTTGCTGTGGATTTGTAAATAATTAAATTATTTGTTATGCAAGGTTTCGCTCTCCTGAATATTTTTTTATTTCCCGTCTCCTGTGCATGTAGTTTTTTTTTTTTTTTTTTTATAAAGTAATGAACATATAATTTATAATCGTAGAAAGTATTCTGTTTTTGAAACCATGTATGAATAAAAGTAACTTTCCCTTGATGCGGTACAAAGCTTAATGGTGACAGCTGTTTTAGATTTGTAGATTAAACAAATTCACATTCCTGAGTATAACACTACATTGCTATAAGCATCAATTAACATGTAAACATAAACCAATATGAGGTCGGCGGGGAAGCGGCAGAACTGATAGTACAAAGGAAGTAGCTTGACACCTACCTATGCTCAGTGCTGCCAACTCATTTAGGATATGAATCATGTAATACCTTAAATTATATGAACAAATCAGATTACATTTTCTTCACAATACTAAAACTGTTTGTTCAAATATTTTTCAGGTTCTAATTAAATAAAGTATTAAATACACATAGGGAAAACCGGCATTTCTCATGAATTAATGTTTGGGTGAAGAGAAGGGGGGGGGGCAGTATACTTTACTTGGTGCAATCTGTTACTGACGATAAAAAATAACATAGATTTGAATTATTAAGGATAAAATATTAACATAGATTTGAAATCATTTATACCCGTACAGGTGAGGTAGCATATCAATATTTCTACGCAAATTACTTTGTTTTACACTGTTATACAAAAAATTGTATAAAACAAAAGTTACTCTAAATACCAAAGTAAACAGCTATTGTTATGTGCACGTTTGACGAAAAACAAATAGAAAATGAAATATCGCGAATTTTTATTTCAGGCCTCCCTTATAACCCCCACTCCCGTTCGAACCTAAAAATTGTAATATACCTTATGATCATGGAAGTATTAATGCTATTTCACATACCGAGTTTTGTTAATTTCTGTTAAATCGTTAGTGCCCAATGAAATTGTAGACCTCCGCTTTGGTTTTTAACGTATATCTCTTTTATACTTTATTATCCGACAAAAGTGAATTTAACAAAAGTTACTTTAAATAAAAAAATAAGCAACTTTTGTCATGTTCATATTTGCAGAAAAACTAATAGAAAACGAAATACCACTATTTTTAATTTCAGGCCTCCCTTACAACCCCCACTCCTGCCCGTCCCTAGAAATGTTGGTATGGCTTATTATAATGAAAGCATTAGTGCGAATACACATACCGAGTTTTATTCATTTCGGTTGGGTCTTTTGTCCCAAATAAAATTCTTCTCTTCCTGTGTAGGTTTTAGCGTATATCTCGTTTATAATTCGGTATACGAAAATCGTGTATATAACAAAAGTTACTCTAAATAATAAAATAAACAACTTTTGTTATGTTCATATTTGCCGATAAACCAACAGGAAACGAAATATCGCTATTTATAATTTCTGGCTTCCCTTATAACCCCCACTCCTGCCCGTCCCTAGAAATGTTGGTATGGCTTGTTATAATGAAAGCGTTAGTTCTAATACACATACCGAGTTTTATTTATTTTGGTGGGGTCTTCTGTCCCAAATAAAATTGTTCACTTCCGCTATAGGTTTTAGCGTATATCTCGTTTACAATTCGGTATACGAAAAAAGTGTATATAACAAAAGTTACTCTAAATAACAAAATAAACAACTTTTGTTATGTTTATATTTGCCGAAAAACCAATAGGAAACGAAATATCACTATTTTTAATTTCTTGCTTCCCTTATAACCCCCACTCCTGTTCGTCTCAGAGGATATTCATATAGCCTAAAGTCTAAGTTGGGTTAGTAGTAATATACATACCAAGTTTCATAAAATTCGGTTCAGCCGTTTATGCGTGAAAAGGTAACAAACAAATAAATAAACAAACAAACAAACAGACACCAAAGAAACAAAATGCAGTTATGGTGTCTATGACATGTGTAACGAAAAGTTATCGTGAAATTTCGCGAAAAAAATCAATGTACAGACAGAGGTTACAATTTTATATATATATATATATATATATATATATATATATATATATATATATATAAAATTGTAACCTCTGTCTGTACATTGATTTTTTTCGCGAAATTTCACGATAATTTTTCGTTTCACATGTCATAGACACCATAACTGCATTTTGTTACTTTGGTGTCTGTTTGTTTGTTTGTTTATTTGTTTGTTTGTTTGTTTGTTACCTTTTCACGCATAAACGGCTGAACCGAATTTTATGAAACTTGGTATGTATATTACTACTAACCCAACTTAGACTTTAGGCTATATTAATATCCTCTGGGACGAACAGTAGTGGGGGTTATAAGGGAAGCCAGAAATTAAAAATAGCGATATTTCGTTTCCTATTGGTTTTTGGGCAAATATGAACATAACAAATGTTGTTTATTTTGTTATGTAGAGTAACTTTTGTTATATACACTTTTTTCGTATACCGAATTATAAACGAGATATACGCTGAAACCTATAGCGGAAGTGAACAATTTTATTTGGGACAAAAGACCCAACTGAAATAAATAAAACTCGGTATGTGTATTAGCAGTGAGGCCTTCATTATAATAAGCCATACCAACATTTCTATGGACGGGCAGAAGTGGGGGTTATAAGGGAAGCCTGAAATTAAAAATATCGATATTTCGTTCCCTATTGGTTTTTCCGCAAACATAAACATAACAAAAGTTGTTTATTTTGTTATTTTGAGTAACTTTTGTTATATACACTTTTGTCGTATACCTAAGTATAAATGAGTTATACGTTAAAACCTTAGCGGGCCCTAACGACTGGACCGAACTTAACAAAACTCCGTATATCAATTAGCATTAATTCTTCCATGATTATAAGTTATATTAAAATTTTTAGGTTCGAACGGGAGGGGGGTTATAAGGGAGGCCTGAAATAAAAATTCACCATATTTACACGTATAAGAGACGGGAAATATAAAAATAGCGAAGACTGTGAAGAATTATCGAACAAATAATTCTATTATTAGCAAATCACCGGCAACGACGGGTATCAATCCTAAACACTGAGACGGGTAAATGTCAAAATATTGTGCAATGTAAAGCTTGCTAAAAAATACCATCACCATTCAGCCTCAAATGAATTCCCGGGCGAAGCCGGGTATCTGAGCTAGTATATATATATATATGTCTGTTACCACTCTAGCGGTCACAATTGTTTAATCGTTACGAAATTCAATATATAAATGTTTTATGTAAAATGAAAGATCAAGTTCGTTAAAGGCTAAAATCGGAATGGGCAGAGGGGGGGGGGGTTAGAGGGGAGGAAGTTTGTAAACTCTTAATATCTCTTTTATTATGGGTCTAATCGAAAAATTGTATAGAACTAGTCTGATTGTATATGTAATTTTCTATAAATGTTGTTCTGCACATTTTTTCATTATGTTAAATATTAACTGAGATATTTGTTTTTTAGTTTTCGCCTTCAGCAAACCCCCACTCCTACTCATGCCATATCAACAAAACTGTATATATATATATATATATATATATATATATATATATATATATATATATATATATATGTCTGTTACCGCTCTAGCCGTCACAATTTTTGTTTAATCGTTACCAAACTCGATATTTAGTCGTTTTATGTAAAAAGAAAAATCAAGTTTGTTAATGGCTGAAATCGGACCAGTGGGTGGGGGGGGGGGTTTAGATGGGAGGATTTTCGAAAATTCGAAATATCTCCGTTACTATACGTCGGATCGAAGATTTTTACAAAATAAATCTTATTGCAAATTAAATTTACTATAAATATTGTTGTATACATTTTTTTTCTATCTTGAATATTAACCGAGATATTGGCATTTTTATTAAATCTCGGCACCTAACGGACAAGAGTTACTTTCCCGCCAAAAGCTAGTTCGGCCATTTCCTTGGCTGGCTCGGTTCTCGTGAAATTTCTCTATTGTAAAACTTCACGTGGGAAATCTGCTTAGTTTACACAGCCCCTGCGTGACGGACTTTATTTGCTAATACAATAGCTCATTGGGACTTTCTGAGGGTGGCAACAAAATTACAAATAGTTTTATTGGGGTCAAAGATACAGAAAATCAATATCTATAAATATACTTGTAGACTTCCACAGCCGTTATTAATTTTACATCATAGTCTTTGGGTATTGACTGTGTGTTCATGTTTCTTGCTGACGTTTCACTAAACATACTTCTAGCTTGCTCAGCGCTCTCTATGAGATTGAAGAGCTCAGGTGTATGTAACTGTCTCATTTGTGAATACACCATTCTTAGATGTTCTGGGGAAATAAGCCTAAATGGACAGCTTGCTGAAGAAATTTCTAGAAAACCAAAAAACTCCAATAGATATTTGCATGCTACTTCACATTACCATCCAGCACAGAAGAATGGAATAATTCGCTGCCTTTTCTTAAGGGTACAACGGAAAAAAATTGAAAAAATACTCAAGAAGCCATGGTATGTCCTAACAACATAAACAGAGAAGATGGCTATAGATTGTGTAAACTTTGGAAGCCCAGTATTACACCTAGAATGAAATATATAAATAAAGAAGATATAATTACACAAGAAAGTAGCTGGAAGGGGAGACTCTGCCCACTGCACCAGACAACACAGTTACATACACCTGAATTGGAACTCTTCAGTCTCAAAGAGCTCTGTGAATGCTGGAAGTATGCCTAGAGAAACATCGACTATAAATAGGACATGGACCCACCGTCAGTAGTACCTGAAGACTAGATTGTAATGTTTAAAATCTAATGTGAAAGTTGTGGCAAACATAACTTCTGGGGGAATTGAAACAATTGATCAAAAAGAAAGTAAAACAACATTGCAAGAATATTGACAATTGTGAAAATAATATCTCTCACAGATCATGCTTTTACTGAGATACTCAAATTTAGTTTTGAATTTGTTATAGACATTGACAAAGAAACATAATCATTCAAAAAATATTCATATATTTAAAAATAAAATAAAAAGTATTAAAAAGGCAAATGGAGCATTTAGACAATATATTCTTCAGGTTAACTAGGAGGGGGGGGGAGGGGTTAAAACGTTGGCCTTAATCTCACATGGTAAATCTAGGGTGACGAGTTCAATTCCTGCCTGGTCAATAGGAATTTATTTAGTGGTGAACTTATTAAATAAAATCCTTAGTCCCACCCGGCTAGAAAAGGGTTGCAACCTGCAGATAACCAACCCCAATTAGCCATAGTAGCAAAAATGGACGTTAATAAATAATAATTATATTCTTCAATATTATCTAAAAAGATTAAAGCCTAAATAATATTGTTGTTATTAATTTACATCCACATTCTATTCCTATTGCCCAGGAATGAATTGAACTATTGAATTAAGGGCTCTAGATTTTCCAATTGAGATTAAGACCAACACCATGGCTAACTTATGCCACACCTAAATAATGGATTCTAAATTTGACCTTGCTTTGTCTGAAAATCAATTTTAAATATATGACATAAATCATCTGATTAACAGAAATGCCTCCATCTTAGTTTTTAATCAAATATAGTTTGACTGCCCTGACAGAAGGCAGTTGTTGCCGTGTGATACCAATTAGTTCTGTAGAATCAGTATTCAAGGTCACACAATCGCAACATAATTTTGTGTTCTAGCATTAATCTCCATTAATACCCAAGAAGGTACTATGTTTCATATATACAATTACTAACATAAAAGAAATAGAAATAATGAAGATAGGACATAAACAACTAATACAAACAATAATTAATTAAATTTAAAAAATAAAGATCTGAAACATGTTGGTAGTATTAGGTTTTGTTCAAAAGCAAAATAAAAGTACCTTCCAGTATTAGTCAGTTTATTTTATCTGTTTCTTTTATTGCTACTGACAGAAAATGTCATCAGATAATAAAGATTTGAAGGCTGCCAAGATCTTATTGATTTTATAAAGGGAATTTTTGTACCAAGGAGGTTTGTAACCACCATCAATTAATAGTGGGTGGTTTTTCTAACCTTTGAAGATTAGGGAAGCCTTTATGTGTAGCTGCTATACATTAAACTTCACACAGTAAAATTTTACAAGCAAAGCACAGCAGCAGAGTAGAGATGAGAACCACTTTTTCAGTCATTATGGTCATGGTCTGTCTTGGAAAAGAGTCAAAGAAATTATTAGAGACTTAACATTAACTTTCTGAATTTGATTGATAATATACCATAAGTAAATCATTTTTTTTTTTTTTTTAGTCAAAAAAATTCCACCTTCCCTGGAAAACCAGTTCAACTATCCAAAGATTATGACTTGGGTCGATTGAAATAAACATATGACAGAACAGTTTTCATAAGGCTTGGTAGCCATGGCTCAGTAGATCAGTCCATATAAGAAATTTAATAATTTCTGTTCTAAGAAACATAAGCTTTATTTCTTTAAAAATGTATTCTTGGCTTGGGTTGGGCTTAGCATTCAATACAAATATTTAAAACAGAGAAAAGTATAAAAAATAACGAAGCATAGTGTCATTTTGGGTCACCTTGAGGAACTGATACCTAGCAATACACCCAAGTTGAATGAGGGTGAGATGAGGAGGTAAAAATGCCTGAATGAAGATTTCAGGAGGCCATCGGAACATAAATACCCAGACAATATTTGGGTCTGCAACCAAAGGACTGGTGTAATGTAATGGCATAATAACAAATTCTGCAAGAGCTATAACATAGGTACGTACTAAATCTTTTATTTGTACTTGAAATATATTTAACCACTAGCTGGCTGATGGAGGTCCATCAACAGAAGGATTTAATATGGTCAAATTGTGATTGGTAAATTAATGTTATACTATTTGTTTATACCTAATGTTTTAGATCTAACAATAAGTATATGTAGATAGATAGGTTTGTATGTTGGTTAGTACGAACATAGACTTCAGTTTTTATCACATCAACAACCAATGGCATTGTTTACCTTTTAGAATGAAACTCATTTTTCTAAAATTTTAATTTGTATATATTTTATAAAAGTGTGATTATTATACAACAGACATATATATATATATATATATATATATATAATTTTGAACGGACCTCATTTTCGTCATCTCCTGGGTAGGATCGATGGACATTTGAAGAAATTTTTCGAAAATCGCGACATGAGTACGACCTCAATAGCTGATTTCCCTTAAGGGAAATCTGCTAAAAGCTGTGGCTCATTACTAAGGAATTATTAAATCATGTCTCTAATTATTATGTCATTGAGCATTGAAGGTGGGGCAATGGTACTGAATGTACTGTCTGTAATAAAGGACTTGGGAAGAGTAAAGGTGTTCTAATATTTTCATTTTATTTTTTTATTTATTTTATTTCAGTAAATATTTAGTGTAGATTTATTTAAAATTAAGATTTTTTTCTGATCCTATCCTTTTCTAGCACTTTCTTGCCTAATATTTCTATTGCTGTTATTTTCATTTAATACTAGAACATTTATGTTTATCCTATTCCAACAAATCATGACATCTCTGCCACAACACATTCCACCACTTTTGAATGGTTTCATAATCATTCGTGTCGTATTATTTTTATATTACCATAAAAAAACTATTTTTCTATTCAATCGCTGCTTTCTCCTCATCCAACTTCATTAAGTAAACAAATCATTCAAGCTACCTCAACAGTCATTAGCAAATCATTATCCCCTGCACCGTATTTAAGATGCTATATAATGAAGGTGGTTGTTGTAGTTTATAATCAGAATAAAGGGACAATTAGTAGTATTGTGATATATATTTTATATAAGTAAACAAGACTAATGAATATCAAGCTCAATTTCAACAGCTTTGAACTACAGAATCGACATTTATTTAATGAAAAAAGGACACTGAACACAATTTATTATTTGCATTTCTCTAATAACCAATAGATGAAAAAGAGTTAGTGTGCATGAATCTGCTCCTCTATTTCTCAAATATACTGAGTGTCCTTTCTCATATGCGAGTAACCCATTAGTTTCAG
Source organism: Riptortus pedestris (assembly GCA_019009955.1). Taxonomy (NCBI): domain Eukaryota; kingdom Metazoa; phylum Arthropoda; class Insecta; order Hemiptera; family Alydidae; genus Riptortus; species Riptortus pedestris. The sequence continues at coordinate 78,831,568 of CM032231.1, read as the reverse complement.
AAAGGGATTCTTTTGTGGAGAAGCAAATCAGTATGTTTGTTATCAGCAAGATAAGACAGCTGAGGCGAAAGAGGAGTTGGACCACAATTCCTTTAATGTATATCTATGTTTCTATGGTTATCTATATTAATTTAATTGGTTATTTATATTGAAATTCTATGGTGTTTTGAGAGCATACAAATGACTGAATGTACAATTTCTCATTCAATCTAAGACCTTAATATAATAAAGTTGCTTGTACCTTTTAGAAAGTAAATGACAGAAAAATATCAAGGTATGTAATAGGTAAGAAGTAGTACAAAAATCAAAGCTATCTTTATTTCTTAAGAAAAATAAATACACTTACACAAGTTATTTCACACGTATCACATTATCCATAAATCTGGAATTCAAATAAAAATAAACATCGTGTAGAACTGTGCAAAAGAAATACTCTTATAACAATTAGAAATAGTAAAAATATAAATAGTAACTTAAACATAATCTAAGGAAGATCATTTATTTAAGTATCTTACAGGCAAATAGTGCAAAAGACAATTTACAATGGGACGAAAACAAGTTCATCCCATTGAGTGGCAAAGAGAATGTTTAGCTGAGAGTCGAGACCGATATCTTGAACCCTGAGGAGCTGGGCTGATGTCTGTCCTGGTGCCTTTGCTACAATGGCTGTACCGGAGACCCTCATTGTATGTGGCTCTACTTCCTTGTCTGACCCAGTTGTGTCAAGGCTAACAGAACAAGTCAGCTCAACTTGGATGTGCTTCAAGACTCCATGCTTGCCATTTTCTTCCAACTGTAAAAATTGAGACAAAAAATTAGTTTGCATTGAGAATACGTCAAAAGTTTTCTATTTCTATCCTAAGAATATCTAATAACATTTGCAAAACTGGAAAAAAAATTAATAAATAGATCATTTGAATAGAAAAAACAAGTTATAGAACATAAGATAGTTTGAAAAATGTGATTGGAGGGAGTAGTGATATAACTTATTGTCAACTAGATAGAGTGTAGAAGACGAGCATTGCATATAGTGAACTGATCATGAGGTCAAAACTACTCTTCAATTAAGAACCTTATAGTGGCTATCTTTATTTTAAAAAATTAATTTATTATTATTAAATATATATACATTTTTATCATCATACTTGCCAAGAATCTAGAACAAAAATGTTCTTCCCTCTAAAGATGGAATGAATAGTGAGGTTCTCTAAAGCCCCCCCCCCAAAAAAAAAATATAACTCGTTTTTCCAAATATTTCCCAAACTTATCAGGTCAATTATTTATAGAATGCCTGAATTACTTTTTATTGAGGAGTTGGAAGAGAAATGCAATGATTGAACGAATATAAGATGGGATCAATGAATAATTTTAATTTTAAACTATAAAGTTTTTCATCCTCCCCCCCCCCAACAAGGAAATCAACTATTCAGGTTGCACCCATGATGATTTTCAGAAACTTTCTTCAAACCTCCATCAATCCTACCGAGTTTCATTCAAATCATTTCATCATTGAACGTTATAGAACTCAATATCTAAACGTGGATGAAGATAAGTGATGCAAATCCATATAATGGACATCAAAATGGAGAGAAAAACAAAAATAAGGACCTAAAAACCTTTTGCTATTTTCTTTAAATAAAATATCTCTCTGATCTCTAAAAAGTATTACTAGCAACTACATAACATAAATTAAATTTGTTAAATCATTACTCACAATTTCTTGTCTTTTTTCAGCCTGGGGAGCATCTGCCCTGAATACAACTGCTTCTCCTAGCCTCAGCTGACCGGCAAAAACTTCAAACCTCATGCCAGCTCTCACTGCGGACGGTTCAAAACCAAGGCCATCAGGATGAGAATCCGACCAAAGGTAGTTTTGAGGGTTGTTGAGAGAATTTGAAGAAAATACCAGCCTCTTTCCATAGCCCATTCCGATGGAAGTAAGTTGCAAAGGTTGTCCTCCAAAAAGAGGTTTCCTTTTGCTTCCAGCCAATTGCCCAGCTGGACGTACACGGTAATGGAATCCTGGTACTATCCTTGGATCAATATATGTTCCTAAAAGGTAGATAAAATATTTTTATTACATATGTGAATAAAAAGTTAATATAAAATGAAGTAGAGGCACATTTTATCCTATTATCTGCATTACACTATACAGAAATAGATATTGGAACCAATATAGATACAAAAACGACTTAACTCTTTATAGGGCAAATTTCGCTGGCTATTAGAAAAATGAATATTAAAATAACAGAATAGTTTAAAAAAAATTGGAGAATAAGTTATTGGAGAGGCCGCTATACTGGTCCTTGCCCGTTAACAGGATCGGCCTGCCCAGGGATTACCGGGCTGGACGGACGCCAGAATTCTATCTGTCTTCTCGCCTGACAGGGAAAGGGTTTGGCTCATTACCTCCTCTCTTTCTGTCTCCAACTGAATAGTTTCAGCAAATATTTTTGTATAAAATGTTTCAATTACCTGCAATTCTCTGTTTCAGAGATATTCAATGTTTGTTATCACTTTAATAAACATATTTGAGCATACTACAGATGACTGATGATTTGATTGGTATAAAATATAATTTACTTATAATGTCGAATTTGATTGTTTAACTTGTAGAAAAAATACTATAAGCAAATGGAAAAAAAATACTATAAGCAAATGAAAAAAAAATACTATAAGCAAATGAAAAATAAATACTCCTGATTTTCTATATGGTAAAATTGTAAAAATGGAAGGGCAGAGCCATATTTTTTTAATTACTTGACATAGAACACACATGTGACAAAACATTATTAGTTTATATTTACTGAAACATGATCAAGAATATCTTAGTAAAGTATTACATTCTCTTTGGTGGACTAAAAGCAGAAGTATGTAGTTGACAACAGTTAATGCACAGTGAACATACAAATCAGTACTAACTGAGCAGGTACCTGAAATGGGCAAGGGCCGTTTAGTGGCTGGGAAGGGGGAATCTCGGCTCTGGTAGGGCGAACATGCAGGAATAATTCCTCATTTTCTCCTAGCATCTAGTGGACACCCTTGTAACTATTAACAGAACTCTCAGTCTGAGTTTGAAAGAGACCGGTAAGTGGCCGTTTTAGCAACCATTGCCCTATAAAAGGTTAAGAAAGAACCTTCTAGTATATCAATTTAGTTAAGAGTGGAAAAACTATTACCATCTCCTTTCTGCTTCATTTAGACTGATAATTTTATTTACTGTATCTATTTTATATATTGTGGCTAAATAAATCTTCTTTTTGATCTAGAGACAATTCCTTTACCTTTACTACTTCCTTTAAACATATTGCAGGAATCTACAGAGGGGATTCTATTCACTCAGGCTAACTTATCATCCTAAGTAATAAAGTTGTCCTAAAACTTGTTTACCTTTTACTCTTAAAGCTTTAATATTTATGTAATATTCTAACTACTCACCAATGACGGGCATTTCATAAGGCTCCAGGCCAAATATTGTGTAAGTTGTAGGAACGTCATTTATATTCTCTCCCCTAACTACAGTAGTCCTTTGGCTTGTGTTAATGCCAGCCTTTAGAGTAAAGCCTCGCCTTGGATGGTTTCCAACAGTTGTGCCAATTACCTTTGTCTTCACACCAGTTTTTGATTTAACACTCACAGCAATACCATTCATCTGAAAAACAAATAAAAAAATGAATGTAAGACTTATGTTAATCTACTCTAAGGATAAAATATTTTAATATTGAAATGTTACACCATAGGCTAATCTTAATAAACTTTCTTAATTTTGGTTTTGGGTTAATTTTTTTATGTGGTAAAAATTGTTTTTATAGTATTTTTGTCCAAACTTCTCCAAAATCGAGTTATAAAGTTAAGATCTAAACTTTTTATAAATATTTACCATTATATTGCTCAGAAGTGATCTTTAGTTATAGTCAGTTAGAGTAACCACAATAAAGGCTATCGAGTTCCTAAATTGAGTGGTAATGCCACAGAAGTATTTGGGGCTGTGTTTACATAAAGAATAAGTGAAGAAAAAAAATAAAGGACCCCTACATTCACTTCCACAATCTGGTATTGTTCAATGTCTTTCAAATACATTACAATAGGTGATACTGTTCATTCATAAGATAAAGAAGCCATTGAAATGATTTAATGTTTTCTTATTCTCTCAAGACATGACCAAAACTGAAAACTCTCACGCATTTGAGGTATTTTTAGTTGTAATTAATAAATAAATAAATTAATAATGTTGTTTATATAACAAAACATTGGAATACATTATACATTACTAATTATATTTACAATATAGCTTTTGCATCAGCCAATTGACAAATGAAACCAGCTCGACGTCAAAAGCAAAAGTTATCACAAAAAAATAAAAATGTAAGCCACCAATTTCATATTTTTTGGGGGGATTAAAAAAGGAAATTGAAATAAGAACTTACAGGAACAAGTAGGTCTGAGGTATCTCCTTCGTACCACTCAACTTTACAAAGCGATCTAACTCTTGCAGTCTTCTCAACTGAGCCATCACTGAGTATTCTATGGCCAACCTCTTCTTGGGGAGCCTGTAAACAGATAATTATTTGCTTTATTTTGAGATCATTAAAGGTTTTAACCCTTATCTAACTGAGGAGGGCTTTATAAAAAAATGAGAATTTGATTGTATTCTCAATAGATATTTAAATTTTACTTGGAAGAATTAATTTAAAATTTCTTTTGGCATAAATTTTGAATAAAAACAAAATGCCCTCTTATATTATGAATTTTGGTTAACTTAACTTACCTTGCAATCAGTAAAGCAAGGAAGTTCAGCAGGAGCCAGTTGGTCTCCTTAAAACTTTCACTAAATAACAGTTCCAAAAAGGCGGCTTATTTCTGATATTTTAATTTTACATGATTTAAGCAAAGAATATTTACTTTATTATTATTATTTATTATTATCAAATAAGTATAGAAAAAAAAACAGGATGTGGAATAAAATTATTCAAAATTAGGTATCCTTATAACTAGCATTTTTTGGAATAAAAAATCAACTTAATATACTGGTCATAAGTCAAAATAACACAAAAATGAAGAAATGCAATGTTCTCTATTCTTAAAATAGCAGATCATGGTTATTTCCTGAAGGATTTTTGAATATTTGTTAATATGATTTACTACAACCAAAAGAAAAATTAAAATTCCGTTTATTATGACAATTCTATTATTATTGTGAGAATATTTTTCTGATGCTAGTCTCACTAGTTTTGCATTATTTAAGAAATAAAACTTGTAATACACATTCAATTGATCTGCAGGACAATAGAAAAAACTTCAACAATAAAATGTATACTTATTTAGCTTTAGAGGAGTAGGTTAAAATTAGTTTAAACCAGGCCTGACCAAGAGTATTTACCCAGCCTAAAGGACTTTATAAAATAAAACAATTTGTTATGAATTGGAGATAAGTTTATATATGTATGTTAAGGCATTGGTCTTAATACACTTAAAAACATTGGTTCATGTACTAACGTTGGTTCATGTAAATTCTAATGCCCACCCTACCAAAATAGGGAGGTAATTTATAATATGACACATTCTCATAGTACATAATGAGGATGTTACAATTAAAATAGGGGCAAACTATATATATATATATATATATATATATATATATATATATATATATATGACATCATAGTGCATAATGAGAATATTACAATTTACATAGTTTCATCATATTGTATATCAAACATTTGGCTTAAAATATAAGAAATAATTCAAAATAACAGAACTGAACAGGCATGTGTACTAAAATTGGCCTGAAAACTGAAAAAAATGTTGTTCAGGTTAGTCATTAATGACAAATTAACCTTTGTAGTTTAGGTTAGATTCCCACAAGAGCATGGGAATTCACTTGGAGGTGGAATCGCCAATAAAGCCCCCAGTCACACCATAGCTAGAAAATGGTGATATTTTTTGAAAGTTACATGAACAAATGCGATTACACTCCCAGGATATGGCAGTTTGGGCAAAGATTTCAGTGATTATAAATTGTAGAAATCATTTTAAGTGTTTGATTGTTTTTTAAACAAGAAAGCAATATTTCTTTATCGTATTATTTTTTTAAACAGTAAAGAATTTTCTTTATTTTATTTTAACAAAACAGACCACTGAGGTCCCACATTCGCCCGAGGGTCAATCTTAAAAAATACTTTACAATACGTCTAGACCATAAAAATAAAAACATGGCAAGATAGAAGTTCAGTAATACATCATTTTCTTGTAAAGTGTGTGTTTTCTCTCTCAAGTTTCATTAATTAGAAGAATAACTTTCTTTTTTTTTTCAATATTAGCAGCCAGGAAAAGATATGATCAGTCCTAGTTTAAACAAAATAAAGAGAATGAAAACTTTTTGAACTCATTTTATATTATCTCTATCAAAAGTGGGCAAAATTCCAATGAAACAACACATGATTTATCAAGTACATGTACGCCACAGCACATAGCAAAACAAACACATTATTAAGCAGTATATCATTCTTTATCACCATTGCTAGGAAGATGAGTGGTTTGACAAATTCAGAAACAAACAGTCCCTTGGAAATGCCATTTAGTAAATTAATAGTAGGTGGTGGTTTGATTGGTTGTTGTTTGATGGGGTGTACCTTGGTAACCCTGGCCGGAGTGTGTTCCATCAGGTTGATCGGCAGATGGTCTCCTCCAGCCCGGACGTCCTCGCCTTCAGATCAGTCCATCGCCTCGTCTCCTAATCATCTCAACACATAGTCGCCTCACTCCCACGTAATCCAAACATATTCCTACCGCTCGCGACCCTAGTCAACTCTAATTGTTTAGCCCTAATCCCCCCCTTTTGTAAAATAAAATAAAAAAAAAAAAAGAAGAAAAAATAGGCATGTTTTGCAAATTGATCTTCCAAAATTATAATTAATGAAGCTTAAAACATAATAATTAGAAAAAGTATAATTTATCATGTTTAACTGTGTTTTATTTCGATTTCTAAATAAAACAAATTTAATTAAAAATGTATTTTATTTAGAAATTGTAGTTAACTTAAATTGCTCTATATTGCTTTAATATTATCAATTGAAATTTCAAAATCGAGCCTCAAACAGACATTTTAAGCTGATGATTAATTAAGACTTCTTTCACCCCTTGGTAATCATTAAATTTGTAAATATCAAATGTGGAAGTTCTAAATGGGGAAAGTGAAAGTAAAAGTCTTATCAAGGCTTTGAAGAAAAGAAGACCGAAGTTTATTGGATATAAAGGATGAAGGATCAGAAAGATGTCATTTTTTGAAGACATGAAACATTTCAGGGTTAGTTCTTGCAATATGAAATGAGTAGCTTATAAAATGGTTCCAATTAAAAGGCATAGTTTTTCGATTTACAAGGTATTGCCTTTAGATCTTAATGATGACAGCTTAATCACAAAAGAAAAGTAATGCACAGTAGAACCTATCTTCTTAGGTTAAATATAAAATGAGTTATAAAAACTCTTATTAGAATTACTACAGTTTGTTATTTCACTAAGGAGAACTGTGTCAATAATGCACTTTAAGTTGAGCACCTTTAATTTTAATAACTGGTGAAGATGAGACCTATACATCTGGTGTTAATTTCATAATGCATAGTCATTTTTGGGCACCGTATTTAGTCTATCTCTGTCAAAAAATAAGTAAAGTAAACAATATAGTGTATATGTAATAAGTGTTCCTTTTTATTTAATAATTAGAATTTCGTAAAAAAAATTGAGAGAAATTTTTGTTAATGAAAATATAAAGATAAAATATACCCCAGTTAATTTTTATCATTCAATGACAAACACAGTTAATCATGCTTCATTCAAAATGTTCTTAAAAGTAAGACATTAAATTTTTCTGTTTTTCATTATAAATCCAGTAATACATATTTATCCAAATTATTAATCTTTTTTAAAATAGAAGTTTCCACAAATTTATGGTTAAGATCATTTATTTAACTTTTATGGTGATTCATCAAATGAATTTCCAAACTCCCAAAAATAAATAAATAAAGAAAATGGACAATTTTTAAGGAGATATCAATCGTATAGAAACAAAAAAATAATTATTGTTAATAAAAACAATAATCAAAAATAAAGAATTTCAAAAGAGGAAAGTATTCAGATTTTTAGTGTTTCCAAAGTACATAAGATAAAAATGATCTCCTTAAAAATTTATAAAAGAGAACTTTAAGGAGCATGGGAATTCATGAATATTTTAAGCTTCAATATAGGATTATGTTTTGACAATTAGATTTTCTAATGGACTAAGTTTTTCATGCCTATTTTATCTTAATCTGAGATTTTCTTTAATTATAAGCATGATGTTGCAATGAATGTTCAAGCTACTCATTGATTATTTTCAAGCTGTTACATGCAAATGACCTTTCTTTGATGCTTTCATGTCACCAAATATTTTATGGAGATATAACATGATTGTTTGCCATTAAATATTTTATGGAAATGTAACATGCAAAAAGCAATTAGACAGATAATTAAAGAAAATCTGGAGCAATTTAAACAAATTTGATATTCTGATTGTACTTCAAACAAATAAAAAATTGAAATTTATGGAAAGCAAAACAAAAAAGAAAAGAAAACTATAATTTCATATAGTTAATTTGATTAGTTATTGATTGAGAACTTTTCAAATGAAAAAAAAATAATTAGAAATTGCGTTTCTTATTAAAAAATTTACCTAACATAAGAACGGAATACGAAAGCAATATTTCCCAATACATTCAAAACAAGGACACAAAGACAAATGAATATTGTTTGGGGTTACCTTTTTTTTAAAAATGCAGGAAAAGAACAAATTTAATATTACCTGATTCTGCAAGATATCGAGAGTTCCAACAGGGACATGGTTGGCATCGAAGACAGTGAATTTATCTCCTGGCGAAACAGTTTCAAGCTCGAAAGCAAAGCCGTTTTCATTGGAATCAGCCCAGAAGTAGTTCGGATTTGAATTCAGGTGGCCCTTTCCTGGAGCAAAAGTCAGTCTTCGGGAGTACCCTCTACCAATGCTTTGGAGTTCAAGAGCCTCGCCTTTAAACAGCCACTTATCCTTGAACTGGTTCTAATAAATAAAATAATAATAATAATAAATAAAAACACAATGTAGATATAATTTTTTTTAGAAAGTGTTTATGATATTATGAATAATTAACACATATAACTAAATTTATAAATGCGAGATGATTTATATCTTTATTTAATTGTTTACAGTGATATTTTAAATTGGAATGATCACAAGTTATAGAGTCTACAGTTATAAATTATGTAAGATTTGTAGAATTGGTCACATTTAATAATTACAATTATTATTGTAACTGTCTAATAAATCAAAATAATTACCTCATAGATAGTGCGAACTCTGTACTTAAATCCTGGTACAATCCTTGGATCAACATATACTCCAATTGCTGGGAATTCATGTTTTTTCAAGTTTTGTACTCTGTACTTTGCGGGAATGTCACCTATTTGTTTCCCATCGACTTCAACAGCCCTCAGTGCTTCAAGAGCACAGCTGCATGGCTGTTTGTACTGAGGCACCGAAACATTCTACAAATAAATAACATATATGTAAATATGTATAAGAAGTTGAGAAGCTTTTGGTTGAAATAATAAGATTTTTTTTCTTCAATGTGTGTGGAATTTTTATGAGTAAAGAGAAGCCATAAATCCATTAATAAATAATTAACTAAGTCTAACTATTATTGACGTGTTTAATCAACATGTCTTATAAAAAAAAATTATAAAAACCATTTGCAAGTTCTCTGAGCCTCTTGGATTGAAATGGAACAACACTTAATAAATGTCTCTAAATATTTATTGTTAATGGCGGCTTTATAGTAATGGGTGAAATATACAAGTATTGACACAAGTACTTGAAAACATTTGTAAAAAGGACGTAGATACAATTAAAGTCTATGGGACTGCTTGAGGCTAGCAAGTGAGGCAGGTCTATGAGACCTGCCAAGCATGTGTTTTAGACTGGGTAAGTAGTGGTCTGTTTCTCAATTACAGTGGCATACCATGCCAGTGATTATTTAACAATTTCTTTAATAGTTAAGAAAAATAACTAAAACCCTCAGAAACCTCAAACATTAAAATTAAATTCAAGAAACTTAATGTATCTTACATGAAAAACAAGTAAACACTTGCAGCAATATTCCACGAGTCCTACAAATATATGGACCACATAAACAATCATCACTAACTGAACTTTTATATTAATTTCAACTGAAATAAAACAATAAACACACTCACATATCTCATGTACTAGTCACAGTACTGAACTATTAAAGGGCTGACCGGAGTTTGCCAGCTATGTTCATTTTTAAAACTTGGCTAGCCAAACAGCCGCTGTTTACGTTTTACTATTAGGTTTTAAATACCCTGACAAAACGCATAAAAGGTACAATTTGTCTATTCTTGTTTATGAGAGAGAGCAGGTGCTGGTTGAAGAGGGGAGTACTATTTTCAGATCTAAACTGAAAATCTGAAATGAAAACCATCGGCTCAACAGCCCATGAAGGGGCAAGGCCAGATATAATGGCCAAGAAGGGGAGGGGGAGGGATAAATAAATAAACCATTAAGTAAATACAAATAAAAATAAATTTTGCATGTATAACAACATCATATAATAAAGATTATTTTAAATTCTTTGCATTCTTGAAAAATTGAAGAAGGTTATTAAATCAGCCAGAATACAATGTTATTACAGGCTAATGTATCAATTAGTTATAGTGACAACAAAAGAAAATATTGCCATAATACTTGGGAAACATCATACCTATTGATATTGAACTGTAAACAGGGACATTTCAATTATAGATAAAAATAAAAATAGTTCAGACCTTACATTTAAATAAAATAAAATTTCTATTCTTCAGAAGTTATATATTAATAAAGATGCAATGATTTTTGTAAATTAAAGAAAATCAGAAAGTGTCAGCAGAGATAAACTCTTTCCAGTTGGCCAGTTGAGCACTTCATTATATATCCTAAAAACATTACTGGCATTATAACATTTAAAAAATTAAATAAATGTGCTAATTTTACCTGGTAAAAATTGTCACATGGAGGGCAAGCTGAAGCTGGAATCGGGCTGCTAGATCGACTCTTGGATAGAACATTTTCATTGTCATCAACCTGTAAAAAAAGGAACATTCTAACATTAGAAAGAAACAAAATGAATAAACTGAAATTCTCTTATTAAAAAAGAGAGAGAGAGAGAGAGAGAGAGAGAGAGAGAGAGAGAGAGAGAGAGAGAGAGAGAGAGAGAGAGAGAGAGAGAGAGAGAAAGTTTATTTCAGAAAACATTTTCTCGTCTATAATTGAGGTGTTTTTTGTGATTCTTCCCAATCTAGAAATCAAATGTGAAAGTATATTCCATACATGTTCTTTTCCTTTAGAATACGAAACGTACGGTGAATCCATTCCACGATTGGATTCAGATAAGTGTTTTAATTATCAATAGCTAATTCATAGTGCTCTTTGGGCATTTGAAAAGTTTCAATTGTTTTTAGTCTATTTTGTTTTATTGAGAAACATCAATGTTCATAAGCCAGTGGAATTTGCCACATTCCCTTAGCCATTAGCGTGCAAGTTATGCTAGAATTGTATGTAAATATAGGTTTATCTGGGTAGCATTTTATAAAAATAAGGCTTGCAGAATTAACAAAGGATCAAATGTTATTTAATAATGTTCACTTTATGGTACTAAGGCTATTTGGTTGAGCCGGAATATCTACAGGTTGCCACTCTTTTTTAGTCAGGTGTAAACAACTTTTATTTCTCAATGAACTATTACTGTTAGCGTTTGGAGGAGTAAAGAAAGTTCTTCAATTTCATTTTAATGGAAATATTTATACTTTTCCTATACTAAATCCAAAAACAAAGTTACATATATGTAAAGGGGGTCTTAAATTCCCCTTGTGGGATCCCTTTCTCATAAATGACAACAACTTTTCTCCCATCAGTAAACTTTTTTTTTCTTTAGTATTTCGAAATCGTATCGCGCATTTATTTATAAGCAAAAGGATGTTAGCATCTCGCAGGAGTTCCATAGTCAAACAGAAGAAGCACTTGGAATTTTTACTGTTGCCTACAACTTTCAGAGAAATCTAATATATGCCCAAGAGGCCCGAAATTCCTGGGCAGTTTATTTTACATCAGGACGGTAGATAATGGTTAGCCAGGAAGGGGAGGTTTTGTGGCAGAGAAATCAATACCTGGAGCAAGGAGGGAGAGGGTAGTGAACTCCGACAGGACTAGTTAGCCCTGTGTCAATCCCTCTTTCAAGTAAAGCTCACAACCTAAAAGCGGTCAATAGTATTGTCAAAACCTTATCACAGCTTATCAACCTTACCTATACCTATGGCACCTTTATCACTGGATATATTACATATTGCTATATATTACATAAAAGGAGCGCATTTAAGGTGGAATTCGGCATTGTTCTATAACAATTCAATGTATGATAGAACTATTCCATTCACTTTTCACTGCCGACGCTCATAGATCAGAATATGCTCACAATTGCATAAATATCAACAGCAGTTTTACAAACATTTCAAATTAAAAATGTAATCATATATTTCTAGTGCTAGGTCTTGACGACGTAGATATAAAAACTTCGGCTTCCAGCTGTCTGGGCTCCAGGAATTCTGTGCAGAAACGTAAAAGGGAAGAGGGACACAAGCACATCCAGTGGATTCGACTAGCCTTTTGCATTGTAGTTATTAACAATAAGGCCACCAAGAAGAAATAGTTGTAAATAATCCACTTCACAGTACGTAGTATCGAAAGATGGGGCGTACAGCTAGAGAGCTTTATGCAAATATACCCTCATTTTAGGGATAATGAACTGAGGAAAAACTGAACAAATAAAATACTGGAATAGAAGAGAGGACAGTACTCTGATCAAAGTAGTTAGAGAGCCAGTTCTCGGTAGCTTGCATTACTGACTTATAATGAATTGAAAGGCCTCTTATTTCTCATAAAAAATAACATGAAAATGGTGCGGTGGCGACGAAAAGGCTTCCTTGTATACTCAACGGTCAGCATCTACCGGCGAATTTGATTATAGATATATACTGGCGGAGACAACCCACTACTTGATTTGATCGTCAATGCATATTATACATGCATTGATTGCTTATTACTTGCAGTACCATCAACTCTGCTACATTTTTTAGAAAATGAGAAAATATTAAAAAAAAAATAAAGTGTTATCCTTTGGAATAAAAAACAATAATATTCTGGTGAAGTATAATGCCAAATTAATTTACTTCCTGGAAGTTTGAGGCGTTTTCTCAATGAGTATAATGAAGTAAAAAAAATAATTTAAAATCTTTAGATACATCAAAAATATTTTCCGTCCATTTCCACAATTAATTAATCATTTACAATGCTAAAAGTAAAATTTAACTAATCTGCGCATTATACCTCTTCAGCTATAGCATTTCAGACGCGCTAAAAATATTTCAACCGGCGCCTCGCCCACATAAACAAGTGTAAATTTAGAAAATGCGATCATGTTGCTTGCGTAAACGACACCATAGACCGAGCTGAGGACAGTCACGTTGGAGGAATGCTGCCATATAAAAATTATATCATCCTAAATATACAATCAATATAAATAGTACATAAACGACAAGCACGGCTCCTTTTTCAAAGGTTGGAGACAATCCAAAGGTCGCAAATGCGCCAGAACTGCTGCCAAGAGGGAAGGAAGGCAGAGAGGAAAGAGAAATGAGTTTTTTACGATTATGAAAGAGTCTCAACTCACGATCTAATAACGAGAGCAATGACTAATTGTATTTTTGAATAATGAAAGGAAGAGTACTAGCGTATTAAGGACCTCTCTCTTGATAGATGGATAGGTAAAACTACTTGAAGCTCATCCAGGGTGATGGATAGCATGGACTCCGATCATGTCTATTAGGAATCAGGTTACTTGCCAAAGTCAAAAGAGCATGAAAAGGGGTCTACCACTATTCCCGAGGAAGATAAATGCTATTCACTTACGTAGACTTAACGTTGCTAAGGCTAATCGGAACGGGTTGTCTACAGGTTACCACCCATTCTAGCTAGGGCAGGACTAAGATTTCTAATTAACGAGTTCGTCACTAAATTAATTTACCAATTGCTCACATTGGAATCGAACCCATGAATCTATAGTAGAAATATACCATATGGATATGTAAGGTATTCATAAGGCTAGCCTAAGACCTACCAGCATCATTTCCTTAGGTAAAACAAGCATTATTCATTATGTTTGACTCTTAACATCCATTCTTTGTATGAAAAGACTCCCTCCAAAATATTAATCTACAAAGAACAATTGAAAATCTGGTAACTAACACTATTTGACACCTGCCTGTTTAGGAATGCAACACGGTAGCTCTCTAGGGGAACGGACCTGACTACAACAGTTTTAACCATTTAGCATCCATAGGGTGCAATGAATAATGGCAGATTTGGGGCATTGGAGCATTGTCATACTTGTCAAAATAGTTCACCAAATGAAAGGTTCAAGTTTAATAATCCAGCATAATCTATGCAGGCCCTATAAGATTAAACTTCACTTGGACTCTTGAATTGTTTCTTTGCTTGTGCAGTCTGGACAACATTCACGAGTCAAATATAATAATGAGTTCAGGTGTTTTTAAAATTTTGAATCTTTAATGTTGTTGGGAAGTCGTTTATTCAAAATATCTAATGTTTAATTTTAGATATAAAATTGTTGACATTTTGTATATAATTTTCACTCATTTCCTGTTGTCAGTTTTAAAGTTTAGCCTGACCTCTTTCCGAGTCATCTTAGGTATGTGTAAATGTCAAGATGTATTTATAAGCCATTGTGGGATAATAATAGAATGTTTCACGCTATTACGCCCATTACAGTTTATAATGAATTCCAAAGAGACCAGACCAGCGACAGATCAATATTATGAGGCACCACGTTTATGACTGTGGAAAACTAATTATATTAAGTTCTCTTTATGCTCTGTAAATGCTAATTAACCATAAGAGAGCTCATAAATGGTTTCCAGAAGGGTAGGGGAGTCTTATAATAGACGTTTATTCGAAATGACTCTTCTCTAGTCTAAGAATTTCTTGGTTTGATTAAGAGTAACTAGCCAATAGAAACATTAGAGCCAGGGAAAACGTTAATCCAATTTAACTGGATAACATCATATACACGTTTATTTATATTAAGAACTGAATCAATTTTATAAAAAACAAAGAACGGTACAGAAAAAATTCCAAAAGTTGGAAATGGACAACCGAATAGTTTAAACCTAAAGCTTTTGTAATCCAATTCAATTTTGTTTCACTTGTTGCGATTGACCCACTTAAAGCAATTAATGTACGTATCTGTCAACGAAAGTAAATGTTTGTTACCTTAATCCTAAAATTAAACCATATCTACGGAGGTTTACGCAAACTTTAATTATCAGACGGTGCGTGACAAGAATAGCAACACTTTAGATTAATGTGTTTATGTCGCGTAGATGATAAAAACAATTCAGGCGTTGTTTACGTTTGAGAAATTAAAACACAATTGTGAGATAGGAGAATAAATAGATATGTTGTAGGTCTAAATCAAGGTCATGGAATGAAGCCCATCAAAGCAGACTTTATTAGGATAGAAAAACTCATATGGTTATTTTAGCAGATTTCCCTTAAGGGAAATCAGCTATTGAGGTCGTGCTCATGACGCAATTTTAGAAAATTTTCTTCAAATGTCCATCGATCCTACATAGGAGATGACGAAAATGAGGCCCGTTCAAAACTGTATATACACACACACACATATATATATATATATATATATATGTGTGTGTGTGTGTGTGTGTGTGTGTGTGTGTGTGTGTGTGTGTGTGTGTGTGTGTGTCTGTTACCGCTCTAGCGGTCACAATTTTTGTGTATTCATTACTAAACTCAATATATAAGTGTTTTATGTAAAATGAAAGATCAAGTTCGTTAACAGCTAAAATCGGAGGGGGGGGGGGGATTTAGAGGGGAGGAATTTCGTAAACTCTTAATATCTCCGTTATTATGGGTCTAATCGAAAAATTGTATAGAGCTAGTCTGATTGTAAATGTAATTTTCTATAGATGCTGATCTGTACATTTTTTCATTATGTTAAATTATAACTAAGATATGTGTTTTTTAGTTTTCGCCTTCAGCAAACCCCTGTGAATATTGAAGCCTGAATACCAAATATTGCTCTCATTGACATTTTCCGTCGTGAGATAAATACAAATACGTGACGCAAGTGGGGAAACTGCTTAATTAACACAGCCCCTGCGTGGCGGGCGTTTTCATTGCAGGGATAAATTAATGGCTTAGGGAAAATTCAGAACTACTCACTCTGAAAAATTGATATGACTCCCATATTCTCCTGTCAAATTAAATTTTAAAAAATGTTTTATGGACTTCACTTAAAATGATTTCATTAGAAAGTACTGTAGGATATCTCCGCTCTAAAACATCGGATCAAAAAATGTCATGGAACATAAATTTTAGATCTTTTCATGACATACAAAACTGGTACCTCTAATAGGAACTTGGAAATATGCTTCTTTGATTTCTGGCTCCCTTTAAACCTACCCTCACCCTTTTTCGATTTTGATCAAAAGGAACACAA
Organism: Riptortus pedestris; assembly: GCA_019009955.1. NCBI lineage: Eukaryota > Metazoa > Arthropoda > Insecta > Hemiptera > Alydidae > Riptortus > Riptortus pedestris. The sequence goes on along the minus strand of CM032231.1, from coordinate 78,814,892 downwards.
CTAGACAGCACAGCAGTCATGAATATGAAGTTTCAACATTCTAAGGCTAGACTTCTTTTCAGAATTATTCACATCACTTGTAAATTAGTCAAAAGGGGTTCAGGGAGAGCCAAACTGTTAATTTCGTTGAAATTTGAAAACCAAATATTTTCAGGATACACTTCCTTTACTAGGTAGAAGAAAGTAAAAATAAAATACCTCTCATAAAACTTTTCAGCAATCAAATTCTGAGCTCTTCCGATATCAGAGTATAAGATATAATATTTATTCTGATACGGTAGAATTCTAATCATTGCCTTAAAATCTAATCTAAAGGTACCAATAAAAATGCAATAAAAAGTAATACATGAATTGTTTTATCAAAATAAACGTAGCTGATAACGGTAATTCGTTTCAAGAGGTAAATAAACTCGTCTACTCCCAGTCTGGATATAGCGGTTCTCAACGAAAGTATAACTTCTTGTTCTGTAATTGGGAACATATTCATTAAAAGTTTGTTCTCAAGAAACAAAAAGTGTCTCGAGCAGGAGCTGCGTAAACTAAGCAGAATTCTCACGTGTGGCATGGTACACAACTGATCTCATCTCACCTTATATTCTCTATTTCCGAATAGAAATCCGATGAGTAGACGTAGGCGGTCAATAAAATCTTAATTGACGGAGCCAGTACTGAACGTATTTGCATGTGAATCGTGTAGTTGAAACCAACAATGGATATTTAAGTTCGATGCATAAACGTGGGGGGGGGCTTACTGAAGATCACCTAATAATAAAAATTAAGAAATGACAAAGTCTCAGTTAATATTCAAGATAGAGAGCGAGTAGAATGACTTTTATAGTAAATACAATTTACAACACGATTGGTTATATATTATTTTTCGATCCGACGGAGTAGTTAGGGAGATCATCTCAATTTTCGCATTTCCCCATCTCTCACACCCTCCAGTCCCGATTTCAGCAGTTTACGAACTAGATCTTTAGTTTCAAATGACAAGCTTATATATCGAGCTCCGTTACGAGGAACTTTGTAAAAAAAACTCCGACAGCTAAAGCGATAACAGACAAGTCGTACACACACACACACACATATATATACATATATATAATATATATATATATATATATATAATTTATACACGGACCATTTTGTCATCTACTAGGTAAGAACGATGGACATTTATTTTTATTTTCGAAAATGACGTCATGAGTACAATCTTAAGAGCTGATTTCCCTTAAGAGATATATACTAATAAACATGACCTATTTATTCAGAAATAAGAAGCTATGGTATTTTGTTAATGAAGCCGACAAACTAAACAAAATACAGTTTTACATTACCTCTGAGTTCTACCTTTTGAAAGTTTGTTATTCAGTAATGACCGGGACGGGTCATATATATGTTAACAACCTTTTCCAGCTAGGAATAAGGATTTTATTCAATGAGTGCATCAACAAATTTCTATTCCCCCAAGACTCAAAAACATCCCAGTATATTAAGACCAATGCCTTAACTAGCATGGCTAACGTACTCCATTACATCATGTTGACATTTCGAATACTGCGCCAACTACAAGATTATAAGAGCTATTGATGGGTAAGCTGAAATGTGCACCTGACCAAAACAATATTGACGTATAATTTCATTCAGTCCCAGGGAGAAGACGAACTAGTAACGCAGATGTAGAAGTCAGAAATCTAATCTGATATTGATGCTAGGAAGTTTATTATTATAGCCCAACGAGGTCTATTTTCGTAAGCAATAGTTGACTAGAACGTTGTCTAGGCAGTAAGGTAGGTTCTAGAAGGTTCGTCCCACCCATCCTACAGGTTCACTGACCCATGGTCACGCCTATCTCACTGATAACGGTGGCTTGTCTCGTTCTGTAGGTCACGACCCAAGCATGAATGGATTGATCTTGGTCACAGTCGTTTTTACGAAGTTTCCACTTCCGTTCCTGACACAATACTGTACAGTCAGTCAGGGGTTGCGTAAAATAAACCGATTTTCCACGCACTTATACCATGTCTCCTCGCATTTAACACTATATATTACGATATTTCAGTTAAAAGAAATTAGCCATTGAGGTTGTAATCAAAAATGTCCTCAAATGATCCCTTGACCAAAATTTATCAACATACACCCACACACACTGTCTGTTATCGCTAGTTACTACGCTCGATATTTAAGCGTTTCTTGTAAAACTGAAGATCAAGTTCGTCAATGGCTGAAATCAGGCCATGGGAGGGGAGAGGATTGGAAAGTCAAAATATCATAGTTATCATGAGTCGGAACAAAAAATATAGAATCAGTCTTGTTAAACATGTAATGCACTACAATGGTTGTTTTAACACCTTTTTCGTAACTTGAATAATAAACGAGTCATTTCTATTGTCATACGTCAGTAAATGCACACTTCTCATGAAATTTTTATTTCGAGTAACTTACATTATAATTCCTATATACATAGACTTCTTACTACGGAATAATTAAGGGACAAATTGTAAGATAAGATCAACGGTGTGCCATTATAAATAACATAAGGGACATTTGCTTAGTTTACGCACCCCATGCATGAAGGATTTTTATTTTTGGTTTGGTGTTATTGCGATTAAATTGTGTAAATGTCCGTCTCTGAGACAAAAACCCATTAATTAGGGGGATATGTTTTGGAAATATTGGGGGAAGTAACGGGATGAAATACAAACTGGTGTATTCGACTATATTTATATGTATTTGTATTGTATTGGAATGCTTTGTAAAATCAGAGTGATATTAATTTAGAACTGTTCAGAAGTGACATTACGAATTAGTTATATGGTCTATAGCAGGGGTCACAAATTGTGTTTAGTGGGTGTTGAACATGTACCAAGAATAAAAACAATATTTTTAGGGGCGGTTAATTTATTAAACGTAGCAGTTTATAGCCCCTAATCTCATTTTAAAATTTATAGGATCGACCCGATGATCATTCTTGATGAGTGTTTTGGTAGGCCGGGTAAATCCGGAAGGTCATTGAACATTGGGAAGGTGTGCAATTAACCTTAGAGCTATTTCCAAACAGAGGAGAAGGAAACTGTCAGCTGACATTGGGATTGTTCGGGTCCGTCATTTTAAGTAGCGACTCGAAGGACGCCAAGCTTTATGAGATAATTATACCCTAATAAAAACTCATCTAAGGAAGCAAATGCCCGCCAAGAAGGGGTTGCGTAAACTAAACGGATTTCCCACGCGCTGGTAAGACACACGAGTGATCTCATTTCCCTATGTATTTTCTATTTTTAAGGGAAAATCCCAGGAATAAAAGTAGCGGTGTTCTAGTGTTGGACGAAACAGTTAAATATAGAGTATTTGCACATATGTGGGGTCTTAGTATTTAAGCTTTCAATAAGACGTTTCATGATGTTTTTTTTTAACGTGCTATTACTAAAAATGGGCGATTACTAAAGACTAAAAATAAAAAAATGCAAATATCTTGAAGATTTTATAGAAGAAGAGGTTATAGAACAATATTTGTAGAAAATAAATATATAACAACATTATGTATATACTGAATTTTGATCACGTTAATAACGGATATATTTTAAATTTTACTTCCCCCTCCCAATCTCAGCTGTTAATGAACTACATACATTAATTATTATTATTTATCAACGCCCACCTTTTGCTACTACAGCTAATTTGGACGTATTATATACAGGTTACCACCCTTTTCTAGCCAGTGTGGGACTAAGGATTTTATTTAATGATTCGTCACTAAATAAATTCCTATGCCCCTGGCATTCTTAGTCTTACATGAAAGACTTATATACAGAGTTTGGAAATGATCAAATTAAAATGCGAGAGACAAGTATGCATATATATATAATTCTGGAATGGCATCATTTTTATTCGTCATCACCTAGGTAGGATCGTTGGATATTTGGTAAATTTTTTTCGAAAATCTCGCCATGATTACAACCTCAATAGTTGATTTTCCTTAAGGGAATTCTGATAAAATGGCCGATATTGAAACCAACTCATAAAAAAAAAAAAAAAAAAAATGTAGCCAAACATAATAGAAGATATTTGACGAAAAATTGTCAACACCTTTCGTGCTAGACTTACTCAAGGTTGAAGAAAACCCTTATCTCACACGTGCATTTTAGCACTTGTGAGTAATTGAAGCAGTGTCAGTGGATCTCTCTCTAGATTTATATGTATGTGTATATATATATACAAACATAAATATATAACCATTATAAAACTCTAGTTTGTCCCATGTTACACTACTAACGAATGTCAGACGATACCACGAAGCTCAAGTAGGCGGCACCTTATTTTTCAAGCAAATGTATTCTGGTTTAGTAGGAATGAGCTCAGGTCAAATTAGCCACACTTTTCACGTCAGTAAGAAATGGCCAACGACACGGATTTCAGAATTACAGTTAGACTGCAGTTCGGCAGCCCGTCCCATTAACTTCAATCAAAGAGTTATTTTATGTGTGATTCAATCAAATATACTCAGCTACTTCTGTTTTGCTGGAAAAAAATAAATAAATCTTAATGAACGCGTGACGACCATCCAAAATATTTAATATCACAGACTGTTGCTGTAAACAAAAGGTGACAAGCTTACTTATATGAATTACTTCTTTTGATAAAGTGCCTTATTCTTTAAATATTACAATGTGAAATTGAATAGTACTTCATAAGGCCTTTAGAATAATGATTTCTGTTTGAATATTACTCTCCAAAACTTGATGGGGAAAAAAAAACATAAATAAACAATCTGACACTATAAAAAGCCGCTTTGACAAAACGTAATTATTATACTGAACGTCTGAAATCGAAGTCTAAAAAGATATATGAGGTTAAGAAATTAGTGTATTTATAACCTGGTAGGCAACAGAAAACATTTTTTACAAGCTATATTGAAGGCAATTTATAAACATCATGGCATCATGGTGGTACCAGTGCCGCAGTCAGCCCCCCCCCCCCCCCAAGACAGGAGAAATTAGTATAAAGAAAATTATAAAAGCTATTCAAAAATTGTCTGTACTGCTTTAAAAGTTATAATTTCTCATTTAATGGTCATTAGTTCCCAAATTCTGGCTACGCCTTTGGGTGGTAATAAAAGTAGTAATTAAAATAAAGGTCTTTCTAGTATATATAAATATAGAATGCTAGAGATTACTTAAATTTTGTTGTTATTTATTAACGCTCACTTTGTACTAATGGAAAATGGGACGGAATTTCTATATGTTGCCACCCTTTTCTGGCCGGGGTGGGACGGACTAGCGTTTTTATTTAACTAATTAAATTCTTTTTGGCTAGATGAGAATCGAGCCCAGGACTCTTCGTTTACCAAGTGAGAGGCCAACGCCTTAACTCACATGGCTAACCTTTTTTTTTCTTTCTTGAAAGTAATATAAAATGAACAGGAGGGACCATGTAATCCATGTGTGAGCTTTGTTATGATGGCTTTGGACAATGGGGATTTATTTAGTGACTCATTAAATAAAATCCTTAGTCCCAACCTGGCTAAAAAAGGGTGGTAACCTGTCGATGGCTCGTAACAATCAGGCTTAGTAGCATAAAGTGGGAAACCAAATAGATAATTGAATAATACACATGATTTTGATTCAGATGAGTAATTCTGTCTATTTCTTGATTGTATAATCTTCTTCACTGTAACTAAACAAAATGAAATTCATATAAATATAAATAGAGTGACGTGGCATACCTTTGCAGATGGGAAGACTTCTCTGTCCTCAAGAAGGCAAGCTAAATCCTCTTCTTCAAGGTTTGATGTAAGCCGCCTCCCCCAGAGCCTCTGGAGTCCCAACTCTTGGCTGAATTCTGCTGTGGTTTCCATAATTTTATTTAATAAGTAGATAGATAGTTATATATAAATAAAACTTCAACAGCAGAGTCAGGAATGATTGACTCAACAGACAAATGGCTTTATATTTAAAACAGAATGCAAAAGAAAAAAAATTGATATCAGAGCGCTTGACGAAGGATATCTCCACAACACTTTGTGGGCGAGATCTCTCTCCGAACTGAGGGGGAGGATTCTGAGCCGGCTCCTTATATCGGCTCTCTACCCCCACCCCTGCCCTGATCACGTGAACACCGCCTGCACTCCGCTAGGGCTGCCAACTGTACACATCTCAACAAACAAATACAGCCTCGTCCTAGGAGTTAAGGACCTTTTGAACTTAAGTTCTTAGTTTCCTTTTGAATGGCCAAAATGGTTTCCCTGGCTGCAGTAAATAAATCTCAACCATTTCCTTAGACTTCATTATCATTTCCTCTTAAACAAAAAAGTAGTATTCCCAGTAACGTGTGCCTAGTTTGTGGGCTAATTTCATAGTTGTATACTGTGCCTACAATGTTTTTTTTTGTTTGTTTAGGTGTTCCGCAATTTTAGAGATCCACGCTCTTGATTGCCGCTTTTAAGAAAACTATTAAATATTTTGTAAAGTCACAATTATAAAACATATGCATGATAAAATAAAACACCATTACATTTTCTTCAATAATAGGAGCAGAAAGCCAGCTCTTTTAACGATTCTCCCCATTACAGTTAAATTTGATTGAAAATATGTCTCTTGGAGATGTTTCGTTATTGTATGCTGTTTCGTTGTTAAAAAACTGTGTAATTATAGGGACGACAAATGCTCCGTTTTCCATAATCAAATTTTCTTAAACTTGAAATAAGCCAGAAAACAATCCACTTTCCCATAATGACCTAGAAAGTTCATTGTAAATATAAATATATGCATGAACGAATACCCATTACATATGTGTATATTTAACCGAATAATCTAGCAGTGGGTTTGATTCCCGCTAGTGCAATAGCAGTTTGTTTTGTGACCCAGTCTCAAATAACACAACAACAAATAAAATATTTATTCTCACCCTGGCTAAAAATAAGGTGTTCATTCATCATTGCCTCGTTTGTCATATAACCCTAAAGGGATTGTTAATTTTAGAAATAGTATAATAATAATAAGGAATGTTTAACAAGCAGTTTATTTTAAAGTAAAAATAATTTACAAATTACAAATATTGAAACATATAAGTCCTATCAGTTGCTATTTTATAGGTCATGGGCGTGAGTTTCTCGGTGGTCCTTGGGAGAGTGTTTCTCGGTGAAATTAGTTTAGAGAAATTAAAGAGCAGTTTATTTAATGAAACGACTCTATAGGTTCTCAATTAATATTTGAAAAAAAACTCGTATGCGAAACAAAAATAACACCTCTATAAAAAAAAAAAATCAAACTTTTTCCATCAGCAGATTTCGTTGGCCAGACTCTTTAAATAGAGAGAAAAATACACGTTTCCTTAAGGGAAATATTATCTCTTATTTCGAAATAAGTTTAGTTTTCATAATAAGAAAGATCTTAAAAAAATAAACCAAGAAATGAATACCAGATTCCGTGTTTTATTTAGGAGAATCTCCTTTCTTATCCTAAGATATGAGTACGTGTAAGTCGCTATTGAGCTTTTATATGTGCCAGGGTCCAAAATCCAGAATTCACGTTGTGAACTTGGAACCTACTTGTTGCCACAGAAACATGAGATAACAGGGGACATAAGATTATCAGATTAGCGACGGGAACTCACACAGGTGTTTGGCGATGGCTCTCATGAATCCAAGATAAAACAAGTTACGCGTGACAGTCTGATAAATATAACAGCTGAGATAACGTTCTGGAAGAAACCAACGCCGGAAACGGTATTGATCCAGATGTTTATTTTGGTTTCATTGGGTAACAAGCAATTGCAGCTGTGACGCAGCGTTTCGCAGATGCTAAGGTTCTCGGATGGATGGCTTGGAAAACTCCCAGGCTAGGGCGTGGCAGTCCAGGCGCCACAAACTTAGTCTTATCGTAACACGTTTAGAGCATATTTGATAAATACGCAAACACAAAGGATCAGAAGAAACTGATCACATGATTCAAAAAAGATTTATGGGCATCGACTGATGTAGAAAGTCTTTCATCTCGATTGTTGAGTTTCTTCTTTAGCAGATACAACAACATATTATTAAATCGTTTGAAAACTGACGGGTTGACTAAACTTCATCCTATGTGTAAATTTTTAAGTGCAATAGCATGTTTTTAGATAAGATGTGCATGTAATTGATAACGTATGCTAAGCAGGGCCGAATCATAGGGGAGTGGAAGGGGGTCATGAAGTACCGAAATTATAGACTCATTGGAGGCAGTAGTCGGATAATCCATTTATAAAAGGAAATAAACGTTTTTAGTTCTAGATCAAGAAATAAGTGTATATTAAATAATGATAAAAAAGTAGGCTGTCCTTAAAATGCCCTAATGTAACTCTATTATTTATTAACGCCCACTTTTTGCTACTAAGGCTAATTGGGGCGAGTTATCTACAGGTTACCATCCTTTTCTAACCAGAGTGGGACTAAGGATTTTATTATTAAGTTCACAACTAAATAAACTCCTCTTTGCCCATACTTCTACTAGGAACTAGATACTCAAGTTTAGCATGTGACATTAAGGCCAACACTTTTACTCACATGAATAATCCGAGCCCCCAATACTAAATTGAGGTGAGCTAGAAACGAACCAAATTAACACTTTGTGCTCAATCTGTAAATATTTCTGTTTTAGTTTGACTGTTTCTAAATAGTTCTTTTTTTATTAATATATAAACTTTCTCATTTAGAATTAAGAATATAACATGGCTGATAAAAAAATGTCAGCTGATCAATAAAAATATATTACTCGTATTTGGTAACCAATTTTTATTTCCTGAGACTTAAACATGACTCTTGTTTGTGAAGTATTGTGTAGGAGTTGTGGCATTCAGCGGAGGAGGCAAAATGTATTATTGATCCTAGCAGAGCGCTAACATTTCGCTTAGTCAATATAATCTACCTCTGATTTGATATACATACATACATTATATTCATCTCTGGCTTGTATCCTGTACTAAATTTTGACAGAATAGCAGTTTAGATTTTTTTCAAAAGTCTCTATAAAGCTCAAATGATAGGTGATATGTAGATTAAGAGTTTCCTTCGTTGTTTTTTTCATTTTTATTTTTTTATTTTAATGTGACTTAAAAGTGCATAGAGATATTAAGAAGTTGCTCACATGGATGTTCATAATGTGTGTGATCTTCGAAATACACACACACACACACACACACACACACACACACACACACACAGAAATGCTAAAAATGACCCTTTTGAATGCTCTCCGAAGACCACCCTGTAGACGGCAACATTACACGGTCAATTATTTAATGCACTATAATATTGCAAACACGAGGGGGTAGGGGTCGCCTGATAAACTATTGATATTGCTTAGGGTCAACATAGTTCATCAACAGTGTTAGTTGGTCTGCTGTGTGGCTTTGGCTGTGGGAAAGCACGTGCTCCCAATTATGGATTTGCCATTATCAATCAAGATATGATGTAATTATTTCCAAAATACCTCACGATGCTGAGTAGGCAACAGCGGAACCGATCCGAAAACGAATCTTGTTGCACACCTTCAAGAGCGCGTAGTCTGTACTCAGTATTTGAAGTAGCAGTCTCAGCACTCTACAATTGAGCACGGCAATGGAATATTGATGTGTATCAACATTTCAAAAAATGCCAATACTGAATATGCTAATGAGGCTAATTGCGGCGGGTTAACTGCAGGTTACCGGGCTTTTGTAGCCAGGATGGGACTAAGAATCTATTTAACGAGTCCATCACTAAATAAATTCCTATTACCCTGGTGGGACCCATTAAATCTTATTTACCTTATATTGGTTAGTATGTCCAATTATATTTATTTTCCAAGAGGTATAGTTTGGGGTGAGTATTGTCAATAACAATGAAAGCTCGAATTCTCCCAATAATATTGGCTATAATAGGTCTGCGGCTAAGAAAAAACTGTAGACGCAGTCGAGGTTGTGCGTTATATTACGTATGGTACGTTCTCTATATTAGTCTAACTGAAAGTATTATTTCTAGAGAACTTTTGTCCAGCTGGAACTTTTGTGAGCTGTCCAAAGAAACTTTTTAACATTAATGGGTACTAAGTGGATCATTCGATATTTTAACTCATTGCTTACAAAAAGTAGCCCAGATTGGACGAAAATTAAGACCAAAGTGATTCAATCTTTAATATTTTATATTAGAGTCACAGATATATTTCTAAGTTTTTCTTTCTGTAACAAAGCTATTTTTTGTCAGTTCAGTCCATATTTGGATTGCCAAAATTCGTCAGGTATAAAGAGGTTCTACAGGTAGGAATGTCGTCAGCTGATCAGGTAGGTGAGACGTCCCCTATCTGCTTTGTAACAGGTGTATGAATGATGTGAGGGTAGGCTAGTTACCAAACTCACTGAGCTTTCACTGAATTAAGCCTCCAGCTATTCTCACGGTCTGTCCTCCCCCCCCCCTATACGTCACTCCAGTTTCAACAAAAAGAAAACCAGTTTTTAATTTTTTATTTTTTTTTTAAAGGAAGAGAGAATCTTCCATCCTGTTGACTAAAGAAGAATACATTTCTGAGAACAATTTCGAATATTAATCGAAGATATTTTCAATAGTGTTTGAATTTGTTTCCCTAGCAGTAACTAACATCATCAAACTAGGCAATACGAAATAAAACTTATCCCTCAACTCGATATTAAAAGGGAGGATTCCAGTCTAGACCAACCAAAGAAAGCCATTCTATTTGCCACCTGAGCCTGCATAGCCAGACTAAATGATTAAGTAATGTCATAAATTTGTATAACAAAACACTGTATCTATCTCCAGGCGTGGGCTTACAGATTTGATTTCAATAATGAATTTGACAAGGAGGCAAAGGGTTAAATTATATTTTGCAGAATTATTTTATTTTATTTTAGTTAAGAGAGCTACACTCACTATTAAATATACATATATTGTACTTTTATTAACGTCCACTTTGTGTAGCAATGGCTAATTAGAGCGGTTTGAATACTGGTTACCACTCTTTTAGACCCTTAGGGGAAATCAGCTATTGAGATTGTACTCATGAATAGATTTTCAAAAAGTTTCTTCAAATGTCCAAGGATCCAATCCATCAGACGGCGAAAAGAGAGAGGGGGATTTAGAGTGGGAATTTTATAAATTCTAAACATCTCTGTTATTATACGTCGTAATATGACCAATATATCAACCGAGTAATCTTAATTTTTTCGGTTTCAGCCTTTTGTAATCCACCACTTCTACTAATCCGATTTTCACTTTAAGTAGTTCAGTCATTAAATGAATTCTGACTGCCCACACCGAAAAGAACTCACGACTCTAGGTCTACTAATGGAATTCTGAACAATGCGTCAACTCTCATGGCAAACCTGGGCCTTTCCGTTACTACAACATACTTGCTAATGGAAGTTACGGATGTCATCTACAATAAGATTTTGTATGTTGACATTTTTAGTTGAAGAAGAGTCAAAGCATTACTGTCGCAAAAAAAAAGTGCTTTCATTAGTGAACTTAATTCGAATTATCAATAGCAAATCAGTTAACAAACATGGATAGTCTTAACTCCCCTTCTCGGACTAACTTTTGTCACAAATGCCACTACCACAAACACGGTAAGTATTGTCAAGCAGAGACTTTACTGTTAAGCCAAAATCGTGGTGCTCGAACCTGGCTAAAGAATTTGATTCTCTTCCCAAAATTAATTCTTACATTAATGGATGACATTGTGTAGCTGAACATCATGTATAAAGATAACTGAATTATGCAATCAACTTTATTTTGAAATCTTAATTTATTTTTTAATATTGCTCCAGGACACTTGCGTGAGGTGTTCTTGTCTTGTATTATTCTTCTGCATAACTTGAAGAAAGATTCCATAAATTATAATTTGTAAAGAAGCATACATTTAACACTCTATGTCCAGTCATCAATGATGACCCGTACCAGTCTTCCATCCGCCAGTGAAAACGTGAAGTGGGTTATTATCGTATAAGATAATGAAATCATTATCGAAAATGCGCTAGGTTATTAATCCCTGGGCATTGTGCGTTATCGCCAAGAGTAACAAATCGTCTCGCCTCGGAGCTTGAAGGCTCAAGGGCACGTAGGTGTCAGATATCCGATGTCATAACGAGTCGTTAAAATAGTGAGGCGCAGTGATTAGTAATCGTCATCGTCCATGATCGTAAGTAGGAAGAAACAAGTCGGACTATAGAGTAGAATGCATATATTCTCGTTCGTGAAGGACCAAGGTCTGCCACACGCCGTTTGCTGGAAGAACAAAGTCATATGACGAACCCTACCACCTTTATAGCATTAGCTACCGAAATTGGCAACCCTTATTTAAATAGATTCTATCGGATGAAATCCTAGCCCTAGCAGAAGCCCGTTAATAACCTAAGATAACTGGATCACTTATTAACAAGTCTAACACATAACTGAATTCGCCCGCATATAGATATCATACTCCTAACTAATTTCATACATCTAAATGACAATTAAGTTAAAATCGTGTCTCCATTCTGTAGGAAGCATTCGTCTTAATACATGTGACCATTCATATACGTAACATTCAATAAATAAGCGGATTCCAGCAACTTGTTTGACTTCATAGATAAACTTCATCATCAACATCCGGGCTTTTTGTCCTCTACTTTTCGACTGCTCTAACGCAGCCTTCGTCAGGTGTTCCTGTTTGTTTTAATATATTTTTGCCCAAATTACCTTCTCCCACAACTAACGACGTGGCACCAAAATCCTGCATCGAAAGGAAGGAGTGCGCTGGAGCGAAAGTCCAGCCATAAATAAATCTATCTATAAAATTAACTAATAAATAAGAATAGCTAAATAATTTGATAAAAAAAGAGATATATAAATTAATTAATACAATAACTATTAAATAAAAAACGACACCTTTTTTATTTTCTTGTACGAAGTAAAGGAAGTATTGTTGAAACCGTAAAAAATCGAGGTTTTTGATCCTCACACTTAACTAATTTTGACTATTGTTGACGTGACATTTGTACGTATCTCTTATAACTCAAAATTGGCTAGCCTTAGAATGTTGAAATTTCATATTTGGGACTACTGTACACCTCTCCCAATAATCAAAATCAATCAAGGGGAGGAAGGATTTAGAGGAGGGCAAACATTATAAAATAATCAAATTTCCTCGTACATATTCGAAATTATGAAAACATGTATAGAACCATTTCTGTTTATCATTAAGATACTTATAAATTATGTTCGGTGGCAATTTTCTATCCTAGCCATTGGAACGGAGATGTCGTGTATAACTTTCAAAAGAAATGCAACCCAAAATTTGATTTTACTCAATAAGATTTCAAGGAAGTTAAGTGGTCCCTGCATCAGATTTTTATTTTCATTCTTGAAATCCTGGTACCTTCAGAAATGATGATTCATTGATGGCATGAGACTAGCCATCAATGAACTAGGCACAGGAAAAGCGGAAAGAGTTTTACTCCTGTCAGGAATTGATCAACAGCCATTCCATCATAACCAGCATGCACTGACTGAAAATATGCACTAGGCAGTATGAACATGCAAACTACATATTTCATATATCTCCAATCTTGATTCCAGTGACATTATGTTAGTAAGATTTATGACAAAGAGGATAATGCGCTCATGATCGGACCAACTTCAGCACCTTCCGTCACAAGGTTCTAAAACTATGTTTTGGAGACAGACATTTAATTTTAAATTAAATAATTACAAATTTTCTAGAAAAAATATAGGTAAATGGTTATTTATTGCCTGTGCCTTCTCAATACTATAACTTATCGATTCCTATTGTAATTTTGCAATATGGCGTTATATTGAACAAATAATGGATTTTTCCCTACTCAATGGTTAGCAATACTAAATGTCCATCAGCTGCATTAATTGCCGTTCGTGTTTCAAGAATTAGCAACTTTATGGCGACCTTCTAAGTCAGGTGTTCTTCTACTCGGGATTCGTGTTCTATTTCATAAATCAAAAAACATTTGCATTGTGTCGCAGCAGCCAAGGAGTTTTCATGCTATCACCTGACCATTTGTTCGGATTACTTAGTCATTAGTTATATATATTCGGAGTGCCGGGCTTAACTAGTTTAGATGACCTATTTAGAAAGGCGATGTGACTCAAATAATGTGTTTTACTCCAAAAGAGTCATTATCTGTTTAAATCGGTTTTTGATATAAGGTAAAATTAGATAAATCAATGTTAAGTATTTGTCACACTTTTCATAGATTGTATAATTTTATGTTTACAACGTAAAATTAGTTTATAGGATTATTTGAAGAAGGCCAAAAAGGACCGAAACGTCAAAAATAACTAAATAAAATATTAATTTGTGTGGAGAGCTGTATACTTGATTATAAACTATATGGTGTTATCAATTAACGGAATTCCCCATACTCGGCAATGTTAGCGAACTGAGTAAAGAGAATACAAATCAGTTTTTCTATATTAAAATACAATTCAAATCTTGCAATTATTATAAAATCCATTTACAAAATGCGCAAATAAAATATTCTGAAACTATATATAATAGGAAGTCAGTAGCAAAACCAAAAAAACAAAGTAATTATAAAGAAAAGAAAATATATGGAAAATAAATGATGTTTTTACCAAAGTAACAAAACGTAAGAAATTACTTGTCCTTTATAAAGCGTTTTCAACGAAATTTACCATCCTTCCTTTACATATATATATATATATATATATATATATATATATATATATATATATAATTAATACCAGCCAGAAATGACATAACGCCATTAGTAAAAACGAAAAGCAGATGAGTATTTTTTTTGTCCAATAAACATTATTCTTTTCAAAAGTTTTCGTCATGATCTTTTTACAGTCAAATATAATCCCTCTATTCTGGAGAATACCAAATAGTCGATTATTAATTTTCCAAATTTCGGGGTTATTATTCTTCAACGAGGACTCCTACAGTTTGTGACTGAGTCTGTCCGACCGTCTGTTCTTATACATTTTCCACGCATAGATGTAAATCCGGTCTGAATTTATACATTTTAATACTTTATTAATATTCATTTAATTCTTCATTGATATACATTTTTATAAAATATGTCTTACACAGTAATTGAGAGACCAAAACTATTTTCTAATAGGCCCGTATATACTCTTTAGAATTTTTTTTTTTTTTAGATTTAAAATTACAAAATGAGAGATATGGTTGAATACAGTTGATATTTTTCTGCCCCCCCCCTCCTATCATCAATGAATGTAGATATTTTGACTTTTTTTAATTTCATCGCTCTAATAACATCTTAGGCTTATCGACTAAGAACATCCCATTAATAATTTGTGTTATCAAAAATATGAGGTAAACTTAATTTTAAAAGTGTTGCCAATTCCGATGAACATTTATTTAAAAGAACAATAAGACTAAGTCAAGTCGTTGAGAAAAACGTTTGATCTTGATTCCTTTACTTCATATACCAACGTAACAAGCTTTTCAAAATGTATATGGACGACAGACACTGAATGACACCGATTATTTTTTTTTTTTTTATATATATCTCGCATAATAATAAACCCAATTAGATACTAGATTCTTGATAAGCACATACATAAAATGGACAGCGTATATGATAATTCACAATTATTATTTATCATAGAATAACATAAGGAAATTATGAATATTTTTAATTTTCTAAAAAAAACAATAAAGCGAAAAATCTTCCTTCTTTTTTAAAAGACTTTTTATTAGGCATTATTCGCATTCCTTGGTATCCTGCATATATTTCCTGGGGTTAATTGGTTAAATGAAAAAAAAACAAAGATGAAGAAAACAAGAATTATACATTCTATAATAAAAAATATGAATCTAGACGTTTATTTTAGAATAAATTATTCTAAAAGTGTTTAAAAGTTCGTGCTTTCATGTAATTTCCATTCAAGGACTAAGCGACTTACTACTTTGGTTGCATAGAATGACATAAAACCTTGGCCAATTAGACTTTGAATTTTTGTGGCTCTTAAAAAAAAAGGTCGTCACTCAGGTGCTGCGTAGCCTAAGTAGATTTCCCAGGAACTGGAATATGATAAGTTGATGAACTCATCAAACCATCTATTCTCTATTTTCCCTCAGAAAGAAGCGTGTGAAAACTGGAATTAAAATATCAGTTGAGCATGAGATGTTTAGTTATTGAGGTACTTAAAATGAAAGTCGGATGAGTATAAGAAGGATTTCGTGAAGGCTGAAAACTGAAGTAATGTAATTAATTATCTTGGTTAATATTCAGGTCAGAAAAAAAACATATAGGCATAGCATTTGCACAAAGATTGGCTCTATGCTCAATTTTACCACTCGACGTACAGTAACTGCGATATTACAGATTTTTTAAATCCCCCCCCCTACTGATCCGATAAACGTTTAAACTTCGAATTTGGTAACGATCATACAATAATTGCGACCGTTAGAACGCAAAAAAAAGAAATATATATATATACATATTATAATATAGGTTTTGAAAAGACCTCGTGTTCGCCATCTTCTGTGGAGGATCGATGGTACTTTGAAGAAATTACTCAAATATCTCGTCATGAGAACAACCTCAATTGCTGATTTCTCCTAAAGGAGAATTGCTAGAAGCTGGTTCTTGGCATTAATCAACGAAAATGCTGCATTATGGGTGCTTATTCTACTTATTTTGTTGTAGCTCTAGAATCTCGTTTGCGTGCTTATTGTTTGCAGATCGATAATTCAATTTGAACAACTTATCAAAACATGGCATGCAGAACGGGAGAAGTCACATGCCGGTACAAGTTGGAGCCTTATCTCGTTTAGACGACTTTTTGATAAGAATAATCGATGATAATTACTTAATCTTTTGCCTCAATATTCAAGTAATGTTTAAGCAGTATCTATGTATGCTTCAGAAAAATGTATATATACGCAATTAAAATATTGAAATATAAAAATAACAAGTTGTACTTGAGGACCTAATCATACGGATTAATTTAATTGAAATTCTGAACACAATTTAAAAATAAAATAAAAAGTTTTTATTAATTAATTATAATTCAATAATAAATATCATACATCGATATTATACTTTTTTTTTTATGTCTCTGTTTAAAATTCAATTCATCTATAAATAAACGTGCAAATCTCAGTTGTTTGCAGGTCTGGAAAAAACCCAATTCTACCACTTGGGTAAATATTTAGAATTAATAATAGGATTCAATTTCAAACAAATAGTGTTTCAGATCGTCTGAACAATTGCAAAGAATACTTACAGCATCTCTGATACTCTAAATGACAGGTTATAAACCAGACAGACTGGCAGAAATACAGAGTTAGAAGGAGAACAGATGCCTCTGTAATTCTTGCCCAACGAAGACTAAATACCTCAAAAATCACTATAACATTTCCTTTACAATCATTAACCCTTCAATCGAAAAACTCAGTTTAATTATTTATTCCTATTTTTCAGGTAACGATAACAAAGACATGACTCCACGCGTTGTACAAGCAGAGTAGCTAAACATTTTCTTTTGAATGTCCTAATTCTATGATAAGAGTGCATTACTTAACAAAACGCACGCCATTGTTAGGAGGAATTGTTGGAGGGGAATAATAGTTCTTGATAACAGTTTCATATATTCTTTATTTCGAAGTAAAAATCCGATGACCTGAATTAGGGGTTTACTGAAGGCTGAAAACAATAAAGTACCAATAACTCGCTCAATATTTGAGTTGCGACCAAACTTTAGAAACAAAACTGTATTAGTATAACAAGATTTGCTAACTAACATTTTTCGATGCGACTCATAATAACATATTGGATTCAACTTTAAAATTAAAAGTATAAATTCCGATTAGAATATATTTTTCTGAACTAAAACTTTGTTATGATGTATGAGTTTTAAAATTTTCACTTCTGCTGACTCCAAATAGAATAACATTATAATTCGGGTGGTTTATGCTAATACATCATATAGATTTGGGAATTTGTTTCTTGTTATTTTTATTGAATGTATGTTGGGGACATTACATATACATTCTTAACTGAAATAGATGTGGCGTACTGATTACTTATCCATTGCTATTTTTAAAATTGTAATCGAATTATGGTCGCCGGGTACTAACGTTAAATGACTGGACTGATAATGGGCTTAAGGTAGCAGGGTATAATGGAGATTTTATACCGTGGCAGATATTCATTATGGAAGATAGTCTAGGGACAATCGCTAGAGCTGTAGCGAGCCATATGATTCTCGTATTCGTCGCTAGGTGCTCACGGCCTTTTAGATTTTTAGCTCTTATGAAAATATGTCTAAATATAATTCATAATATAATAATTACTTTTAGGTAAACTAAATCTAATTAGTTTTAGAAGTAGTAACTATAATAACGCTTAATAATAGGCTTTTCATAAGATATTAATCAGAATTAAAACACCTTGACCTATTTTTTTTTTGTTCGAGAACTGCATATCTTTTTTTCCCAAGGTTTTAATTCAAATTTATTAGCGCAAAAATCATTAAAACTTGTGCGCCCATTTACCTTGGATACAGAGATGGGAATAAATAAATAAATTTGCCTGTAACAAGCCTTGAAGAGACAGATTTGACCGTAGATAATCTTTGATATCAAGAGAATAGAATATTAGATTGTTTTGAATTGCATTCTTGCCGTCTGATTTCAGCAGATTCCCTTTAAGGAAAATCAGCTATTGAGTTAGAGCTTATGACATGATTTTTTCAAAGTATTATCAAATGTTAACTTATGGTATCTAGTTGATAACGCTCTTGAGGTTGTTTTGCATTTTTTAGAAAAGGTGTAATGTCTAGTGACTGGGCCTGGATTTTGCCTGTAAATGGGAATTCCAAAATAGATTAGGAATGTGACAGACAAGCTATTAGATTCCCCATGGTCTTCTGCACAGGGATTTACAATAACTAATTAGGAGAAGTAAAGAGGGGTTTTGTCTGGTTAAATGAAATGTCTCCTTCTCCGTATTTTCTTTTAGAAATCGGACCAGGGGAGGGGGGTTTAGAAAGTGGAATTATTGAAAATTCAAAATATCTGGGTTACTATGAGTCGCAACGAAATAAAAACCAATGTTTTTTGAACATTAATTTTCTAACTATTAGTTTATACATGTTTTCTTTTACTGGAATAAGAAAGGAGTTATTAGTATTTTTATTAAGCCTTTTGTAAATCCCCACTTCTACCGATCCGATTTTTACTTCAAGCACCTCAGTCTCAGTCATGTCCAACTAACCATTTTAGTTGCTGGTTGCATAGGCTTCTTATTGTGGGATTAATAGAGAATACATGGTGACATGAGATCATCTGCGTAACATATTCTAGTGCGTTGGAATTGTGTTAATTTTACGCATCACCTGAGTAACGGCATTTTCCATTTAACTGTTAGCACTTTCGGAGATTCAGACATATACCATATACAGTTGCTACACGCCTTAAGAAGCAAAGCGAGAAAGTTAGACCGTTTATTTATTATTTCATTAACTATCCTTCCATTGCATGAGGCATTAGAATACGTTTACTAAGCTTACAATTTCGGAATTACTCAATCAGTCTGATAGTATTCGATCCCAGAATTCTATTTTCGACTGACGTTAAGGTTCCTTAACTAATCTCAAATATTTAACCCTTGAACGTACATACAATCGGAGAGTATTTAAAAAAAATGACACTTGTTAATGCCCCCTGCAAAGAATAAAGATATGTTCGTAGTTATCTTCGTAGGCGTCATTAATTATAAAAAAAAATGTCTTAGTCTTTGAAAAGGCCCAATCTATGCCGGAGATAAATGACATTGGACAAGAGTAACAGACGTCATATAAATATCTTGATAGGGATAGAAAAACACGGTCAGGTTCATGGGTCACTTTCCAGATAGCAATTTCTTTTTATCAGCTGTGTCTAGTGCGTCAGTCCAGCTGTGGGGTCAATTGAAAAGCTATTATTCGGCTCTTTGAGACGGGCGCTGTTCACTAGACATTGAAATCTAAATATCAGGTTCTAATTGGTACTCACTTGGTTTGGAAGCGGCCTAAAAGTGGCACAGTGCTTCGATTAGTTCAAGCTAGGTGGGAATAAATTATTTTTCGTTATTTTTACTTCCGTTTCGACCAATTAAGTAATGTAATTATTTAAAAAATATTTTATTTACGTTATGTTTGAAAATAACTTAATTGTAATAGAAGAGACACTTTCAACTTGTAACCACAAACTTTATATCAACACCATGTTCTCATACATATATCAACCTACACCACATCTGATCTCTCCAAACAACTGAACTACTAAATCTACAACAATTTAATTGAAACTAAATCAAAGAGGATTGTCAGGACAATAAATAGAAATATTGAAAAAAGAAAAGAAGAGCTTATCTGTATAAAATGCAATAAACAACGTGGTAGATGCTAAATAAATACAAATATATACAATTATTATATGCATACAATTAAAAACGTATAAAGAAATTTCCCTTTTGGATCACGACCCAAATCAGGGAACATGATTTCTTTCATTCCGATGTTTTTGATATTCCGTTCAAATTTATGTTTGTGTGGAAGTTAACGTGATAGCTTTTGAACAGAAAGCCCGAAAATCGGTGAAAATCGAAATATGACTTTTTTAAGAAAACTGTAAATTTCAGTTCATTAACCAGCTAAATCGGTTTGAGGGAAGGGGTTGTGGAAAGGAGAGGGGGGGGGTATTGTGAATTTCTCGTTATATATACATCTTCCTTTATTATCTTACCATTTGATGTCGTTTGAAAGTTTTTATTTGTTCAGACTGAGGCACCTTATTGAATATGTGGAACTCGAATGCCCTGGATTGCCCGTAAATAAGCTGTTCCATAATTTATCAGCATTCGCCGCATGAACCTTTCCTAGAGTTAATATTCTCGCCTTGCATTAATGGAACAACCACCTGGTCCATCTTAGGAGTACAAGATAATTCGAGGAATTTCTTTCGAAGTTCAACACATGGATTTCCATTCGATACGATTAGTATCAAGTGTGGAAACCTGTAGATAACCCGTCCCAATTAGCCTTAGTTACAAAAAGTGGACGTTAATAAATAAGAATCAGAATAATAACAATTAGTATCATAGCACTTTTAGAAAATCTGCTAGCATGCTGTATGCTCTCAGATCTATAAACACAACAACGGACCTTAAACACAGTTCAACCTTCAGTACTATGAACAATTATCTGTGAAAAAGTCATTAAACGTAACATGCATCTGTCAAACCCACATGATTCAATTTTCTATTGGAAGCATAGCATTTCTGTTCAGAAGGCGTTTGGGATCAAGCTTGTCAGAGCTTCAAGGCAGAACATATGCGGGACAGGGTGCCCCCGGAAACATATACCTACCGTCAGATATGTTGAAAGTCGACCTGTTACATAGATATCTGATTTTGATTGCATTATTGTAATTCCTTCTATTCTAAGAATTAATGTAATTTTAACTCGTATATGCCATAATCAGGAGTATTGGCAGCAACAAAGCCCAAACCATCAGCGGTTCTTTATTTAACGACAGCTCTTCCTGTCATCTTCAGAGCTTGAAATGCATGTGAACAAGGGGAGAGTCCACCTGGAGAACCCATTCTCAGCCCCTCCGCGTGCCTTTCTAGTTTCGAAGATGACTGCAAGAGCTGTAGAAAGTTTTAGCAAAATAAAGAGCAATTGGAGGATTTAGGCTATTTACACTCCTGATATAGGGGACGTTCATCTCATGGGTCCCATCTACTTAATTTATACATTTATTTAATTTATACATCTACATATAAGCCGACAAATCAGTTAGCATATGGAAAATTATGTTATTAACACATTGTTTCAGGAGGACTGCTTAAGAAGCCGGAAGAGCGGAGGGCTCGTGTGTTCGTAGACTGCTATAGAGTCTTGCGCTCTCTCCCTGTTTTCAAGTTGAAACCTGAGAGCTGTTCAGGAAGATTCGATCTAAGGATACCTTAGAACTATTTATCCCTCCAAAATATAGAGTAAAATATACGTTTTACCAGATTTCCCTTAACCGGAATCAGCTATTGAGGCTGTACTCAAGACGCGGTTTTCCTTAGATGTCCATAGATACTATTTTAGTGGACTGAGTGGGGTGAAATAAATATTAAAATTTTTTCACCGCTAACTTTTACAAATGTAGAAAATAAATAGAATGGACAAAACTAAATATAAATTGTTAGTATATTTATTTATGAGGAAAAAATATAAAATAAAAATAAAACAACAAAGAAAATAAAAGATAAATAAAAATAAAAGAAAAACTATAAATAGTTAAACTGGAAGGAGACAAAACTTATATTCCACAGTGCTTACAATATATAACTTTCATAATTGTGGATGATAGATTTTATATTTCA